>SKCR01024306.1:0-167840 GCA_019454045.1 Zanthoxylum bungeanum
AGCCACAAACACATTTTTGGAGAGAGAGAATGAAGAAGATTCAACCCTGACATGATGTCTCTATGATTTATCAAGGCTATGTCTCCTCTTCTACATGGAGAACTAATCTCCTAGGCAAAGCTAATGATGAACTCTTGTATTTAAGTTTTTATGTTCATGTTGTTGATTCCTAAGTACGTTTCAATGTTTAATACAATGGGTGTTTTATTATTCTTTATTATCTTTCGATTTATGAACCCAGAGATTGTGTTTTACCAACTTGCATATAGGAATAATCATGTTTCTTCTATGTGTGATTGGGGAACCCAGTTGTGCCTGGTAAATTTATTTTATGAGTTGATCTTTTGCTGCAGTATTGCTTGTGGGTATATGTCGATGTTAGATAGGTCATAATGATAACTTTGCGAGCTGTTAACATAGAGAAAGTAAATCATCGATTACCTTAGAATTTAATGTGCTTTGAATCGAATATCTTCCGATTGTTGGTTTGGGATGTGAAACCTTCAATTGAGTAATAAAAGGAATCAATAACTGAATATAGAATTTGATACAAGTGGGATTCCTGACGCGCTTTGCTGCTTCTCTCTATTGATAATTCTTGCATACTTTTCATAATATTTAGTTTAAATTGCCAATTCATTCTTTCTATTTTGATTAAGTTATTGCTAACGTTTTTGTTTAAGTAATTAGTTCCTTGTAACATCTCTATGAGGAATCGACACCCCAACTACACTGCGATAACCGCAAGTAATTTTTGAGCGTAATTAAATTTTGACGCCGTTGCCGGGGAGACAGTTTACAAGCAAAATGAGCAGGTTTGATTGGTTAACAACAAAAGCGGTAACTTCGTTTCATCTTATTATTTTTTTATTATTATTTACTTATTTATTTTATTTCAATTTCAGTTTTAGTTTTAGTTTTAATTTGATTTTTAGTTTATTTTTTTAATTATTTACTTATTCTTTCTTTTTTTTATTTCAGTTTTAATTTTAATTTTGAGTTATTTATTTATTTATTTTAGTTTATTCTTTTATTTTAGTTTCTAGTTTTATTTGTGTTTAATTGCATGCCTAGACGTAGGGATATGTTTGGTGATTTGTTAGGATTGAAGAGGAAAACTCAGACTTAGAAAGTCTGCTTGATAATCTTTTTGCCACACCATCTACATCTAGCACACACAGCATGAGTGAGTACGAGAGACCACCAATGAGGACTCTTGAAGAGTACCTCCATCCCACTCGCACAGCTACACCATCGTGCATAATGTTTCCTCATAATGCACCATATATAGATTTTTTAAACCTTTCATGGTTTGGAGAACGAGAACCCTTATGAGTACATTAGAGAATTTGAAGAGGTTATAGCAACTTTCCATGATCAGTTTTGGGACTACCGACACTGTTAGAATTAAGTTCTCCTCTTTTACACCCTTAAGGATATATCTAAGAGCTGGTTATATTCTTTACGACCTCGATCAATAGGATCATGGGTGAGATGACACATGCATTCTTTAATAAATACTTCCCACACCATAAGACGATGCCCTGAAAAGACAAATCTCTACCTTCTCCCAGAAGGACAGTGGAACTCTTTATCAGACTTGGGAGAGGTTTAAGGAGATGATAGCTAGTTGTCCCCACCATGGATATGAGAGTTGGTACTTAATGAGCTATTTTTATGACGGTTTAACCCCTAGAGAGCGACAATTCATGGAGACAATGTGCAATGGTGAGTTCATCCGAAAGGACCATGATGAAGCATTAGAGTACTTAAATGACCTAGCTGAGAAATCTCACACTTGGACTGGACCTAATGCCATGTATATCACTGATAGGACACACCCCACTTCTTATAGCAGAGACATGCACCACTTAAGGGAAAATGATAGTCTGAAGCCCAAGTTGAGCTATTAACTAGAGAGTTAAGAGCCTTAAAATCCAGAAATAACAAGACTATGTATGCAGTAGCCCAGTTAGAACCTCAATGGGTATGCTTTGTGTGTAAGGGGATTGACCATCTAGCCCAAGAGTGTCCTACATATGGTGAGATGATGGAGACGTATGAGGAACAATGTAACACCTTATGGATGAACAAGAAGCCATACATACCTTATTCAGATACTTACTATCCAAGTTGGCAGAACCATCCCAATTTTAGTTGGAAAGAGGAGTCCCAACAGCCTACTCAAGCACCATAAACTAGAGGTTACAGTGCTCCCCAGTATCACACACATGCCACTCCTAGGAATTCTTAAGAGGATACTATGCAAGCATTTATAGAGGCCCAGAGCAAAACTAATCAGAGGTTTGAGTCATTGATAGTTTAGGTAGTTGAAGACAATAAGGAGATTAAGAGTCAAGTCTCCAAGTTGACTAATGTTCTGAGTGTGTAAAAATAAGGAAAGTTTCCATCTCAGGCTCAACCAAATCCACATGGGCAACACATGGCACAGGCTGATCATGAGGTAGCCAATGTAAAAGGTGTTAATGTCATATGCAGTAGGAGTGGTAAATAGGTAAGATTGCAGGACACCTCCAACATTATGGGTAACCCCAGAGATAATACTGCAAATACCCCTAAGGAAGATCAAGTGCCACATACCCCAGTTAGAGTACCTTTCCCTCAAGCTCTTAGGCCTACAGCGAGAGCTCCAGACCCAAATGGTGAGATCCTAGAACATTTAGAGTAGGTAAAGATCAACCTTCCTCTGTTACATGTGATGAAACAAGTTCCTACATATGCGAAGGTTTTGAATGATCTATGCACCATGAAAAGAAAACATCATGTGAAGAAGACTGCATTCTTGAAAGAGCAAGCAAATGCAGTAATTGAACAGAGAAGTCCAGCAAAATACAAAGATCCAGGATGTCCCACTATCACTTGCCACATTGGTACATATGAGTTTGGTTAGACGTTATTAGATTTAGGTGCTAGTGTTAATCTCATACCATATTCTATCTATAAGCTGCTAGGACTTGGAGAGATTAAACCTACATTTGTGGTTTTACAGTTAGCTGATCGCTCTACCAGAACACCACGAGGAGTAGTTAATGATGTTTTACTGTAAATTGATAAATTCTATTACCCTGTTGATTTTCTGATTTTAGATACGCAGTCTGTGGTTGACATTGAGTCAAAAATTCCTCTCATCTTAGGTAGACCTTTTATTGCTACAACTAATGCACTTATCAATTGCAAGAACGGTCTCATGAAGCTATCATTTGGGAATATAACACTGGAGGTGAACATTTTTTATGTTGATAAACAACCACGAGATGACAATGAGTGCCACTACACATACCTGCTAGACACAGTCCTACCAGAAACAACTTCTTTACAACATGAATCAAACCCTCTCGAACTGAACCTGATCCCAAAGGACCGTAAAAGGAGAAAAATAAGAGTTAGTGCTCAATTGAAGATGATATCTGGGAAGTTAAAAAGGAGGTTGAACCAATTTGGTCATATGTGCAACCTCAAATTTCAACCATCAGTAGATCCTAGGGGATCAATGGATAATTTGCCACAGCCAGACATGAATTCTTTTTCAGGTTTGAATCACCAGTGTCTGCCGAAGAAGAGAGAACATGGGACTACTTGGCCCGCTATGTGGAAACCACCATGACAACTTAAGTGGTTACGTCTGGCTGAAGATGTTAAACTTAGCGCTAGCGGGGAGGCAACCCTTGTATTTGTATTTATTTTATTTATTGTATTTATTATAGTTTTATTTTATTGTGTACTAATTTCATGTTTATTATCTGCATAAATATTTATGCAGATGTTAACGCAACCTACACAACTACACAACTAAAGTCTCACCAACATGAACCTGATCAACTCCGTGCTTGGTAGTGTTGTTCCTTAATCCTTTTTCTTTATATTTATCTTACATTGGGGATAATGCAAGTTTTAAGTGTAGGGGTGTCTGCATGCGCATGATATTACCTGTTATAAAAAAAAGAATTTTTTTTTGTTTATTTTTAGTCCTTAATAGTAAATCATAAGTCCAATGATGAAATTGTTTGCTTTAGGGTGAAATCTTAGAAATGATAAGTTCTTTAATGTACTTTTATCTGATGCTTTGTGTAATTGATCTAGGTTAGACTCATAAGCACTTAACTATAGGTTTTTAGCAGTAAGAATCTAGGTAGTTAGCAAAGTGACTAGTAGAAGAAATTGTATGTCGATGAATGACCGTTTGCTTAGATGTCTATCCTGATTTTCTAGTGTTATGATGTATGGTATAGTTAAAAATAAAAAGATAAAGTCTTTAAAGAAAAAAAAAACACCACCTATAACCGATAAGCGTGAAGCTACCAATGGCTAAGTGTTAGGACCACCATTAGGAGAAATGCTACCTTAAAGGGTAGGTGTTTTGAAAAAAAAAAGAAAAGAAAAGAAAAAAAATCATACCATACTGAGCACAGAAAGGCAATTACAGAGCATAATTGAGATATCAAGGTTGGTTTTACCCATCAGATCCCAATTTTTAAACGAAATCATTGAGTTGGCTTACCTAGGAATCAAGCTGTGAATAAACCTTTATACACACACACTGTGAGTCTGGCTTAGATGATTTATTCAAGGACATGGATTCTAGTTGCATTAAGTACTTTGATAGTTCTCTGATTTCATTATTAGGCATTCTTTGAGGACAATAATGTTGGACAATTATGACCCATAACATCACTATTTGTACCGAACATGGTATTGTTGTACAAATTAACTATGTGACAAAGGAAATTGCTCTTTTATAATTTGTAATTGGATTACCGGGATATATAAATGATAAAAGTCCATATGATTAGTACCAGATTAATAAGATATGAGACAATATTAATCCACGTAAGGTTTAATCATTAAATATCCATAGTATAGTATTATCGAGACTGGACATCGATAATGCGGAATAGACTAGTATTACACTTGTGTGTGTTATGGAAGCGTATGTTGGACAAAATGACCCATAGCGTCACTATTTGCACAGATCATTGTGTTGTTGTAGCAAATTAACTATGTGACAAGGAAATTGCACTCTCATTATTTGTGATTAGATCACCATAGATATATTAATGAAGAGAGGTCCCTATGATTAGTTCCTGGACTGAGAATGATATGAGACAGTATCAGTCCCCGAAGGTTTAATCATTAAATATCCCAGCCGGAGTATTATCGAGAATGGACATCGATAATGCGGAATAGGCTAGTATTGCACTTGTGTGCGTTGTGAGGGCACAACGACATAGTTCTCATATATATAAGTATCGGATACTTATGCAAGTGCGATAGGAGGTCGTGTTTCACCGATGGTACGGGAAACAGCTTCGCTCTGGATAGACCCCTCGGAATCCCATTGGTATTATGACTATGTGTCTATGGGAGGCCGAAATCAGGGTAGGTGTGTATGGTCTTAACCTGAGACTTACATCGCTAATACTTGCGATAATCGGTAGACTTTGGTCTTGGTGGTACAGGGCTTTAACCGGTTCTGCGTACACCACTTCTGGGTTTATCAGAAAGTCGTAGTGTATTGGGTGTGATGTCAAGACGGAAGTATCACTTCAGTCATAGTGGAGATGATGTCACGCAGGATACGGTATTAGTGCTCTTAAGTGTTGCGCAACCATCGGGATATTATGACTAGGTCATGCATATCCGATTATAGAGACTAGTTACCAGACATCCGACATGTGCTTCGGACGGGGCAGACACTTATCCAGCCCCAGCCCTAACACGTGACTATCCGATACTGGCCGATATGCACAATACTACGGTATACTACGCTTGATACAGATCTATATATTCCTGTAAGAATATTTCTGGAGAATTGGGTAGGCATGGCGCTTTGCTAGAAGCCAACCTTGTCTTGTAAATCGGTATAAACGTAGTACGCGATACTTACGTGTTCGGATAGTCCGACGACCGTATTTACTGCCAACATATCCGGAGATCTCATGGGTCGGTTCCTGAAGATTCACCGATGACGTATGACTCGCACTTTAATTAATCTGGGATTAATTCGATGAGAGAGAAAATTAATTTCTAGAGAGAGAAAATTAATCTGGGATTAATCACGGAGATATTTTATCTGGGATAAAATATTAATTAAAGAGAGAGAATGATTAATTTGGAATTAATCGATAAAATAATATATTTGATATATTATTAGAAATTGGATTTCGACGCGGAATTAAAATTGGATTTTAATTCGGGCGATCGAATTAATTTAGAATTAATTTGTTAGCGACGTGAATAGTGATTTCGCTAGGCGTAATCATTTAATTACGACGCGACGGAATATTCGTTAATTTGGAATTAGCGAACCCGAGCCCGGGATTGTTTGCGAGCGCATTCGCATTTCGAATTCGAGTGCGGCACGCAAGTCAAATCAAGCGTCAAATCGCAAATCACATCAAGCGTCAAATCACATGTCACTTTGAGTGATGTGACAAGTTGTCATTTGATTTGAGTGATTGATGTGGTAGTTGAAAGGCATTTATTGTTTTTGCTTTTTGACTTTTTGGTTTTTTGGAAATGAAAAGTGGTAAATGGTTTATTTATTTTTGGAAAATATATAAACCAAAATATATTTTATTTTTAATAATCTCTCTCTCTCTCTCTCCACACGTTTTCACGTGAAACCCTTTTCCCTCTATTTTCTTCTTCTTCTTCTTCTTCTTCACGGTTTGGAACCGTTTCTTCTCCAAAATTTCTGGTTGGGACCGAATCAATGAGAAGCAAGGAAGAAGATGTGGTGCTAGCACACACCTTGGGTTATATTATGGTGATAGGGAAACGAATTTATGAGCTTGGAATTCCTTTTAACCTTGAAGCTTTGAGCTTCCATGGTGTTCATCAATGGCCGAATCATGGAGGACCAAACCAGTCAAAACCGAGCAGCCCACTGCCTTGGAGAGCTGTTGCCGTGAGCTTGGAGGGATGCAAAAACGCAGCTTGTTCTTCGCATCTCAAACCGTTCAATGTGAGTTATGTATTCCGCCTTACTCCTTTGTGTATTCATGCGAATTTTGTGCTTGATTTCATGATCTTGGGACCTATATTAGAACTCAACAGCGTAACAACATAGTTCTCATATATTTGGGTATTGGATACTCATGCAAGTGTAATAGGAGGTTCTGTTTACCGATGATACGGAAACAGCTTCGCTCTGGATAGACCCCTCGGAATCCCATTGGTAGTATGACTATGTGTCTATGGGAATCCGAATCAGGGTAGGTGTATTTGGTCTTAACCTGAGACTTGCATCGATAATACTTGCGACAATCAGTATACTTTGGTTTTGGTCGTTAGGGGTTTTAACAAGTTCTGTGTATGCCTCTTATGGGTATACTGAGAATCGTAGTCTATTGGGTGTGATGTCAAAATGGAAGTATGACTTTAGTCATATGGAGATGATGATCACATAGGATACGAAACTGGTACTCTTAAGTACTGCAGTCATCGGATCTATGAATTGGATATATTGGCATATATAAGATATATATTTCGGACTTGGATGTCCCCCTACTGGATCTATGAATTAGATTGGATCCAATTGATCTTAGAGATCTACCTAGTTAATTATCATACAATTGTTGGCCAAAGTCAAGATTGTGTGATATTTAACGGGATCCTAGCCCGCTAGGAAACACGGTTTCCCGAGCACTCGATAGAGGGTTAGAGGCTCGCCGAAAAATAGTGGAGGCAAGAATTGAATTTGCAATATTCGTTTAATTACTTGCCATACGCGCTCAAAACCAACATCATTCGTCAGATAAATTAAATGTTAGTTGGACTAATATTCAAAACGTTGTTTTAATTAACAGTTGGACTGTATTAAAACAAATAAATTATAGTTGATTAAATAGTTGGACTATAATAATCATTATAATAAAAAGTACCTAAATCGTTGATTAAATATTGGACTATTAAAATCAAGATAAAATTGAAAGATTGACATTTAAAACATAATCCTAGGGAAAATGTATTTAAATGGTTTAATTTTTCAATTGGGAATAAAATTTTAGGATGGTCCTCGAAACTAATAAGTTACTTTATTTGATAAAATAACATTTTAAGCCTAAGCCCGGAGTTAGCAAATAGTAGAGCATAATCTTTGGAAGATTTATGTAATGATAACTTTAGTGCTTAATCCATTAAGCTTGTCGTAGTAGACTCCTTAATTTCTGAATCAGAACTAAGGATTAGATCCTTAAAGTATGATAATGAAATTGAAGGATCTTCATAAATCTATACTTAGATTTTATAAGTATTAAATTGCATAATAAACTCTTGGAGAGTTAATGACTATTCTCAAGGAGACAAAGTCAAAATTTGCAATAGGCAAGTAGCGCAAGGCGTACCTTACATCGATATTCTAGTTAGCCAAGGCTAGGTCAAAGGCTTCTGGGGTGTTGAAATAGGCAAAGGCAAAATCATTATAATCTTCTGGGAAGATAAAGGACATATCCCAAAATTTCTGCCTAAATGTGGTAAACGGGATCGCGATAGCGTGACTGCCGTTTGGACAAAGCAGACATGAAGGAACTGAAGACGGGGCAAGGCTCTGACTTCAAATATGTTTGTCATCATTATGTTCACTACTAGTATTAAAATTGGATTTTAAATACTTAGTGTGGTAAATAAATACATACTGTTTCAGAATCTGCTATGAGCAGGATACTGACTTCAGTTGAGATTATCTGTGAATTGGAAACGAGATGAAAGTCGATGTTTCAACCGTAGATACCTATTTTAGGAACTACCCTCGGGTGTGTACCTAAATTTGGAAACTGTTATAATGTAACTAGTTTGACTAGGGATAAATTTCTAATATTTGGAGAAAATGAGCTACAAGTTAAGGGTTATACATACTCTAACTTCCAGGGAGATCCAGATGATAGAAAATCTCCATCAGGATACATATTTACCCTTAACTGTGGTGCAGTTAGTTGGCGATGTTCAATACAAGGCTAAACAGCTGATTCCACCACTGAGGTGGAATTTATAGCGGCTTTAGAAGATGCTAAATAAGTTGTTTGGATTAGAAATTTTATCACAGAACTTGACATTTTGCCTAGTATTGCGTATTCGATCCCATTATACTGTGATAATATTGGAGCCATCGTGTAAGCTAATGAGCCGAGGGCGCATTCCAAGTCTAAACACGTGGAAATGAAATACCTCATAATTAGAGAGATTATTGAACGAAAAGACATAGTGGTCTTGAAGGTTTAATGACAAGACAATATAGTAGACCCGGTTACAATTGCCTTACCTTTTAAGATATTCGATAAACATTTGGAGGAGATGGGACTGCGGCACCATCCAAATTGGCACTAAGCAAGTGGGAGTTTGATGAAGTTGGTGCTCGGAGTGCTAATCCGAATTGTACATTTTTTTTTCATTTCATACCTTATTAATGGTATTGTCATTATGCATATTAAATTGATGTATAGATATGCTAAGAATGACATCGACCTTAAAATAGTCTTGACACTAGGTGTAAACTATTCTTAAAATAAATATTCTTAGTCATTGTTTTTTGGAATACGATCGAATTCCTATAACCTAGAAGACTAGCACATGTCCTATATTGGAATTGGAGTTCCAATGGTTTAACCCTATGTACCATGAGTTTTGGAAACTCATATAGACATGTAGGTACTCATTGAAGCGAATATTGAATGACTCATAGGTGATTCCTAATAGTTGGAAGTACACACCACGTCAATAGGAATCTCCTCGATTCGAGTAGCATATGCAATCCATTGACTATAGGATATCATTGATTTTGTGTGAGATCCTCCACACTTTGATGCCATTTATGTCAGAAAATTTTAATGGTCTGAACTCTAGGTGTTCCTTGGGTGTGGATCGATGCACTCAGTAATCAAGTACGAAGCAAGATAGGATCATCGGCTCGTATGTGTACCATAAAGGGTTTAGGTATCCATGTTAGTAAAGTGACGATTCTTAAATCTTTGGCCAAATTCGAACACCTAGGGTGGATGGATCGCATCAGTTATTAAGAATCGTGGACATGTTGACATGAGTGAGATGGCGCCTCGAAAACTTGACAGTGTATTCTATCTTTCCTAAGCATAACTCGGATAGCCTACGATGGAGGGATTGTTAAACATATGTGATGACCTCAACTTGTATAGTTCAAAAAGGTCGTATGTGTTCTTCGCGAATTATGAGGTGGCCAAATTGCGTACATATTAGCTAGGCTTATATGACAAACTTGTCTGAACTTAGAGAGTCCCAATATGAAGTGTACTTGTTGAGCACTTAGGTAGCCGATTATTTTTGATAAAATATAATATTTGATATTATAATTATCAACTAGGATAATCAAGTGTTATTGGATAACATTGATTATTAACTTTGACCTAATTAGATTAATTGGATCAATTCAATAATTACACAAGGGCTTAATTGTAAAATCATAATCATCTATACCATTGAGGATATTATGGTAATTGTAAGTATGTAATAATATGTGGTTGTGGCTTGATTTAATTGGACTAAATCAAAGTGGCAAACATTGAACTACTCCATTTCCTAATCCTTGGCTTGATTTAATTAGATTAAATTAAAGTGGGAGACAATAGAGATTAGTTACACCTAATTATACATATTTGGAAAAATTGGATTAAGCCCACTTAAAAATTGATCACAACCTTTATTAATTAAGCCCCAGGGTGTAGATCCATAGGAGAGATCAGTGGCACCTTCCCCTAAACCAGATAGGGGATAGAGAGTGGAATCTGTACACTAGGGTGGTATATGAGATGATAGAGGAAGATCAGTGGGTCAGGCTGATGATGCAGTAACTGCGGGTTTGTAACAGATTCAACGATCAATAGAAGCTTTGGTTCAGTTGATTGCCCGAAAACAACAGCCTCCAAGCCCAGAGCCGAAAGCTATAGATTCCATAGCTCCAGTTTCACCCCCACCCAAAGGACCTTCAGTGGCTCACCAGACCACAGTTTCATCAAATAGGACGAATCCTACGATTTTCAAGCAAAGACCTTCTGTTGTGCCTCATGAAATACCTTCAGTGACAGTTCAAGTACTGCAGCGACAGGAGATGCCAATCTCTTTACATGACTTTCGGAAGCTACATCCACCTACATTCTCAAGAGTAAAGTCTTCCCCCAACTGATGCAAATTTATTGAGGAGTATGATTGCATATGTACTGCTTTGGGATGTTTGTCGAAGAGGGTAGTGAAGTTAGTCAGTTTTCAGTTGAGATATGTATCCGACATTTGTTTAAGCATTTTGGTTGGCTTCTAGCAAAACACCGTGCCTACCCAATTCTCCAGAAATATTCTTAAAGTAATATATAATATGTATCAGGTGTAGTATACGTACTATTGCGTATTGCGATCCAGTATCGGATGTCACGTGCTAGGCCTGGGGGTGGAATTGTGTCCGCCCCGTACGAAGCAAATATCGGATCTTTGGTAACTAGTCTCTATAATCGGATAAACATGACCTAGTCATATTATCCCGATAGTTGCAGCATACAAGAGTACCAGTTCCTTATCCTACTTGACCATCATCTCCATATGACTGAAATGATACTTCCATCTTGACATCACACCCAATATACTACGATTCTCAATATACCCAGAAGAGGCGTACACAGAACCTGTTAAAGCCCTGGATGACCAAAACCAAAGTATATTGATTGTCGCAAGTATTAGCGATGCAAGTCTCAGGTTAAGACCAAATACACCTACCCTGATTCGGACTTCCATAGACATATAGTCATACTACCAATGGAATTCCGAGGGGTCTATCCAGAGCGAAGCTGTTTCCGTACCATCGGTAAACACAACCTCCTATCACACTTGCATAAATATCCAATACTTAAATATATGAGAAGTATGCTGTTATGCTCCCACAACGCGCACAAGTGCAATACTAATCTATTCCGCATTATCAATGTCCAGTCTCGATAATACTACGACTAGAGATGTTTAATGATTAAACCTTAGTGGATTAATACTGTCTCATTTTAATGATTAAAATGCTCCCACAACGCGCACAAGTGCAATACTAATCTATATCAGAGTATAACTCGTTGAGGGTATACCTTTATATTCTAGAACACTAAAGTGTTTTATTTTATAAAGATGATATTGAGATAAACACATTAGATGTGAATAACAGTATTTATATTTTGAATATAAATGAATCTCAAACGTATAACATGGCAGACAAATAGCTCAAACTGAATTAATCAGATGAGACTTAAAAGTGGCATTATTATTTGGGACACATTAACAAGACTCGTATATCCACACTTTCGAAGAGTGGGTACTAGGACGGATTTGCTTCTAATCAAATAATGTCTACGAATCTAGTTTTTTAGGCAAAGTGCCTAAAACACCTTTTACTTGGTAAAAGTACAAGTGACATCGATATGTTAGCCCTCGTTCATAGTGACGTAAGTGAGCCCATGTCTAGCTTGGCTAGAAGTGGATATGAATACTTCGTAAACTTTACGGATGTGGCATCGCGTTATGGTTATGTGTTTCTTTTGAAACACGAATCGGAAATTTTTTATAAATTCAAAGAGTTTCGACACGAAGTAGACAGACAGATCGGCTAAAGTATTAAAACATCACGATTGGACCGTGATGAAAATACTTAAGCAATAAGTTTCTCAATTACTTGAAAGAGTATAGTATTCTTTCAAAATGGACTCTTCACAGAACACCTCAATTTAACGGTGTGTCCGAATAGAGAAACCGAACCTTGTTGGACATAGTAAGGTTAATTATGAGTCGCTTTGAGCTACCATTTTCCTTCTAAGGATACGAATTAACAGTGCAATACTTATTTTGAATAAGGTTCCATGAAAATCTGTTAGAAAGATTTCATATTAGATATTAATAGGAAAGAAACCGGGTTTTCTCATTCCTGGAGATTTGGGAATGCTAGGCATATGTTTGGATGATACCAAACTAAAACCCAAATCGGATAAGTGCCTATTTTGTGGGTTATCCTAGGGAAACCAAAGTTTAGTACTTATACAACTCACAAGAGAACAATGTAATTGTTGCTCTCCATGCGGTTTTCCTAAAAGGAATACCTATATGCAGTGGTAAGTGGGAAGAAAGTAAAACTCGATGAAAATCGGAGTAATACTATTCAAGGCACTGATTCCTTAAATGGAACAAAAATGGTTCATCAGGGATGAAACTATACCAATAATCTTCGAATACACAAGAACCGTGCAAGTCGGAGAGAGTCAGAAAACAACCTGGGAGGTATGGGTTTCTGATCTCACCTCATGAAGATGTCAATCTTATTGAGGAATTGATGAGCGGAAAATATATCAATATTTACCGCCCCTTTTACTTAATATTTTGTTTAGTTTCTCGGGTTTGATGAACGTTTTGATATGTTTTATTTTATTTTGCAGATAAAATAATATTGGGACTTAATGAAATCATTTAGGACGAAATGTGGATCAAATAAGGGCAATTATTGGACTTGATATATTAATTTTGGAGATTGGAAACTTGAAAGGGCGTTTTTGACGAAGTGCAGTTTTGGAAATTCCAATTTTGCGCATCTGTCGTATTTTGGGCATAACTGTTTACTCAGATATCATATTGAGTTGATTCAAGTTTCAGATTAAAGAAGACTCAAAGATCTACAACTGTGAAAGAGAACATATTTTCAAATTCTGATTATTTCATGACCGAAATGGATGAAACATCCAGAAGTGTGTGGAGTGTAATTATTAAAAGTCATTATCAATCATTTTCAAAGCAAAATATTAATTAATAAATAATTAATAAAAATTATCAAATCACCACCAAACAAGATAAGAAATTAGTGGAGCAATTATGGATTTGGTGGAGTAATTAGTGGAGAAATTAATAATGGATTTGGTGGAGAAATTGATTGATGATTTGATGGTAGCAAAATTTTGCCTATAAATACCAAGCCATTTCATTTGTAAAATTCATACTTTCTTCTTTGAAATCCTTAATGAAAAAATAAAAAGATTGTATCTAGTTTGTTTATTTTTAGTTTTCAGTAATTAATTTTCAATTTCGCACTTTCTTTTCTTTACTTTTCAGTTTTACTTTCCGTAATTTACTTTTACGCATAACACTTTCATTTCTTTACTTTTCAGTTTTTATTTTTCAACCATGAGGAGGTAACTTCCCTCTGCCGAGGTGAAAGGTAATTCTTTTACTGTTACTATCTTAGATTAATCTCCCTTAGACACAACATATTCACTATTCTAAATTTTGACTTAAAAAGGAATACCGCTATATTGGTCGGTGGGCTATTTAATTTAAACTGTTAAACCTGACTAAGCAAGGATACCGCCAGATTGGTCGGTTGGTAATTTAATTTTGGTTCCGCCTTTATGGCTGGTTATTTCTTTATCGCCTACATGGCAGGTTCATGGACAAATTTTACCGCCTTTATGGCTGGTCGGACTTAACTTGACTTAATCAGGGTACCGCCTATATGGTCGGTTGGTTTTAATCTCACAAGTGATTATGTTATACTAAGGGAGATATCTAAGTTAGTAATTAGTAAAAGTAATTCCTTTTATCTTGGCAGTTTATTTTCATTTACTTTCCCGCTTTTACTTTCTCGCAGTTACTTTTTAGCATTTTTATTTTATGTCTTTTAAGTTTTCATTAGCCATAGCTATGTATTGTAACTAAGTTAGTATCTAGGGTTGTGATGAATTTCAATATAACCGGTTTATAAGGGGTTAGATTATAGGTTGGGTAATTTAAAGATTTATTATTGAGTCTTAATCATAATGCTTTTTATTAACTGGCCATTAATAAAATTGATTAGGTAAACTTAAAATGAACTAGACATAGGGATTTTAAGTTTAAGACCTTAGACTCAATAACCCACGATCTTCCTTGAGGATAGATAACCCTTTTAATAGATTTCCTTACAGGATAGGAATATACCTGTCGGGCGGGGGTAGCTATAATTGGAACTTAATCTTAATGAATCTAGGTAATTTGGTTGACATAGACATATGGTTCAATTGGATTATACTAGGTATTTGAAATTGACCATCGGAAGAGGCTTTTACATAAATTAGTGTACACAGAGCTGACAGATCCTATTTTGATACACACAGGATATCCTGAACATCAGTCCACACCCAACGAACATGTGAAGGTATGATCTAAATAGATAGGTGACGTGACTACAATCTAAGTATGTAGGATAACTCATATATCCACAGTGGTATCTCAAGTCAAAGAATCACTATGCTCACTCAATCCGCGAAGATTCTTATTGACGTTGGTGTACCATCAATTAAGAATCTTCAGTGAGTCGTTCAGTGTCTATCCGTTATAAACACCTACACGTCTATACGAGTTTCTAAGACTCATGGTTCACTGAAAAACCATCGGAATCCAAGATTCCAATATATGACATGTACCAGTCTCAATGGGTTTACTTTACTGACCAAGTAGTGTAAACCTTGACCGGGAACTGTCTAAGAATGACAACGACATGATACAACTCAATGTCAGTTGCGACGCTTTTACAACAGTATCATAACTAATTATTCTAAGGTCGGTTACGTCTTTACCATATTAAAGAAGAAGTTATATAAAATAAACTGTTCATTTTATTCATAATAAAATGTTACATTAGTATTTACAAGGAAATATATAATAAAATTGACGCTCAGAGCACCAACCCTAACAGCTGTAAGCCCTCATGAGACTATAACTCGTCCACTAGGGCCACTTAGGGGTTTAAAGGCTTGTTGCATGCACTAAATGCAATCGCGATCCCTACGAAAGTGGCTTAGATAATTTTTATTTATTTATTTAGTTATTATTTTCTCTTTGCGCTTGAATTGCTAAGGACTAACAGTAAGCTGGTTGGGGGCTGTGATAAGTGCATGAAAATGTACTTTGAACATCACTAATTCGGTTTGATTATCATGTGTTTAATCTTAATTATAGTTTATTTTGTGCTTTGTTATTAGGAAGCAATGGAATATGGATATTGGATTATGTATGTTTCGGGACCTCGTGGATGCATCGGAAGCGCGCAGGATGAGCATGAATCATTATCCTGCAAGTCTGGCCACGCGTTGCGACGCACAAACGCCACGCGTCGAGACACAAAAACATTTTCCAGGGTTTTTGCTTATTTCGTTTTTTACGTAAATAAGGTCTCCGGGACTTCTCTATATAAACCAAAGTGTAGGCATTGCATTTTTGCATTTGAAACACGATGATGAGTCTCAGTTGGAGGAACTACCTATTAAGTCGCGGAAACCGCGGGAAACGGACGTCGGAAGGGAGGAGTCAAGAATTGACTCATATTCAGATTAAGTTCGCTGGTTTAGCTTCGGGTTACTTGTTGGTTTTCCGTTTTAAAAATTATTCCCGGCCCAAAAAACTCACAAATCACCTAACCTTGGCCCAAAATCCCTTCAAGTCCCTTGGCCTTGACCTAAAACCCCCGCAAGCCCACACACCTAGCCCACACAAGCTAACCACCCAACCAAAGGCCCACACACCCACAACAAGGCCCCCACGCCCAATCACCCTAATTACACCCAATTAAATAAAATATTAAATAAAATATTAATTAGATAATGTATTTGAATTAAATAAAATATTTAAACCATTTACCAATTGTAGGCATTGCATTTTTGCATATCAGCCCAATGATGAGCCTCGAATGGAGGCACTACTTTTTAGTTGCGGAAGTTGCGGAAAACTGTCGTCGGAAGGGAAAGGTCAAGAGTCGACATTTTTATTGGATTTGGTTCGCTTGTTCAAGTTTCAGGTTCGCTCGTTCGGTCTCAGTTTTGAAATCATCCTTGGCCCAGAACCCTCACAAGCAACATTTCCTTGGCCCAAACACCAAGCCCACCTAAACCGAAAATACCCCACGTCCAAAAGCCTTTACACGCCCATGCCACTCACAAAACAAACAAAATAATAACCACCCATCACTCCACTGACCAACTTGCAACTACCCATACCAAGCCAAAACACTAGCAACAAAAGCCAAGCAACCCACTCACGTCGCCCATGCCATCCTCCATTATCTCCCTCACTCACTAACCTGCTACCCATGCATGCACTGACTGCCACAACCCATACCTCACGCTGCCCTTCATCACCTTTTCACGCATACAATTCATTCAAACTATCTCAACAGCCTTCACGAAATCATTGTCGCTCAATCCATTCAACCTTCTCGGCAGCCGATCAAAATGAACCCTTACTGCCTTCAACACACACCCACATTCACTAGCCTTCAAACAGCCCTACACTACCTTCAAATGTCCATGTTAATTGCCTTCAAATAGACACACTCACCAAATGAGTAGCAGCTCTCCTCAACGAATATACAAGCCTGATCAATGATCCGCAAACTCACTACCCTCTGATCTAGCCATTCACGAATGATCATCAGTCATCCTTGTCATCTCTCGGCTAAGGGACTGCATCTTCATCCTCATCTCTCTTGACCTGGACAGCAAGCTCACCATCATGCACACGTAGGACCTTCATGGAACCAACGTGAATCACTCAGCCCCCCTGGAACCATTGAAGCTCTCGGCAACCCCTTCCACCACAGCCCTCTCTTTCGCGGCAATAAATCCCAGAAATCAACCCAGGCACTGATCAAACAAAGGAGCCATCTTCAACGCCTAAGAAATGCCCTCACAACCCTCACAAATAGCCACACAAACTAGCCAGTTCACTGCCTTTTGTCTCTCTGCTCACGGCTAAACAAACCACAGCTCACGCAGCCTTCAAACCATACACACGTCCAACACAGCAGCCCCGTTGAAACCAGTCTCTCATTCATGCACAGCCCACGTAGCACCCTAAAAAAATCATCATCATTCACCAGCCCTTCAAGCCATTTTCACAGACCTAAGCCACGTTACCAAGCAATGTGATCAAGCCCCCCACGTCCCTCATCATGCGTGAAGAAACCCCCAACACGCAGCCCCTGACCGAACAAACAACTCACCCTAAACGAACCACTATGCAGAAACATCAAACCCTAACGCACCAGCCCCTTCCCTCAAACAGATCACGTAGCCAACAACACAAACTGCCGAGAGCAGACCCCATTTACACACGAAACAGACACAAACCTAGACTCTCACACCTCTCAACTCGGCAGAACAAATAAAAAAAACCCCCTGCAGCCTACGAGCCACACACCACAACCCTAGCTCAGTACACGCATAAAACCCTAGACGTCCCTCTCAAACACACGGACATATGCCTCACTTGAACTGCCTTTGAAATCTTGCAGGCCGTGACTAAACAACAACAATTGACCACGCACAAACCGGTCCAAATGTAGTGCGTAAACAATGACACCGAGCCGTGAACGAGCAGCCCCCCACACTCTGCCTTTCACTTTCACCGAGAGTAATAACTAGTGAAAATAGCTTCAAAAACATTGAGAACAAAACAGTCCAAAAATAGCCCGAAAACTTGAGGGAAAACAGTGAAACTGCGAAAATAGTGGAAACAGCGAACCAATGAAAACAGTCGAAACGATATCCCTTCCGGCACCGTGGAACGCACTTCCGGAAAGCGACTAAAAAGGTAAGACCTGAGGGCACCCTTTTATCTTATTTCCGTTATTTATTTTCTAAGCATGATGTAGTCGTTTAAGTTTATTATTGCTTTGTGCATGATTAGGATGTTTAATATGTTATAGTTTTATGCATGACTAGTTGGTTGTGCTTGAGCATGTTATAATTGTTTAGTATGTTATTTATTTTCCTATGCATGATTAGGTTGTTTAATATGATGTTTAATGCATGATTAGTTGGTTGTTTCTAAGCATGATGTAGTCATTTAGCATGATATTTATTTTCCTATGCATGATTAGGTTGTTTAACATGATGTTGTTTTATGCATGGTTAATGGGTTGTTCTTAAGCATGTTGTGTAGACTTGGTTAATATTACACAAATCCATTCATTACAAATGACATAAGTAAGGGACCATTCCGAACCTAACGGTTTGAGGTCTTCCCTTGCGAGGGGTGAGTGCGGCCTTAAATCTCATTTTCCCGGTTCACACCGGGTGGTGACTCCATGTTATTTCGTACTTCCCAACTAGGCCGCGAGCCTGGAACGGCGTCGCCCAGGTTTCTGTTTCTACAGTCTGGCGACTCCACTGGGGATAAGAGAATTGGCCTCGAAATAATGTCTTGTAATGTTTGCGATTTGTGCTTTAATTAATCATGTCTACTGTGGGTTTAAGGAGTTTAATTAAAGGCATTTTAAGGCTAGGTAATGGTTTGGTGTCTTCCTTCACTCACTACCTTTTTATAAGGAAAAGCTGTGAAGGCACCTAGATGATCATCTCATGTGATAGACTAGTTTGGAGGACTCGTTGTTTATTCCTGTCACCAAGCGATAAGAGCCTAAGAGGCTTGGGTACTTAAGTTAGCCTCACTCCACCTCTCTTGGGAATCTACAATGAAGTCCATTCGACAGTTAATCACATACCGTAACTCGTTGGCACGTATCGTAAGGTATAAAAAAGGTGCGTTCAATTGGTCGTTTGAACCCTTGAGTGGGGAGTCCTAGTTGTGAACAACCCTTCGTCAGCGAGAGCTTTTGTTTACACTCCTAAAGCCTACATGTG
Organism: Zanthoxylum bungeanum; assembly: GCA_019454045.1. NCBI lineage: Eukaryota > Viridiplantae > Streptophyta > Magnoliopsida > Sapindales > Rutaceae > Zanthoxylum > Zanthoxylum bungeanum. Next base: position 19,677 of record SKCR01024306.1, read on the forward strand.
AACCTTGATTGCATGACCCTTAGAAAATGTTTGATTATGCTTGTGTTTTGGACCATTTCCATTTGGAGGCAGTTGGACTTTTTATCAGAAATGCGAACTTGCTGGGCCATTTAAACTGGGGCGAGTTCGTATCTTATGACAATTAGGCCCAAAGCTTCTGAAATGTTGATGGGCCATTATGTAGAAATTATTGTTCTATGCTTGAATTATCTTGTTATGTTTGTGTTTTAGACCATCGCTATTTGGATTCAATTGGACTTTTGTCAAGAGATATGAACTGGTTGGGTCATTTAAACTGGAACGAGTTCGTGTCCTTTGACAATTGGGTCAAAAGTTTCTAAAATGTCAATGGGCCATTTTGCATTTGGGCCTCTTATCATTTGAAGTTGTTTAGTCATGTTATCGCAAAAGTATAAATTTGTTGGGCCTTTTCAACTGGGACAAGTTTGCACCGCGCAATAGTGTGACTGAATACTTTGAAATGATGACAGGTCAATTAGTGTAAATTCATTCATGAGCTTGTTTATTCCATACATTGTACGCATGTCATACATACATGCATCATGTTAACCCTTTTGTGTCTTGAAAGCCATCATAGATTCCCGTTGGGTTAGGAAAGCAGAGAGACTCGTCAAGAGACCGTCAGTCAACATGAGCAAATTAGCAAACGAGAGATCCTGCCTGGATCAATCGGAGATTAAAGTAACTGAAATTATTGAGATGTTGCAAGTTTTGACTAATGTTGTGGCCAGTTTGACCGTACCCGGTATAGCCGATAACATAAAATTGTACAATCAAGATTGAAAGGTCATCGGGGAATCCTCGGAAGAAGTAAGCAGAAAAGACAGTATAGTCATTCAGCAATGGGAAACAGGGCAGCGAGACTATCAGATTTAAAAGAGAATGAGTTCACCGAGCCGATCAATGTTAACAGACTGAAGCTGTATTTAGCCTAAGGGAGAGAAGACTGAGCAGCCACCAAGAGAATTGGAAGAAGACCTAACCTAACGAGATAGGAAATTCATTCATGCATACACGTAACTTGCATCCCTTGTTTTGTGTTTTATGTTTGCAGATTTCAGAGAAAAGAGAACTAGCAGGAGGAAACACATGGCGCCAAGGAGCACAATGAGGGTCTAACCCATCATGAACAGGGAGGACCTCTACACTTGCATACGTATACATTACATGCACACGTCTTTATTCTGTTGTTTTGTATTCGCAGGTTTTAAAGAAAAAAGAGAAAAAGAAAAGGAAGTGGCAAAGATCAAAAGGGGACACAAGCACTGAGGATGACATTGAAGCCACCTTGACAGATGGATTTCGGTCATGTCTGGCTGAAGACGATGAATTTAGTGCTAACAGATAGGCAACCCATGCACTTTGTTGTGATTTCTGTTTTCATGTTTTGTGTATACATGTCGTAGAATTTTTAATTTTGTGTGTTATTTTGTTAGGTAAAAGCAAAGACATAGCATTTTAAGACAGATGGGATGTTGTTTGGAAAATCACGAAGATGAGAGCTAATTCATTAGTGGTGGCAGAGAAAAAGAAGAATTCATGAGACGCATCCTAATGAACTTATGCCAAGCAAGAGGCGTATCGAGTACACAATTCTTTTGCTTTAATTAATGCTTTGATTTGCTTTGGCTTTGTTATTTTCTGTTATTTTCTTAAGTATGATCCATACTTTTTGACCTTTCGTGACTTGTTTTGGAAATTTTGTAGACAGAATCTATAACTTTTGGGACCTTTCATGACATGTTGAGGTGGAAGGGATCCACGGCTTTTTGACATATCACGATCTCCTTTGTTATTTTCTGTTATTTTCGTGGAACGAATCCACAACTTTTGACATCTCACGATTTCTCTCGTTGTTTTCATAGACAGGATCCAGTGGCTTTTTTGACTTCTCACGACTTATTTTGTGGTTTAGCTAACCACCATTCGGTGAAAGGTATTAGTACAATTATTACTCATCTTTTTAAGTACTATAAATTGAGCTCGATATTTCTCTCCTCTACACATTTAAATACACATCCGAGTAAAAGAGAGAAAATGGAAGCCACTTCAAGAAGACGAGTTGAAACCATTTGTGTGTTTTGCGGTACCAGTATGGGTACTAAACTGCAATACATAGAGGCAGCACAAGAATTGGGTCGAGTCATTGTTGAACGGTATATGCACTTAATATACGGTGGAGGCAATCTTGGACTGATGGGAATTGTTTCAAAGGCTGTACGTGACGGAGGCAGTCCAGTTCTGGGAATCATCCCAAAGCCTTTGGCGGAGGCGAATCTGATAGGACCATCGAACGGAGAAGAATTGCTCGTGCCGGGAATGTCAGAGCGACTGGTGGAGATGATTAACCGTGCATATGCCTTTATTGCTCTATCAGGAGGCTTGGGCACGTTGGAGGAAATTTGTACAGTGCTATCTTGGGCGAACCTAAACATACACCAGAAACCTCTTGGATTATTTAACGTTGATGGGTTTTATGATTTTCTTTATGTGTTTCTTGAAGACAGCCGAAGAAATGGGTTCGTAACAAAACCTGTGAACGAACTCCTTTTCACGTATAAGTGCGAGATGTGTTCTCGTCCCGTATTCTGAATGGATTGATCTCAGCTAGACTCGTGAGCACTTGATTATGGGATCCTAGCAGTAGAAGCTTGAGTGGTTAGCGAGGTGACTAGTTGAAGAGATGATGGATCGGTGAATGACCGTTTGCCTGGGTGTCCACACTTGTTTACTGATGTTATGATATATGATATGGTTGGAAATAAGAAAAAAGTCTGTGAAATAAAAAAAAGAAAAAATAGACCACCTATAACCGATAAGCGTGAAGCTACCCATGGGCGAGTATTAGGACCACCATGAGGAGAAATGCTACCTTAAAGGGTAGTGTGTAAAAAAAAAAAGAAAAAAAAAGAAAATGAAAAGAAGGAGACAAAAAAAAAGATGAAAACCATATCATGTTGAGTATGCTGAAGTAATCACGGAATGTGATTAAGACATCCAGGTTGGTTAGACTCACTGGTTCGATTCTCTGAAATGAAATCACCAAGTTGGCTTACTTAAGGACTCAGCTGCGAAAGAGCCTTAGCGCACACACACACTAGGAGTCTAGTTCAGATCACCTATTCAGACGATCGAATTGAGTGTATCAAGTACTTTGAAGGTTCTCTGTTTTGACACGAAGCATTCGTTGAGGACGAAAATGTTTAGCTATTAAGATTGTCTCGAGGAGAGTAATATAATATATTGAAATAAATCATTTGCATCATTATCAATCTTTGCCGGGTACGGCACTCTGCGGGTTGAGACCCACATCATTATCAGTCTTGCCGGGTATGGCACATTCGGGGCGAGGCCCGCATCATTATCAGTATCAGTCTTCCGAGTATGGCACTCTGCGGGTTGAGGCCCACATCATTATCAGTTCGAGGGCGAGGCCCATATCAGCTTAGGGGCAAGACCCTACATCATCAGTTCGAGGGCGAGGCCCATATCACATTGGGGGCGAGGCCCCACATCAATTCAGATCAGTTCTGCCGGGTATGGCATTCTAGGGGCGAGGCCCACATCACATCAGTTCAGTATCAGTTCTGCCGGGTATGGCATTCTGGGCGAGGCCCACATCAGTTCATATCAGTATCTGCCGGGTAAGGCATTCTAGGGGCGAGGCCCACATCAGTTTAGTATCAGTTCTGCCGGGTATGGCACTCTACGGGTTGAGGACCACATCATAATCAGTCTTTGCCGAGTATGGCACTTCAGGGGCGAGGCACATATCAGCTTGGGAGCGAGGCTCCACATCATCAAGAGCTTGGGGGCGAGGCCCATATCAGATTGGGAGCGAGGCTCCATACCATATCAGCTTGGGAGCGAGGCTCCATATCATCATCAGCTTGGGGGCGAGGCCCATATCAGCTTGGGAGCGAGCCTCCATATCAGTATCAGTGTGGGAGCGATGCCCATATCAGTATCAATTCGGGGGCGAGGCCCACATCAGTTTCAGTCTCAGGGCCGAGGCCTACATCAACATCAGCATCAGTTTTCAGAGATGAGTCACAGGGTCGAGGCCTACATCAGCTACAGTATCAGTTTCGGGGATGAGTCCCAAGGCCGAGGCCCTCATCAGCATCAGCATCAGTTTTGGGGGCAAGGCCCATATCAGTTTGGGGCGAGGCCCACATTAGTATCAGTTTGAGGGCGAGGTCCATATCATTATCAGTTTGGGGCAAGGCCCATATCAGTTTGGGGCGAGGCCCACATCAGTTCAGTCTGGGGGCGAGGTCCATATCAGTATCAGTTTAGGGCGATGCCCATATCAGTATCAGTTTGGGGCGAGACCCATATCAGTATCAGTTTAGGCCTCGGCCTACATCACATCAGTATCAATCCCAGGGCTGAGGCCCATATCATCATCAGTATCAGTGTGGGGGCGAGGCCCATATCAGTATCAGTCAGGGGGCGAGGCCCATATCAGTATCAGTTTGGGGCGAGGGCCATATCAGTATCAGTTTTGGGCGAGGCCCATATCAGTATCAGTTTGGGGCGAGGCCCATATCAGTATCAGTTTTGGGCGAGGCCCATATCAGTATCAGTTTTGGGGCGAGGCCCATATCAGTATCAGTTTCGGGGATGAGTCCCAGGGCCGAGGCCCACATCAGCTTCAGCATCAGTTTTCAGAGATGAGTCACAGGGTCGAGGCCCACATTAGCTACAGTATTAGGGGATGAGTCCCAGAGTAGAGGCCCACATCTGTTACAATATCAGTTTTTGGGACGAGTCCCAGGGTCGAGGCCCACATCAGCATCAGTATCAGTTTCGGGGATGAGTTCCAGGGCCGAGGCCTGTAGAAGCATCAGTATCAGTTTGGGGCGAGGCCCATATCTGTTTCAGTCTGGGGGCGAGGCCCACATCAGTATCAGTTCGAGGGCGAGGCCCATATCAGCTTAGGGGCGAGACCCTACATCATCAGTTCGAGGGCGAGGCCCATATCACATTGGGGGCGAGGCCCCACATCAATTCAGATCAGTTCTGCCGGGTATGGAATTCTAGGGTCGAGGGCCAATTGCATCATCATCACAGTTCACATTCGGTGGTTCGGGAACAAAGCCCAGAGGTCGAGGCACCTCGCCACCATATCAACTCAGTTCGAAGCAACAGGCAGACCAGGTGGCAGCTGGCGAGCCAGGTAAGTAAAGATGCATTGCACGAACTTTGATAGGATTGTTATTGTCACACATTACACAAGTCCAATCAAAGTGGGGGCGACTGTAGGCATTGCATTTTTGCATATCAGCCCAATGATGAGCCTCGAATGGAGGCACTACTTTTTAGTTGCGGAAGTTGCGGAAAACTGTCGTCGGAAGGGAAAGGTCAAGAGTCGACATTTTTATTGGATTTGGTTCGCTTTTTCAAGTTTCAGGTTCGCTCGTTCGGTCTCAGTTTTGAAATCATCCTTGGCCCAGAACCCTCGCAAGCAACATTTCCTTGGCCCAAACACCAAGCCCACCTAAACCGAAAATACCCCACGTCCAAAAGCCTTTACACGCCCATGCCACTCACAAAACAAACAAAATAATAACCACCCATCACTCCACTGACCAACTTGCAACTACCCATACCAAGCCAAAACACTAGCAACAAAAGCCAAGCAACCCACTCACGTCGCCCATGCCATCCTCCATTATCTCCCTCACTCACTAACCTGCTACCCATGCACTGACTGCCACAACCCATACCTCACGCTGCCCTTCATCACCTTTTCACGCATACAATTCATTCAAACTATCTCAACAGCCCTTCATGAAATCATTGTCGCTCAATCCATTCAACCTTCTCGGCAGCCGATCAAAATGAACCCTTACTGCCTTCAACACACCCACATTTACTAGCCTTCAAACATCCCATGCACTACCTTCAAATGTCCATATCAGTATCAGTCAGGGGGCGAGGCCCATATCAGTATCAGTTTGGGGCGAGGCCCATATCAGTATCAGTTTTGGGCGATGCCCATATCTATATCAGTTTGAGGCGAGGCCCATATCCCGCTTGCCGTTTTCTCTATTTTTCTCACTGTTTTCCCTCAAGTTTTCGGGCTATTTTTGGACTGTTTTGTTCTCAATGTTTTTGAAGCTATTTTCACTAGTTATTACTCACGGTGAAAGGCATGAGTGTGGGGCTGCTCGTTCACGGCTCGGTGTCATTGTTTACTCACTGCATTTGGACCGGTTTGTGCGTGGTCAATTGTTGTTGTTTAGTCACGGCCTGCAAGATTTCAAGGGGCAGTTCAAGTGAGGCATATGTCCGTGTGTTCGAGAGGGACGTCTAGGGTTTTATGCGTGTACTGAGCTAGGGTTGTGGTGTGTGGCTCGTAGGCTGCATGGGGGTTTTGTTTATTTGTTCTGCCGAGTTGAGAGGTGTGAGCAGTCTAGGTTTGTGTCTGTTTACGTGTAAATGGGGTCTGCTCTCGGCAGTTTATATTGTTGGCTACGTGATCTGTTTGAGGGAAGGGGCTGGTGCGTTAGGGTTTGATGTTTCTGCATAATGGTTCGTTTAGGGTGAGTTGTTTGTTCGGTCAGGGGCTGCGTGTTGGGGGTTTCTTCACACATGTTGAGGGACGTGGGGGGCTTGATCACATTGCTTGGTAACGTGGCTTAGGTCTATGAAAATGGCTTGAAGGGCTGGTGAATGATGATGATTTTTTTAGGGTGCTACGTGGGCTGTGCATGAATGAGATACTGGTTTCAACGGGGCTGCTGTGTTGGACGTGTGTATGGTTTGAAGGCTGCGTGAGCTGTGGTTTGTTTAGCCGTGAGCAGAGAGACAAAAGGCAGTGAACTGGCTAGTTTGTGTGGCTATCTGTGAGGGCTGTGAGGGCATTGCTTAGGCGTTGAAGATAGGTCCTTTGTTTGATCAGTGCCTGGGTTGATTTCTGGGATTTATTGCCGCGAAAGAGAGGGCTGTGGTGGAAGGGGTTGCCGAGAGCTTCAATGGTTCCAGGGGGGCTGTGTGATTCACGTTGGTTCCATGAAGGTCTTACATGTGCATGATGGTGAGCTTGCTATCCAGGTCAAGAGAGATGAGGATGAAGATGCAGTCCCTTAGCCGAGAGATGACAAGGATGACTGATGATCATTCGTGAATGGCTAGATCAGAGGGTAGTGAGTTTGCGGATCATTGATCAGGCTTGTATATTCATTGAGGAGAGCTGCTACTCATTTGGTGAGTGTGTCTATTTGAAGGCAATTAACATGGACATTTGAAGGTAGTGCATGGGCTGTTTGAAGGCTAGTGAATGTGGGTGTGTTGAAGGCAATAAGGGTTCATTTTGATCGGCTGCCGAGAAGGTTGAATGGATTGAGCGACAATGATTTCGTGAAGGGCTGTTGAGATAGTTTGAATGAATTGTATGCGTGAAAAGGTGATGAAGGGCAGCGTGAGGTATGGGTTGTGGCAGTCAGTGCATGGGTAGCAGGTTAGTGAGTGAGGAGATAATGGAGGATGGCATGGGCGACGTGAGTGGGTTGCTTGGCTTTTGTTGCTAGTGTTTTGGCTTGGTATGGGTAGTTGCAAGTTGGTCAGTGGAGTGATGGGTGGTTATTATTTTGTTTGTTTTGTGAGTGGCATGGGCGTGTAAAGGCTTTTGGACGTGGGGTATTTTCGGTTTAGGTGGGCTTGGTGTTTGGGCCAAGGAAATGTTGCTTGCGAGGGTTCTAGGCCAAGGATGATTTCAAAACTGAGACCGAACGAGCGAACCTGAAACTTGAACAAGCGAACCAAATCCAATAAAAATGTCGACTCTTGACCTTTCCCTTCCGACGACAGTTTTCCGCAACTTCCGCAACTAAAAAGTAGTGCCTCCATTCGAGGCTCATCATTGGGCTGATATGCAAAAATGCAATGCCTACACGTTGGAGGAAATTTGTACAGTGCTATCTTGGGCGAACCTAAACATACACCAGAAACCTCTTGGATTATTTAACGTTGATGGGTTTTATGATTTTCTTTATGTGTTTCTTGAAGACAGCGGAAGAAATGGGTTCGTAACAAAACCTGTGAACGAACTCCTTTTCACAGCCAGAACTGCCCAGGATTTAATTGACCAAATCTTGGCCTTTGAACCGCATGTGGACCCTATCCTTTCCGAGATCAAATGGTCCAAGGACTATCGTGGTAAAAAGCGTAAACTGAATCTGGATCTTAACCTCTAGTCTTATGTATTACTATCTTGTTTATTTTGTGTTATTTGAATAAAAATAAAAAAAATGAAAAAATATGAAAAAAATGAGTGAGAGAAGTCTTTGGTAATTAGACATATGTCCGGTGATGACATTGTTTGCTGTAGGGAGAAGCCCTAGAAACGATAAGTGCGAGATGTGCTCTCTTCCGGTATTCTGAATGGATTGATCTCAGCTAGACTCGTGAGCACTTAATTATGGGATCCTAGCAGTAGAAGCCTGAGTGGTTAGCGAGGTGACTAGTTGAAGAGATGATGGATCGGTGAATGACCGTTTGCCTGGGTGTCCACACTTGTTTACTGATGTTATGATATATGATATGGTTGGAAATAAGAAAAAAGTCTCTGAAATAAAAAAAAATAAAAAATAGACCACCTATAACCGATAAGCGTGAAGCTACCCATGGGCGAGTATTAGGACCACCATCAGGAGAAATGCTACCTTAAAGGGTTGGTGTGTCAAAAAAAAAAAAAAGAAAAAAAAAGAAAATGAAAAGAAGGAGACCAAAAAAAGATGAAAACCATATCATGTTGAGTATGCTGAAGTAATCACGGAATGTGATTAAGACATCCGGGTTGGTTAGACTCACTGGTTCGATTCTCTGAAACGAAATCACCAAGTTGGCTTATTTAAGGACTCAGCTGCGAAAGAGCCTTAGCGCACACACACACTAGGAGTCTAGTTCAGATCACCTATTCAGACGATCGAAATTGAGTGTATCAAGTACTTTGAAGGTTCTCTGGTTTTGACACGAAGCATTCGTTGAGGACGAAAATATGTTTAGCTATTAAGATTGTCTCGAGGAGGTAATATAATATATTGAAATAAATCATTTGCATCATTATCAATTTTTGCCCGGTACGGCACTCTGCGGGTTGAGGCCCGCATCATTATCAGTATCAGTCTTTGCCGGGTACGGCACTCTGCGGGTTGAGGCCCACATCACTATCAGTTTCGCCAGGTATGGCATCTAGGGGCGAGGCCCACATCACATCAGTTCAGTATCAGTTCTGCCGGGTATGGCATTCTGGGGGCGAGTCCCACATTAGTTCAGTATCAGTTCGCCGGGTATGGCATTCTGGGCGAGGCCCACATCAGTTCATATCAGTATCTGTCGGGTATGGCATTCGGGGGTGAGGCCCACATTAGTTCAGTATCAGTTCTGCCGGGTATGGCATTCTGGGCGAGGCCCACATCAGTTCATATCAGTATCTGCCGGGTAAGGCATTCTAGGGGCGAGGCCCACATCAGTTCAGTATCAGTTCTGCCGGGTATGGCACTCTGCGGGTTGAGGCCCACATCATAATCAGTCTTTGCCGAGTATGGCACTTCAGGGGTGAGGCCCGTATCAGCTTTGGGGTGAGGCCCACATCATTATCAGCTTTTGCTGGGTACGGTACTCTGCGGGTTGAGGCCCACATCTTTATCAGGATCAGTCCAGCCAGGTATGACACTATGGGGCGAGGCCCACCTCTTTGTCAGAATCAGTTTTGCCGAGTGAGACACTTCGAGTACGGAGACACAGCATCAGTTTTACCGGGTATGACACTCCGAGTATACAGTATCAGTTTTGACGGGTATGTTAATCCGAGAATGGAGCATAGTCCGAGAATGAAACAGTTTGGGCGAGGCCCATATCAGTATCAGTTTAAGTCAAGGCCCACATCAGCTACGTATCAGTTTTCAGAGATGAGTCACAGGGTCGAGGCCTACATCAGCTACAGTATCAGTTTCGGGGATGAGTCCCAAGGCCGAGGCCCACATCAGCATCAGCATCAGTTTTGGGGGCAAGGCCCATATCAGTTTGGGGCGAGGCCCACATCAGTATCAGTTAGGGGCGAGGCCCATATCAGTATCAGCATGGGGCGAGGCCCATATATCAGTCCGGGGGCGAGGCCCATATCAGTATCAGTTTGGGGCAAAGCCCATATCAGTATCAGTCTGGGGGCGAGGCCCATATCAGTATCAGTTGGGGGGCGAGGCCCATATCAGTATCAGTTTGGGGCGATGCCCACATGAGTATCAGTTTGGGGCGAGGCTCACATCAGTATTAGTCTGGGGGCGAGACCCATATCAGTACCAGTTTGGGCGAGGCCCATATCAGTATCAATTTGGGGCGAGGCCAATATCAGTTGGGGCGAGGCCCATATTAGTATCAGTTTGGGGCGAGACCCATATCAGTATCAGTTGGACGAGGCCCATATCAGTATCATTCGGGGGCGAGGCCCACATCAATATCAGTCTGGGGGCGAGGCCCATATCAGTATCAGTTTGGGGCGAGGCCCACATCAGTATCAGTCGGGGGCGAGGCCCACATCAGTATCAGTTTGGGGCGAGGCCCACATCATTATCAGTCTGGGGGCGAGGCCCATATCAGTATCAGTTTGGGGCGAGGCCCACATCAGTATCAGTCGGGGGTGAGGCCCATATCAGTATCAGTCTTTGGGAACAAAGCCCACAGTCAGCTCAGAACAGGAACAAAGCCTACAGTCAGTACAATTCGGGAACAAAGCTCGAGGGAATAAATCTTCATCTCAACACAGTTCGGGAATAAAGCTCGGAGGAATAAAGCCTCATATCAGCAATTCGGGAACAAGACCCACAATCAGGAACAAGACCTGCAATTCGGGAACAAGACCCACAATCAGGAATAAGACCTGCAATTCGGGAACAAGACCCACAATCAGGAACAAGACCTGCAACTCAATTTGGGAACAAGACCCACAATCAGGAACAAGACCCACAATCAGGAACAAGACCTGCAATTCGGGAACAAGACCCACAATCAGGAACAAGACCTGCAATTCGGGAACAAGACCCACAATCAGGAACAAGACCTGCAATTCAATTTGGGAACAAGACCCACAATCAGGAACAAGACCTGCAACTCAATTTGGGAACAAGACCCACAATCAGGAACAAGACCTGCAATTCGGGAACAAGACCCACCATTCAGGGAACAAGACCCTCAGCTCAAAATGGGAACAAGACCCACGGGAACAAGACCCACAACTCAACAATTCAGGGAACAAGACTCTCAGCTCAAAATGGGAACAAGACCCACGGGAACAAGACCCACAATTCAGGGAACAAGACCCTCAGCTCACTTCGGGAACAAGACCCAGGGGTCGCAGTACCTCACACCACAATCAATTCAGTTCGTAGCAGCAGGTGAGTCAGGTGGCAGCTGGCGAGCCAGGTAAGTAAAAATACATTGCACGTACTTTGATAGAATTGTCATTGTCACACACTGCACAAGTCCCATCAAAGTGGGGGCGACTGTAGGCATTGCATTTTTGCATACCAGCCCAATGATGAGCCTCGTATGGAGGCATTACTTTTTAGTTGCGGAAGTTGCGGAAAGCGGTCGTCGGAAAGGGAAAGTCAAGAATTGACGTTTTGTGGATCTAATTCGCTTGTTTTGCTTCGGGTTTGTTCGTCAGGTTTCCGTTTCAAGATTACCCTCCACCCGGAACCTTATCCTCGCTCCTTTTCGTGCCTATCTCCTCTCTCTAATTTTTTCATGTTTGTGACCCTTCAACTTCCATGCAAAATAAAAATCACCAACCAATTAAATAAATTCAAACTAAAATTAAGCCAATAAAAAAATACCAACCAATTAAATAATAATTTTAACATAAATAACAAATAAACAATAAACAAATAAATAAAAAATATTAACCAAACAAAACCCCACCTTTCCAGCACACTTCACACACTAATTAACAAAACAACACATTTCAACAACCCATATTTGCCACCAACTTGCCACCTTTCAGACACAACAACAAGAACCAAAGCCCATAGCCAAGCCATGCATCCCACGTGAATAACAAAAATAATAACCACCCATCACTCCACTGACCAACTTGCAACTACCCATACCAAGCCAAAACACTAAGCAACAAAAGCCTTTACACGCCCATACTCTACTACCCTCATTGATCATGTTAAACCTTACGCCACAGCCTGCCCTGGCTCCTTCACCCACTCCTCTGCAGCAGCCCATAACGCACATCTCAACTTCACCCACTCCTCGGCAGCAGCCCATACACTCGAGACCTCCCCCCTCATTTGATGACCACACTGCCATTCACAAGGAACCTCACGGCCAGAACCCTACAGATCACTCATTCACCTTCATCATTTACGCCAAAACCCTAATAAACACACTGCCTTCCACGCACTTAATTGATCCTCTCGTCTCTCTCTCACAGATCCACGTTCAACACACCCCACTGCCACGCACATGAACCCCAGCCTAACAACTCTCGGCAAGACCTTCAACAGCCCATACAAACCATGAATGCGTGAATGGTAAAACCTTCAACACACGTACATCCAACTCACGTCATTGCCTTCAACACTTAGCCTCCATCCAACTCATACAAAATGACCTAACCGACAGCCCATTACCTGGATCTCACATCGACTAGCCACACTTCATTTCACTGCTAACAAAACGTCCATACTGCCACAATAACCAAACAAAAAACGCACACCCCTATCTCTCTAATTCAGCAGTAACAAAGAAAAAAACCTAAGCCATTGCTTCTCTCTTCCCTCAACTAGCATTTCACGTAACAACCACCCAACCATGCAAACCCTAATCTAGCCTCCACAAAATACATAGACCTAGCCCACACACACACATAACTTGCACCCAAATATCCCTCGCAGCACTGCCCTCACGCCTTGCCTTCAACGCATAAAACACCCAGCAAACTAGCTCTCCATCACGTCCTTACAACCACGACAATGATCAGCAGCCCCTTCATCACTCAGGCCATTCCTCTCGGCTGAAAACACCACTCACGAATCTTCACACTCGACCACCACACTCACACCCCTACTTCACGCAGCCAAAGCAAGCCACCAGCACGCCTAGCCACCCTTAGCAGCCCCTACCTCGCGTCCCTCACTTCACCAAGATAACCCTAACCAAACACATACCACTCTCGGCAAACCTCCCTTCACCACGCCTAGCCACCCTTAGCAACCCCTACCTCACGTACCTTTGTCCTATACACGACTCAGCCGCTAAACGCAGCCCCTAACCGAGTTACATCCTTCACGCCATCACACACTTCACAGCCCTACATGCCATTCACGTAGAAACCCCCTAAAGGACCAGCCCCTTGCTTCAAGATTAACAGCCCATATATAAAACCCTTACACTTCACGCACCTAAGCCCCACTCTTCAACAGACCACTCATCACACAAAAGCCTTCACGAACTTGCCCCTTGCCCTGCACGTACTGCCCTTCCACAACAGCTAACATTCTCGCCACTGCCACTAATAAACATGTCCCTAAGCTCCTCCAAACTGCCGACTACAACAGCAGCCTCTGCCTCTTCACGCTTCTCAGCAACCAGCACCTAAGACCGTAGCAGACCCACACCTTCACTGCCCCTGGTCCACGCATAAAACCTCCAAACTGCCGACCACAAGCCAGCCCTCCATAAGCGCCAAACATCACACCCACAACCTGTAAAATAACCCTGGGAAGTTACCTGAAAACAGTGAACAAAAACAGTGAGAAAAAGAGAGAAAACAGCGAGTGAAAATAACAGAAAAATACCGAAAAATCATGAGTGAAAATAACGAGTGAAACGGTGAGTCAAAACTGTGAGAAAATGGCCGAAAACAGCAAACTGTAACCGCGGGTGAAAACAGTGAAAACAGAGAAACCAACGAACTCGTGAAAACAGCGGAAATAGCGGACCAGTGAAAACAGAGAAAACAGTGAACCTGTGAAAATAGTAGAAACAACGGACCAGTGAAAACAGCGAAACGATATCCCTTCCGGCATCGTGGAACGCACCCCCGGAAAGCGACTTAAAAGGTAAGACCTGAGGGCACCCTTTTATTTACTTATCTTTCTTTTTTAGTTATTTTGTTATTTTATTTCGCATGAGAATTGTGGATTGGTGAATGATGTGATTCCGGATGGACGGGATATGTGTTATTTCTTGTGGTATATCGGATGGAAACCCGGACATAAATTCCGTAGCCGAATCCGAATGGACGGTAGTTCGGTTTGTACTCGGGATACAATGCCACGTACCACTTGAAAAACACACGTATTTCGTTTCATCCAAACTTGTGTTTGAGCATGATTTAGATTAGTGTGTTATTTATTTTTTATGCATGATTAGGATGTTTAATATGTTATAGTTTTATGCATGACTAGTTGGTTGTGCTTGAGCATGATTTAATTGTTTAGTATGATGTTTAATGCATGATTAGTTGGTTGTTTCTAAGCATGATGTAGTCGTTTAGCATGATATTTATTTTCCTATGCATGATTAGATTGTTTAACATGATGTTGTTTTATGCATGGTTAATAGGCTGTTCTTAAGCATGTTGTGTAGACTTGGTTAATATTGCACAAATCCATTTATTACAAATGACATAAGTAAGGGACCATTCCGAACCCAACGGTTTGAGGTCTTCCCTTGCGAGGGGTGAGTGCGGCCTTAAATCTCATTTTCCCGGTTCACACCGGGTGGCGACTCCATTTTATTTTTCCGGTTTAGTCCCCCGCGGGCTACTCCGTACTCCCGACCGGGCCGCGAGCCCGGAACAGCGTCGCCCAGTTTCTGTTGTCTACACACGTGCTAGGGCTGGGGCTGGATAAGTGTCTGCCCCGTCCGAAGCACATGTCGGATGTCTGGTAACTAGTCTCTATAATCGGATATGTATGACCTAGTCATAATATCCCGATGGTTGCGCAACACTTAAGAGCACTAATACCGTATCCTGCGTGACATCATCTCCACTATGACTGAAGTGATATTTATGTCTTGACATCACACCCAATACACTACGACTCTCTGATAAACCCAGAAGTGGTGTACGCAGAACCGGTTAAAGCTCTGTACCACCAAGACCAAAGTCTATCGATTATCGTAAGTATTAGCGATGTAAGTCTCAGGTTAAGACTATACACACCTACCTTGATTTCGGCCTCCCATAGACACATAGTCATAATACCAATGGGATTCCGAAGGGTCTATCCAGAGCGAAGCTGTTTCCCGTACCATCGGTGAAACACGATCTCCTATCGCACTTGCATAAGTATCCAATACTTATATATATGAGAACTATGTCGTTGTGCCCTCACAACGCACACAAGTGCAATACTAGCCTATTCTTCATTATCGATGTCCAGTCTCGATAATACTCCGGCTAGGGATATTTAATGATTAATCCTTCGGGGACTGATACTGTCTCATATCATTCTCAGTCCAGGAACTAATCATAGGGACCTCTCTTCATTTATATATCTATGGTGATCTAATCACAAATTATGAGAGTGCAATTTCCTTGTTACATAGTTAATTTGTACAACAACACCATGATCTGTACAAATAGTGACACTATCGGTCATATTATCCAACAACATCTTCTTCGAAATATGTAGGTCATGTCTGAATGGTAAATTTGTTGTCTTACAGTTACCAAAATTTTACCGTTCAAAAATCTTATTTGTGTACGTTGATTGAGATAACCAAATAAGCTTCATTTCTATATCTCTATAGATTTTTGTGCCTAAGACATAAGAAGCTTCACCTAGGTCCTTCATGGAGAAATTCTTACAGAAGTAAGCTTTGACACCCTGCATCATTCCGATATCATTCCCAATGATCAGGATGTCGTCAACATAGAGAACTGAAATTACCACCATAGTCTCACTGGCCTTCTTATACACACGGGATTCTTCCGAATTCTTGAGAAAACCAGACAATTTGATTATCTTATCGAATCGAAGATTCCTACTTCGTGAAGCTTGTTGATGTCCATAAATAGAATTTTTAAGCTTACATACCATGCCAGAGTTCTCGCTGGATACAAAACCCTCCGGTTGTTCCATATAAATTTCTTCGTCAAGAAATCTATTTAGAAAAACCATTTTGATATCCATCTGCCAAATCTCGTAACCATGATAAGCAGCAATAGATAATAAAATCTTTATAGACTTTAGTACGCTACTGGCGAAAAAAGTTTCATTGTAGTTGACATTAGGTCGATGCGTGTAACTTTTAGCTACCAGTCGGGCCTTAAAGGTTTCAAGCTTTCCATTAGGCCCGCGCTTCCTCTTGTAAACCCATTTAAAACCGATTTGAACAATTTCTTCAGGAAACTGAACCAAGTCCCAAACTTGATTTAGATGCATAAAGTCTAACTCTGATTTCATGACCTATTGCCACTTCACGGAGTCGATGTCCAACATCGCTACACTATAGGTAAAAAGGTCAGTCTCTTCAACTAATAAAACATCGAGACTCCTTTCTTGTATTAGATACAAGCGCTTAGGAGGTCTAGATACCCTTTCGGACCTACGAAGTATGGGTAATGAAGGTTTTCATCTACTTGAACTTCAGGTTCCTCCATTGATTTGTTGGTCTCATGTTGTACTTCATCAAGTTCAACCTGTCTATGATTATCTTCTTCAGTAAAAATTCTACTTCTAGAAACTTTTCGAAGCGAGCTACGAACACATTTCGATGCTCTGTATTATAAAATAAATATCCTTTCGTATTTGAAGGATATCCAACAAACCTAAACTTTTGCCCTCGAGGCAAAAGCTTATTCTGCTGAGCCATGCAGGATAGCCCCAAACCCTAATATAATTAAGATTCGATTTCCTACAGGTCCATATTTCATACGGAGCCGTAGGAACAGCTTTAGAACGAATCTTATTCAAAAGATGAGCGACACATAAAAGAGCATAACCCTGTAAGAAATAGGGCAAATCTGTAAAACTCAACATAGATCATGTAAGTGTCCTAGACATGCCACGAGATCTCTAAGCGAGATTCGTGTGTTAATAAAATCAAGAAGTTTGCGGAATTAACTTACATTGATCGGCTTGAGTTCAAAACTTTTCATGGATGTTGAAGCTCCCAAGCTCATGGGTGAGTAACCATATCACCATCATTTGACTCCCTTATGTGCTACCAAGAACAAATGGAACAAATTTTATCTCCCAAGGAGAAACAAATTTGCCGGAGAGAGAAAGGAGGCAATCGACATATGCTTTTATTTCTCATTCAGCCAGTTGCCCTTTTGTTTCAAAAGAAAAAGTTGCTTCGGCCAAAAAACAAAAGAACCAGGCAGTGGCCAATTCGGCATTGTCTTCTAAAGATAGAGGCAGTCGCCCTTTTTGATTTTTTTATTCTTCATAAGAAAATAAATCAAAGGCCAAAATTACCTTTTACTTATTCGGCCATCAACTTATAAAAAGGGAACGCATTTAATGGCACTCAAAATGAAGCCAATTCAATTTGCTTTTTTTTATTCATCCAACCACAAAAGTCAGAAGAAAAAGAGCCAAAATCACTTTTTAAAGTCAAATGGCCACGGAGAGAAAAAAAAAAAAAAAAAAAACAATGGCCATTCGGCCAAAATTGAAAAAGAGAATGAATTAATTAAAATTCATTAATTGTAATTTCTTTTTCAAAAGGCAAACAGTGTTTTACAAGTTTCCATCAAAACTCATCATCCACTTTTATCACCAAAGGTGACTAATGATGTAAGTGAAGTTGGCCCAACTTTAAATTCAAAATTCAAGTGGGCTTGCTCAACACATTTCGGGCTCAGATTCGTTTAATCCGATTAAACGAATTTTCCGTCGCGACATAATAAATCCAATTTAAATAAATAATAATACCCAGTAAAATTATTATTGAAGTCGCTCGCGAATTAATTCCAAATTAATTCGTTCGCTAAAATTAAAATCAAATTTAATTCCTCGTTGAAATCCGATTTCTTTTAATATATCTAATATATTATTTTAGCCCAATTAAATAAATTAAATAGTAAAATCTAATTTAAATTTTAAATTTATTTTATCGATTAATTCCAAATTAATCGCGTTCTCTCCTCTCGACGAATTTAATCTCAGATAAATTCTCGACGCAATTAATCCCAGATTAATTATTTCTCTGCTAATTAATCCCAGATTAATTCTTTCCGTAATTAATCCCAGATTAATTTTCTCTCTCTTAATTAATCACAGATTAATATTCTCTCTCTTAATTAATCCCATATTAATATTGTTCGAGTCAAATATCATCGGTGAATCTTTGGGATGCGACCCAAGAGATCCCTGGATATATTGGCAGTGAATACGGTCATCGGACTATCCGAACACGTGCGTACCCGGTGCCACGCACTTACCGATTTACAAGACATGGTTGGCTTCTAGCAAAGGACCGTGCCTACCCAATTCTCCAGAAATATTCTGCTACGGAATACAAGATCTTTGTCAGGCGTAGTATACGTAGTATTGCGTATTACGATCTGGTATCGGATGTCAAATGCTAGGCCTGGGGCTGGAGTTGTGTCTGCCCCGTACAAAGCATATATCGGATCACTAGCAACTAGTCTCTTATGATCAGAAAGTCAAGACCTAGTCATACTTCCCCGATGGCTATAACACTTAGAGTACCAGTTCTCTATCGCTGCGTGATCATCATCTTCATATAACTGAAGTGATACTTCCATCTTGACATCACACCCAATACACTACGAATCTCAATATACCCAGAAGAGGCGTACACAGAACCTGTTAAAGCCCTGGATGACCAAAACCAAAGTATACTGATTGTCGCAGGTATTAGCGATGCAAGTCTCAGGTTATGACCAAATACATCTACCCTGATTTGGATTCCCATAGACACATAGTCATACTACCAATGAGATTCTGAGGGGTCTATCCAGAGCGAAGCTGTTTCCGTACCATCAGTAAACAGAACCTCTTATTACACTTGCATGAGTATCCAATACCCAAATATATGAGAACTATGTTGTTACGCTTCCATAACACGCACAAGTGTAATACTAGCCTATTCCGCATTATCGATGTCCAGTCTCGATAATACTACGACTATGGATATTTAATGATTAAACCTTACATGGATTAATATTGTCTCATATCTTATTAATCCGGTACTAATCATATGGACTTTTATCATTTATATATCAAGGTAATCCAATTACAAATGATAAAAGAGCAATTTCCTTTGTCACATAGTTAATTTGTACAATAACACCATGTTCTGTACAAATAGTGATGTTATGGGTCATAATTGTCCAACAATCTCCCACTTGGGCTATAGCCAATCACTCAAATATCTAACACCTGAACTATGTACGGGTCGCTCAAACTTCTACTGAGAAACAGCTTTCGTCAGTGGATTTTCAAGGTTATCATCTGATGCGATTTATTCGATCATCACATCGCCACGATGTATGATCTTACGAATCAGATGAATTAGTCGAAGTACATACTTGGATCATTGATGAGACCGCGTTTCTTTAGCCTGTGTTGTAGCCTAGCTGAGCTGCTAACAGAACTATTCCTAATCTAATTAGGAATTTTATAGATCCAAAATGCTTCTTTTGCTGCGTCCGGTGCAACAATGTTCCGCTCTTATTGTTTATTCAACAATAGTATCTTGCTTGGAAGATTTCCAGCTCACTGTTCCATTATTTAAACTATATATGTACCCTTATTGCGACTTACCGTCGTTTTTATCGGTTTGGAAACTTGCAGTGGTTAACCCAGTCACCTCAAATTCTCATTTCCCATATTATCAGAAAGCATCCTTGGTTCAACCAAGATATTCAAGGATGTTCCTTACATCAATCCAGTGACCATCAACTGGATTGGCCTTATAGCGTCTACATATGCTCAAAGCATATGAGACATCAGATCATGTACATATCAAAACGTACGAACACTGAGAGATTGTCAGCAGCTTTCTAGATTTATCCCAGTAGATCTTTATTCCTAGAATAAAGCCTGCTTCTCCCAGGTATTCCATGGAGAATTTTAATGAAAGCAAGCTTTCACCGATTATAGTATAGGAATGTTATTGCTAAGAAGCAAAACACCATCATCATATAGGACAATCATTGTCAGTGCGCTCCACTAACCTTCTTATATATACAAGAATCATCTTCATTTTGAATTAAATCATATACCATTATGATTACATCAAAACGCTGGTTCCGAGAATGTAATGCTTATTTCAATCCATGAATGGATCGGTTTAACTTGCAAACCATGTTTGCATGTTTTGGCACAATAAAACTGTCAGGATGTTGCATACAAACATCCTCCAAAAGGTTTCCGTTAAGGAAAGCGGATTTGGCGTCCAGCTGTCATATTTCATAAATAAAATATGCAGTATTAGCAAGCATTATCCAAATGGATTTAATCATGGCAACAGGTGAAAACGTTTCATCGTAATCGACAAAATGTCATTGACGATACCTTTCTGTACAAGCCTAGCTGTGTACATTTGTATGTTGCCATCCATGTATGTCTTCCTTGAAGACTCATTTAGTACCAATAGGCACAATTCCTTCTGGTACATCAACCAGTGTCCAAACTTAGTTGGTATAGATGGAATCCATTTCGGACTTCATGGCACTTTGCCATAAAAGGAGTCGATACCTTGTATCACTTCCTCATACATAGCTGGTTCGTCTCCCTCAATAAGATTGACATCTACATGAGGTGAGATCAGAAACCATACCTCTCTGGTTGTTTTCTAACTCTCTCCGGCCTACGCGGTTCTTCTGTATTCGAAGATTGTGGTACAGTTTCATCCATGATGAACTGTTTGTGTTCCGCTAAGGAATCGGTGCCTAGAACAGTATTACTATGATTTTCATCGAGTTTTACTTTCTTCCCACTTACCACTGCATATAGGAATTCCTCTTAGGAAAATTGCATGGAGAGCAACAATTACATTGTTCTCTTGTGAGTTGTATAAGTACTGTACTTTGGTTTCCCTAGGATAACCTACAGATAGGCACTTATCCGATTTGGGTTCTAGTTTGGTATCATCCAAACATATGCCCAGCATTCCCAAATCTTCAGGAATGAGAAACTCGGTTTCTTTACTATTCATATCTAATATGAAGTCTGTCTAACAGATTTTCATGGAACCTTATTCAAAATAAGTATTGCACTATTTTAATGCGTATCCCTAGAAAGAAATTGGTACCATGTCCAACAAAGTTTGGTTTTTCTGTTGGGACACACCGTCAAGTTGAGGTGTTCCGGGAGGAGTCTACTGTGAAAGAATACTATAATCTTTCAAGTAATCGAGAAACTTATTGCTCAAGTATTTTCCACTACGGTCCAACCGTAATGTCTTAATACTTTTGCCCGTCTATTTTTCTATACTTCGTGTCGAAACTCTTTGAATTACTCAAAAGTTTCTGACTTATGTTTCATAAGATTCACTTAACCGTAACGCGATGCCACATCCGTAAAGGTTACGAAGTATTCATATCCACCTCTAGCCTAGCTAGACATGGGCCCACTTACGTCACTATGAACGAGCGCTAACAGATCGGTGGCACTTGCACTTTTACTAAGTAAATGGTGTTTTAGGCACTTTGCCTAATAAAATAGATTCGTAGACATCATTTGAATTAGAATCAAATCCGTCATAGTATCCACTCTTCGAAAGTATGGATATACGAGTCTTGTTAATGCGTCCTAGACGACAATGTCACAAATAAGTCTCATTTGAGTTACTCAATTTGAGCCTTTTGTTTGTCATGTTATATGTTTGAGATTCATTTATATTCAAAATATAAATGCTGTTATTCACATATAAAGTGTAAATCTCAAAAATATCTTTATAAACAAAACACATTGTGTTCTGGAATACAAAGGTATACCTGCAACAGGTTAAACTAGATACTGAGATAATGTTTCTAGTCAAACTAGGTACATTATAACAGTTTCCTAATTTAAGTACATACCCAAAGGGCAGTTCCAAAACTTAGGTTCATATGGTCAAAACAGCGACTCTCGTCCCGTTTTCGACTCGCAGGTCGATCTCATCTGAAGCCAGTCTCCTGCTTATCAGCAGTTCCCGCACATCAGTACATATATTCATGTACCACATCTAGTATCAAAAATCCAATTTTAAAACCAGTAGTGAACATGTTTATAACAAACATTCTTGAAGCCGGAACCTTGTCCCGCCTTCACTTCCTTCATGTCTGCCTTATCCATACGGCAGTCACACTTCTAGTGACCCCGTTTGCCACAACTTAGGCAGACAACTTGGGATATGTCTTTTTAAGAAGCTTTGGCTGTGCAAAACGGATTGAGCACTAACATTATCATCACAATGAGTCTTCCTAAGCTCATGCTCTACTATTTGCTCAACTTCAGGCTCATGCTTGAGAGGTTTCTCTATCAAATAGAATAACTTCTCAGCTCCCAGGACTATCGTGAAGTTCTATTCTCAATCTAAAAATTAGAGCCATTTAAATACATTTTCACCCATGATTATGTTCTAAACGCTAATCTTTCAGCCATCTTGATTGCTATAGTCCAACTATCCAATCAACGATTTCGGGTATAATTAAATATAATGATTACTATAGTCTAACTATATAATCAACTATAATTGATCGGTTACTTTCAAATGTATTGATTACTATAATCCAATTATATAACAAACTACAAATGAAGTAGTTTGAATACAGTCCAACTGTTAAATTAAAACAACAATTGAATATTATTCCAACTAATATATATAAAATTAATGATGAAAAATGAAATGAGCGCGTATTGGCAAGTATTTAAACGAAATTGAAAATTTAATACTTGTCGCCCACTATTTTTCGGCGAGCCTCTAACCATCTGTGGAGTACTAGGGAAACCTAGTTTCCTAGTGGGCTAGGATCCCGTTAAATAACACACAACCTTGACTTTGGCCAACAAGTTGTATGAAACTTAACTAGGTAGATCTCTAAAATCAATTGGATCTCATCCAATTCCTAGATCCAGTAGGTGGACCTCCAAGTCCGAAACATATATACAATATATATGCCAATATGTCTAATATATTTTCCTAACCTTTTTCCTCTGAATCAACTAAGCCTTGGCTTTGGCTCAACAAACTTAATGAAACCAGTTAAGCGTGACCCATTGACAGTGGGAAAGCTTCGTAATCGAGGTCGATGAACAAGGAGTGACCTTGACTTTGGCCAACAAATCACAACTTGCCCAAGACGTACGATATGGAACAAAGCTTTCGTGATTCAAACACATCCGCGATGGACAAAGGTCTTGACTTTGGCCAACAAACCAATGCCAATCTTGGATCTTGAGAGAGAATCACTCAATGGAAGGAAAAACACTTAATATAAAATTAGGTTTTTTGTCGTGATTTGGCAACCAATTTATTATCTTTAATTAGGTCTCATCATACCCCCTTAAGCATGCATTCTAAAAGCATAATAAGGCGCGAAATAAATTAATAATGATATGCGGATGGATATATGATACATTTTGTTCCTAGAACAAATCTCTCACTTTCCTCTCTCCCGCTAGCACTATTCATACTTCTACCCAATTACATAATACTTCTAAAGAAACCTCATTTACATTGAGGGGAATTGGTGAGAAGAGAAATACAAAGAGAATAGAGATAATAGGCTGGACACGCAGGTCAAATTTAATAAATTCTAAATTTATTACAGTAATTTCCAAAATTGCCCTCACCCTTCTAATATCCATCTGATATACATTATTCATTCATACATCCAAGTATTCACAAAAAACATGTTGTCAATCAATCTAATCTAATTAATTAATCTCTGAATTAATGACCATCCAATGTTCAAACAACGATTTGATTTGCGCGAGTCCAACTCGTTTAAGAATAAATACTCAAAGTAAGTATTCATGAATTATATCGAACTACAATTTTAAATCCAATTTAAATTGTATCCAATACTAATTCCAAATTAAATAGTTACACATATTTATGTGCCTTAAAGACTTGGATTCCAAATCCAATCTTAATGGGTCTCAAAGGCCCAATTAGTATCCAATACTATTCAATTAAAGTCCAATGGGCTTTTAATTAATTTTTTTGGCGTGGGCTTTGGCTATTATGGATCAAACCCAGAAGCCTTGGCCCATTTAGGAATCATCCTATGCCATAAAATCAATTTTGGCCCATTAGGCCCAATTAAATTATTAAAGGCCCAATAGTCATATTTTAGACTTTATGGAAATGGTTTAGGCCCAAATATAATCAAAGACTAAAATTTGGCCCAATCAAACCCATTAGCCTAAATAAACCAAATTAAATTAATATATCATTCCAAATTAAATATTAATTCAATTAAAGTGCAATTAGTACAATTAATCAATTAATCTAATATTTCCAAAATACCAATCAATTTAATTAATTATACTTAACATTTTAATTTATGTCCAACACAAATTAAAGCACAATCAATCCATTCAAAATGCTTCACACTCACGGCAATACATGAAATTAACATCCAAGTTTGATTTCAATCTAATTAAATCAACAATTAACATTCAATTTCATGTGAATCAACATATCCAATTGTCTCATTCAAAAAATTGACCATGAGCTTCCTAGGGTAATTTTCGGCCAAGGGGTAGGAATTAGGTAAAATTAATCTAATCAATTTTACACAATTCCAACAAAGCACAAATCCAATTGAACATCATATAAACATATCCCAACAATCAATTTAGGCAAAATCAAGCTCCAAGCCAAAATCCCAAATTAAAGTCCATAAACCCTAGGAATTAAATCAAGCTTAGATCTCGCTCTGATACCATTGTAAGTATCCTAGACATGCCACGGGATCTCTAAGCGTGATTCGTGTGTGAATAAAATCAAGAAGTTTGCGGAATTAACTTACATTGATCGGTTTGAGTTCAAAATTTTTCATGGATGTTGAAGCTCTCAAGCTCATGGGTGAGTATCCATATCACCATCATTTGACTCCCTTATGTGCTAGCAAGAATAAATGGAACAAATTTTATCTCCCAAGGAGAAACAAATTTGCCCGAGAGAAAGGAGGCAATCGATATATGCTTTTATTTCTCATTCGGCCAGTTGCCCTTTTGTTTCAAAAGAAAAAGTTGCTTCGGCCAAAAAACAAAAGAACCAGGCAGTGGCCAATTCGGCCTTGTCTTCTAAATATAGAGGCAGTCACCCTTTTTGATTTTTTTATTCTTCAAAAGAAAATAATTCAAAGGCCAAAATTACCTTTTGCTTATTCGGCCATCAACTTATAAAAAGGGAAAGCATTTAATGGCACTCAAAATGAAGCCAATTCAATTTGCTTTTTTTTTATTCATCCAACTTCAAAAGTCAGAGAGAAAAAGAGCCAAAATCACTTTTTAAAGTCAAATGGCCACATGGCCACGGAGAGAAAAAAAAACAATGGCCATTCGGCCAAAATTGAAAAAGAGAATGAAATAATTAAAATTCATTAATTGTATATTTTTTTTTTCAAAAGGCAAACAATGTTTTACAAGTTTCCACCAAAACCCATCATCCACTTCTATCACTAAAGGTGACTAATGATGTAAGTGAAGTGGGCCCCACTTTAAATTCAAAATTCAAGTGAGCTTGCTCAACACACTTCGGGCCCAGATTCGTTTAATCCGTTTAAACGAATTTTCCGTCGTGGCATAATTAAATCCAATTTAAATAAATAATAATACCCAGTAAAATTATTACTGTAGTCGCTCGCGAATTAATTCCAAATTAATTCGTTCGCTAAAATTAAAATCCAATTTAATTCCCCGTTGAAATCTGATTTCATTTAATATATCTAATATATTATTTTAGCCCAATTAAATAAATTAAATAGTAAAATCTATTTTAACTATTAAATTTATTTTATCGATTAATTGCAAATTATTCGCGTTCTCTCCTCTCGACAAATTTAATCTCAGATAAATTCTCGACGTAATTAATCCCAGATTAATTCTTTCTCTGATAATTAATCCGATATTAATTCTTACCGTAATTAATCCCAGATTAATTTTCTCTCTTAATGAATCCAAGATTAATATTCTCTCTCTTAATTAATCCCATATTAATATTGTTCGAGTCAAATATCATCGGTGAATCTTTGGGATGCGACCCAAGAGATCCCTGGATATGTTGGCAGTGAATACGGTCATCGGACTATCCGAACACGTGCGTACCAGGCACCACACACTTACCGATTTATAAGACATGGTTGGCTTCTAGCAAAACACCGTGCCTTCCCAATTCTCCAGAAATATTCTGCTATGGAATACAAGATCTTTGTCAGGCGTAGTATACGTAGTATTACGTATTACGATCCAGTATCAGATGTCACATGCTAGGCCTGAGGCTGGAGTTGTGTCTGCCCCGTACGAAGCATATATCGGATCACTAGCAACTAGTCTCTTTATGATCAGAAATTCATGACCTAGTCATACTTCCCCGATGGCTATAGCACTTAGAGTACCAGTTATGTATCCCTGCGTGATCATCATCTCCATATGACTGAAGTGATACTTCCATCTTGACACCACACCCAATACACTATGAATCTCAGTATACCCAGAAGAGGCGTACACATAACTTGTTAAAGCCTTGGACGACCAAAACCAAAGTATACTGATTGTCGCAAGTATTAGCGATGCAAGTCTCAGGTTAAGACCAAATACACCTACCCTGATTTGGATTCCCATAGACACATAGTCATACTACCAATGAGATTCCGAGGGGTCTATTCAGAGCGAAGCTGTTTCCGTACCATCATTAAACAAAACCTCCTATTACACTTGCATGAGTATCCAATACCCAAATATATGAGAACTATGCCGTTACGCTTCCATAACACGAACAAGTGTAATACTAGCCTATTCCGCATTATCGATGTCCAGTCTCGATAATACTACGACTAGGGATATCTAATGATTAAACCTTACATGGATTAATATTGTCTCATATCTTATTAATCTGGTACTAATCATATGGACTTTTATCATTTATATATCAAGGTAATCCAATTACAAATGATAAAAGAGCAATTTCCTTTGTCAATAGTTAATTTGTACAACAACACCATGGTCTGTACAAATAGTGATGCTATGGGTCATAATTGTCCAACAAATCAAACCATATCAAATAATGTCTGATTTCTCCTTTCTGACACCCCATTATGTTGTAGAGTACCAGGAGGAGTATATTGACGAGAATCTCATTCTCCTTTAAATAATCAGTGGACTTTCCACTCATATATTTACCGCCTCGATCCGATCGAAGGCATTTAATATATTGACCAGTTTTTTTTTCTACTTCGTTTCAGAATTCTTTGAACTTTTCAAAGGTTTTCGATTTATATTTCATTAGATAAACATAACCATACCGTGATAGATCATCGATAAAGGTAATAAAGTATGAAAAACCACTGTGAGCAGTTTGACTCATAGGACCATATACATCAGAATGTACGAGCTCCAATAAGTTAGTGGCTCGGTGTCCCACACCCGAAAATGGGACTTTGGTCATTTTACCCCGAATACAAGATTCACTTGTTGGATAAGGTTCAATGTTGAGATCCGGAATCAAACCATTCCTAACCAACTGGGTTAGACGTTTCACGCCTATTTGACCTAACCTCATATGCCAAAGTTTAGTATTATTTATTTCAGATAGTTTATATTTATTAATTCCGATATTCAAAATATCTCGAGAAGTGTGTAAAATATAATGACCAAGCTCATTTAGACAAACAAGGGTCTGAATATTATTTCTAAAATATAAATACAAAGAATATTTCTTAATATTTACATCATACCCCTCTGTATCTATTAAAAAAAATGATATAATATTTGCTACGCATCCCGGTACAACATAGCAGTCATGCATCAAAAGTCTCCCACTGGGTAATGGAATCTCACATAAGCCCACTGCAATCGCATCCACAGAGTCACAACTCTCGAACTGCAATTACATCTTTCCATATTTCAACTGTCTATTTTCCTTCACCACCTGTAACAAATTGTAAATGTGGATAGGACAAGCAGAATCTAAAATCCAACTATATATGACAGCTTTACATGCTAATGAGATATCAATAACAGGAAAAATAAAAATACATGATGTCGATGCTATAGGAAACGCTTTCCTCACGCAGCGGAAACGTCTTAGGCACACAGATCGGACTTGAAAATTTTTTCTGCCCTTCTCCTCTGAATGCCGAATGGAACCCCCAGTACCACTGAAGTTTTGCTACTATTTGAAGAAAATTTCAGCCTCGAAACAGCCCCCGAACAGCAGCACAAAATAAGACAGTTTTAGCACCCGAAATGTGCCCAGCACACTCCCGAACAGCCCCTGAAATTGCGTGGACAGTGGCTTGTTGGGTTTTCTAGGTCAAACCAAGATCAAATTAAGCAAGAAATCATGTGAATACAACAAAGTAAGAATGCGGAAAATACTCACTTGATCGATTTTGGATGCTTTAACATAAAAGATTTTTGCTCCTAGAAGTTTCGGCCAAACTCCTTTGAATGTTGAATCCAAGCTCCAAGCTTTGATTTGAGATTCCAAGCTCAAAGTTGGTTTTTCCCTAACACCTAAGGATGATTCCTTGAATGTGCTAGCAATGGAAAGAAAATTGCAAACAAAATCCCCTGTTCTTCCTGTTGGTTTTTCTAAGGTCCCAAGATCAAATCAAGACATGAAATAATGTGTGAACACACCAACGGAGGTAGCGGAATACTCACATTGATCGGTTATGTCGATTTGGAGACGAATGAAGGCCAAAAACGCACTGCCCTTCACGCCAAACTGCAACAGTCCACTGTCCCTGCAAAACAGAATTTCGGGTCTCAAAACGAAGCTCCAAACTCCGTCGGATGAGTCCCGCCTCATGGGTGAACCTCCCTACCACCTTCGCAAGACTCGTAGTGTGCTAGCACTTGCGGTTTTCACCATGAAAACCCAACCCTTGCTTCCCTTTTGTGTCACGTTTTTCTGGTTCAAAACCAGTCCCCATTTCAAGCTTTGGGCGTGAGGAGAGGAGAGAATTTGAGAGAGATGAAATTGTGTTAAGTTAAAAATGATTTACCAAAAATCAATTTATATTTATGCCATAATATTTATTAAATTAATAATAAAATTATGACACAAAACATGCAATGGCTTAGAGTGTCAAACACTCAATTTCCATGCAATAACATTGAGTGCATTGTACACTATCTACATGCAATGCATTAGAATGACATGTGTCATGTGGGCCCCACACGTTTCCAAATGAAAGTGGGCCCACGTGCACTCACGCGTTCGGGTTCGATATTTCCGAAATACCGAGCTTACGTCGCGACGTTAATTCAATCGAATTTAAATAAATAATTGCGCCTGGCGAAATTATTATTTACGTCGCTAACGAATTAATTCTAAATTAACTCGTTTGCCCGAATTAAAATCTAATTTTAATTCCGCGTCGAAATCTAATTTCGTTTAATATATCGATATATTAATTCATCGATTAATTCCAAATTAATCGTTCTCTCTCTTTAGACGACATTTTATCCCGGATAAAATATCTCCGTTATTAATCCTAGATTAATTTTCTCTCTCTCTTCTATATAATCCCAGATTATTCAAGAGTGCGAGTTGTGCGTCATCGGTGGATTATCGGGAAGCGACCCATGAGATCCCCGGATAATCTGGCAGTAAATACGGTCGTCGGAGTATCCGAATCACGTACGTACCAAGTACTACGTTCTACCGATTTACGAGACAAGGTCGACTCCTAGCAAAGCACCAAGTCTTCCCAAGTTCTCCGGACATATTCATTAAAGAATATTAGATCTGTATCAAGCGTAGTATACAATTGTATTGTGCATATCGGCCCAGTATCGGATAGTCACGTGCTAGGGCTGGGGCTGGATAAGTGTCTGCCCCGTCCGAAACACATATCGGATGTCTGGTAACTAGTCTCTATAATCGGATATTCATGACCTGGTCATAATATCACGATTGGATGCGCATCACTTAAGAGCACTAATACCGTATCCTGCGTGACATCATCTCCATTATGACTGGAGTGACACTTCCGTCTTGACATCACATCCAATACACTACGATTCCTGATAAACCCAGAAGAGGTGAACACAGAACCAGTTAAGATCCCCCACCACCAAAACCAAAGTTTACCGATTGTCGTAAGTATTAGCGATGTAAGTCTCAGGTTAAGACTATACACACCTACCTTGATTTCGGCCTCCCATAGACACCTAGTCATAATACCAATGGGATTCCGAAGGGTCTATCCAGAGCGAAGCTGTTTCCCGTACCATCGGTGAAACACGACCTCCTATCGCACTTGCACAAGTATCCAATACTTATATATATGAGAACTATGCCGTTGTGCCCTCACAACGCGCACAAGTGCAATACTAGCCTATTCCGCATTATCGATGTCCAGTCTCGATAATACTACGGCTAGGGATATTTAATGATTAATCCTTCGTGGACTGATACTGTCTCATATCATCTCAATCCAGGAACTAATCATAGGGACCTCTCTTCATTTATATATCTATGGTGATCTAATCACAAATGACGAGAGTGCAATTTCCTTGTTACATAGTTAATTTGCTACAGCAACACAATGATCTGTGCAAATAGTGACGCTATGGGTCATATTATCCAACAATCTCCCACTTGGCACATAGCGAGTCACTCAAGTGTCCTACACCCGAACTATGTAAGGTTCGCTCAAATTGCTGAGGAAAGGTTTTCGTCAGCGGATTTGTTTGATTATCGTTTGACGCGATTTATACGATCATCACATCGCCACGATGTATGATCCGAACGAATCAGATGATATAGAAGTATATATCTGGATCGTCGATGAGACCTTTAATTCCTTAGCCTGTGCTGACGCCTAGCTCAGCTGCTAACAGAACTATATCTAATCTAATTAGATTTACTTTCGACCCAAAAGACTTCTATTGCTGCCTCAGCTGCAGCAATAATCCGCATTTGTTGTTTATTCGGCAACAGTTATCTTGCTTGGAAGATTTCCAGCTCACTGTCCCGTTATTCAAACTTTATAGTACCGCAGTATTTATTGTTTGGAAACTTGCAGCAGTGATCCCAGTCACTTCAAGTTCTCCTTCTCCATAGTTTAAGACAACATCTTTAGTTCTCTCAGATACTAACAGATGTTCTTAACTTCAATCCAGTGACTATCACTTGGATTGACCTGATTGTGACTCCATATGCTCGAAGCGTATGAGACACCAATACAAGTACATTTTAAATGTACAATTTCCCAGAGAGTGTTAACAAACTCCAAATCTATCCCAGTAGATCTTTATTCCTTGAATAAAGGTTGTTACTCCCCAGAATTCTACGGAGAATTTCTATGAAGAATATCTATGAAAGCCAAGCTTTCACCAATTGCTTTATGGGAATTTCACTGTCAGTGCGCTCTCCCACTAACCTCCTTATATACACAAGAATTATTTCGTTTTGAGTCAAATCATAAACCATTATGATTATTTCAAAACGTCAGTTCCAAGAACCTTATGCTTGCATCAATCCAAACATGGATCGAATAACCCGCAAACCTTGTTTGTCGGTTATACAAAATCGTCAGGATGTTGTAAACATCCTCCAAAAGGTTTCCTTTTCAGGAAAGCGATTTTGATTTATAACTGACATATTTCATAAATGAAATATACAGTTATTTTCAAGCATTTTCAAAATGGATTTATCATGGCAACAGGTAAAAGGTTGAACCGTTATTAACAAAATGTTGATAACGATACCTTTCCGTCAAAAGCTTAGCTTTGTAC
The DNA here is from genome assembly GCA_019454045.1 of Zanthoxylum bungeanum. Taxonomy (NCBI): domain Eukaryota; kingdom Viridiplantae; phylum Streptophyta; class Magnoliopsida; order Sapindales; family Rutaceae; genus Zanthoxylum; species Zanthoxylum bungeanum. The sequence continues at coordinate 51,608 of SKCR01024306.1, forward strand.
GTTGGTATGTTGCCTTCCATGTATGTCTTCCTTGAAGACGTTAAATGTACCATAGGCACAATGCCTTGTGGTACAACAACTAGTATCCAAAATAGTTGTTATACATGGAATCCATTTCGGATTCATGGCACTTTGCCATAACAGGGAGCCGATACCTCGTATCACTTCCTCTAAACGTAGTCGGATGGTACACCACCATAAGATTGACATCTTTATGAGGTGAGATCAGAAACCCATACCCTAGGTTGTTTTCTGACTCTATCCGATCTACTAGGTTCTTGTGTATTGAAGATTAATGGTATAGTTTCATCATAGATGAACTATTTGTGTTCCATTAAGGACTTTGTGCCTTGAACAGTATTACTCCGATTTTCATCGAGTATCACTATCCTCCCACTGACCACTGCATATCGGTATTCCTCTCAGGAAAACCGCATGGTGAGCAACAATTACATTGTTCTCATGTGGGATTTATAAGTACTATACTTAAGGTTTCCCTTAGGATAACCTATATTGGCACTTATCCAATTTGGGTCCTTAGTTTGGAATCATCCAAACGTTATGCCTGGCATACCCAAATTATTAGGAATGAGAAACCTCGTTTCTTCCCTGTTCATATCCTATATGACATCTGTCAAACAGATTTATATGGAACCTTATTCTAAATAAGTTTTGCACTGTTAATACATATCCTGTTGAAGGAAATAGTAGCTCAGAGCGACTCGTGATAAACCTTATCATGTCCAACAAAATTCGGTTTTGTTCGGACACACCGTCTAACTGACGTGTCTCGGGAGGAGTCCTCATATGAAAGAATACCGTACTCTTTCATTTACGTATGAAACTTACTGCTTAAGTATTTTCCATTACGGTTTTACCGTGGCGGAATAATACTATAGCCGATCTGTTTGTCTACTTCGTGTCGAAACTCTAAAGTTTCCGATCTGTGTTCTTCAAAAGAAACACATAACCACAACGTGATGTCACATCCGTTAAGGTCACGAAATATTCATGTTCACATCTAGCCTAGCTAGATATGGGCCCACTTAATTCACCATGAATAGGGCTAACAGATCGGTGGCCCTTTTACTATTACCAAGTAAATAGTATTTTAGGTATTTAACCTAATAAACTAGATTCGTAGACCTTATTTGAATAGTCAAATCAGTCCTAGTACCCACTCTTCAAAAGGTGTGGATATACGAGTCTTGTTTAATTGTGTCCTAGACAACAATGCCACAAATAAGTCTCCATTGATCAAATCAATTTGAGCTATTTATTTGTCATTTTATATGTTTGAGATTTTATTATATTCAAAATATAAATTCTGTTATTTACATCTAATGTATTTATCTCAGTATCATCTTTATATAATGAAACACTTAGTGTTCTAGAATATAAAGGTTTTATCCGCATCGGATTAAACACTGATATAGAGATAATGTCTCTAGTCAAACTAGTTACATTATAACATTCCTAATTTAAGTACATACCCAAAGGGTAGTTCCTAAACTTAGGTATCTACGGTCGAAACAGCGACTTTCGTCCCGTTTCCAATTCGCAGAGAAATCTCGGCTTGAAGCCAGTATCCAGCTCACAGCGGATTCTGAACGTCAATACATATATTTTATGTACCACACTAAGTATTTAAAATCCAATTTTAATACTAGTAGTGAACATAACTTTGACAAATATTTTTAAAGTTAGAGCCTCGCCCTTTCTTTAATTCCTTCGTGTCTTCCATATCCAAATGGTAGTCACTTTGGGATATGTCAATTATCTTTTCAATATTTCACAAACCTTTGGCCAAGCCTTGGGTTTTAGAATATCGAAACGATGATGCACCTTGTGCTACATGCCCAATTGCAAACTTTGACTTTTCTCCACTAGAATAGTCAATTAATTCTCCAAGAATTATTAATTGCAATTTTAATACTTTTAAATCTAAAGATAGATTTATTATAAGTATATTAATTAAGCACTAAAGTCATCATCACATAAATCTTCCAAAGACTTTATGCTCTACTATTTGCTTAATAATGGGCTTAGTCATAATAAGTTATTTTATCAAATAAATTAACCTATTATTAATTCCCAATTGAAAATTAAATCATTTAAAACATTTAATCCAAGGATTATATATTTTAAATATTCAACTTTTCAATTCTTTCTGATTTCAATAGTCCAACTATTTAATCAATTTTAATAAGGTACTATTTATTATAATGATTACAATAATCCAATTATTTAATCAACTATAATTTTAATATTGATTACTATAATCCAATTATAAAATCAACTATCATTTAATTCAATTATATTGATTACTATAATCCAATTATAAAATCAACTATATATTGAATGAGTTTGTATATAGTCCAACTATATATATAATTTAAAACAACATAAAATATTAGTCCAACTAATACTTTTAATAATATGACGAGTAAAATAAAAATGAGCGTGTTTAGCGAGTATTCGAACGAATGTTGCAAATTCAATACTTGCCTCCCACTATTTTTCGTCGAGCCTCTAACCCTCTGTGGAGTACTCGGGAAACCGTGTTTCCTAGTGGGCTAGGATCCTATTAAATAACACACAACCCTGACTTTGGCCAATAAAAAGCTGTATGCTATTTAACTAGGTAGATCTCACAGATCAATTGGATCTCATCCAATTCCTAGATCCGGTTAGGTGGACATCCAAGTCCGAAACATATGTATAATGTCAATGTATCCAATACATTTTCCTAACCTATCCTCTGAATCATTTAGGCCTTGGCTTTGGCCAAACACAACCTAATGATTCCAGTTAAGCGGGACCCATTGACGAGGAAGTTTCGTAATCAATGTCATTGGACAAAAAGTGATCTGACTTTGGCCAATAAAAATCACGATTTGGACAAGACACCGATATGCAACAAAACTCTCATGATTCAAGTACATCCTTGATTGACAAAGGTCTTGACTTTGGTCAAAAACAAACCAATGCCAACTTCGGATCTTGAACAAGAATCATTCAATGGAAGGATATTTGCTTAATATAAAACGAGGGTTTTTCGCGTGCAAATTGGCTACCAATTTAATTATCTTTGTTAAGTCTCATCATCATACACCCTTAAACATGCATTCTAAATACATAATAAAGCGAGTATGAAATAAAATAATAATGATATGCGGATGGATACTTAACACATTGATCCTAGATCAAATCTCTCCCTTTCTCACTCAAGCTAGCACTTGTACTACTTCTACCCGTTACACTACACTTCTAAAGAAACCTCATATACATAGAGGGGAATAGGTGAGAAGAGAATACAAAGAGAAAGAAGGTGATAAGGCTGGACACGCAGGTCCAATTTAATAAATCGAATTTATTACAACAATTTCTAAAATTGCCCACCCGACTAATATCCATCCGATATACATTATTCATTCAACACAACCACGTATTCACACACATAAGCATGCTATCAATCAATCTAATCAAATTAATTAATCTGATAATTAAGTGATCATCCAATGTTCAAACAACGATTTGATTTTGTTCGAGTCAAACTCGTTTTTGCGAATAAGTACTTAAAGTACGAATTCATGAATTAAATTAAACTACATCATTAAATCTAATTTAACATGTATTTAATACTAATTCACTATTCAATTCCAAATTAAATATTACACTTTTATTTAATAAACCTTTTACGATTTAAATTCCAAATCTAATCGTAACGCGTCTCAAAGACCGATTAACGTCCAACGTCAATTCAATTAAAGTCCAATGGGCTTTTGATTGATTTCTTAAGGCGTGGACTTTTGGTCAACTCGGGTCAAACCGATAACCAAAGTCCAATCCGGGATTTACCCCATAAGCCCATAAATCAATCTTGGCCCATTAGGCCCAATTGAACATTAAAGGTTCATTAGCCGCAATTGGGCTTTATGGTTAAGGTTTTGGGCCCAATTGGATCCAATCCACTTGGCCTAAACCAAACTTGATAAATCAAGCCCAAAAGGCCCAATTACAACAATTCAAGCCCAATTCCAATTTAGCCCAATAATTAAATCCAAACACTAATCCATTACGCAATTTAATTACCAAAGTGTGCATTACATGATTAATCAACTAAATCAACATTTCTAAAACACCAATTTAGTCCAATTAATCATGCTTGATTCATTATCATGTCCAACACACAAATGAAAAATCAAACCCATCTTCATGCTTAAAGGTCTCGGCCAAGGGAGTCATTTCATGTCCAATTCGGTTTCAATCCAATTAATCCGCAATCGACATTAAATACATATCCCGAATGATTTCCAATACATCCAATTATCAAAATCAAAAAATTCAAGACAACATTAGGCATATCCATTCGGCCAACATAGAATTTTGGGGTTTTTGTCCAATTCGAAATCCAATCCAATTCGATTCAAATTAACGTCAACCTAATCGATTCTAACTCATCAAATGAATCAAAATCACAAAATTCCAAGAATCCAAAATACAATACATTCGGCCAACATGATATTTTTGGGGAAAATTATTCCAAATCAATTTTCAACAAATTGGTCCAACCAAAATGAATTTAAACATGTTATAAACATACTCAAACAAGCAATTTATTCAAATCATGCTCAAATCACATTTACCCAAATTTTAAACCCTACAAATTTCATGCTTGCAACATTAGCTCATGATGCCATTGTTGGTTTATTCTAAGGTCCCAAGATCAAATCAAGACATGAAATAATGTGTGAACACACCAACGGAGGTAGCGGAATACTCACATTGATCGGTTATGTCGATTTGGAGACGAATCAAGGCCAAAAACGCACTGCCCTTCACGCCAAACTGCAACAGTCCACTGTCCCTGCAAAACAGAATTTCGGGTCTCAAAACGAAGCTCCAAACTCCGTCGGATGAGTCCCGCCTCATGGGTGAACCTCCCTACCACCTTCGCAAGACTCGTAGTGTGCTAGCACTTGCGGTTTTCACCATGAAAACCCAACCCTTGCTTCCCTTTGTGTCACGTTTTTCTGGTTCAAAACCAGTCCATTTCAAGCTTTGGGCGTGAGGAGAGGAGAGAATTTGAGAGAGATGAAATGTGTTAAGTTAAAAATGATTTACCAAAAAATCAATTTATATTTATGCCATAATATTTATTAAATTAATAATAAAATTATGACACAAAACATGCAATGGCTTAGAGTGTCAAACACTCAATTCCATGCAATAACATTGAGTGCATTGTACACTATCTACATGCAATGCATTAGAATGACATGTGTCATGTGGGCCCCACACGTTTCCAAATGAAAGTGGGCCCACGTGCACTCACGCGTTCGGGTTCGATATTTCCGAAATACCGAGCTTACGTCGCGACGTTAATTCAATCGAATTTAAATAAATAATTGCGCCTGGCGAAATTATTATTTACGTCGCTAACGAATTAATTCTAAATTAACTCGTTTGCCCGAATTAAAATCTAATTTTAATTCCGCGTCGAAATCTAATTTCGTTTAATATATCGAATATATTAATTCATCGATTAATTCCAAATTAATCGTTCTCTCTCTTTAGACGACATTTTATCCCGGATAAAATATCTCCGTTATTAATCCTAGATTAATTTTCTCTCTCTCTTCTATATAATCCCAGATTATTCAAGAGTGCGAGTTGTGCGTCATCGGTGGATTATCGGGAAGCGACCCATGAGATCCCCGGATAAGTTGGCAGTAAATACGGTCGTCGGAGTATCCGAATCACGTACGTACCAAGTACTACGTTCTACCGATTTACGAGACAAGGTCGACTCCTAGCAAAGCACCAAGTCTTCCCAAGTTCTCCGGACATATTCATTAAAGAATATCTAGATCTGTATCAAGCGTAGTATACAATTGTATTGTGCATATCGGTCCAGTATCGGATAGTCACGTGCTAGGGCTGGGGCTGGATAAGTGTCTGCCCCGTCCGAAACACATATCGGATGTCTGGTAACTAGTCTCTATAATCGGATATTCATGACCTGGTCATAATATCACGATTGGATGCGCATCACTTAAGAGCACTAATACCGTATCCTGCGTGACATCATCTCCATTATGACTGGAGTGACACTTCCGTCTTGACATCACATCCAATACACTACGATTCCTGATAACCCAGAAGAGGTGAACACAGAACCAGTTAAGATCCCCCACCACCAAAACCAAAGTTTACCGATTGTCGTAAGTATTAGCGATGCAAGTCTCAGGTTAAGACTATACACACCTACCTTGATTTCGGCCTCCCATAGACACCTAGTCATAATACCAATGGGATTCCGAAGGGTCTATCCAGAGCGAAGCTGTTTCCCGTACCATCGGTGAAACACGACCTCCTATCGCACTTGCACAAGTATCCAATACTTATATATATGAGAACTATGCCGTTGTGCCCTCACAACGCGCACAAGTGCAATACTAGCCTATTCCGCATTATCGATGTCCAGTCTCGATAATACTACGGCTAGGGATATTTAATGATTAATCCTTCGTGGACTGATACTGTCTCATATCATCTCAATCCAGGAACTAATCATAGGGACCTCTCTTCATTTATATATCTATGGTGATCTAATCACAAATGACGAGAGTGCAATTTCCTTGTTACATAGTTAATTTGCTACAGCAACACAATGTCTGTGCAAATAGTGACGCTATGGGTCATATTATCCAACACTTCCTAGTGACTATCGCCAAGGAAAAATAGAGAGAAAAAATAGCTGCAGTAGTGAGCTTCGAGAGTGAAAGGGAGTGAATGACTTGTGTTTTTGTTCTAAAACTTACCATCAGTCAACTCCAATATTTGGTATATGCTTTTCTAAAAAGCCAAAACAAATTTGGAGGGAAAATAGCATTCAATGCTTCCAACTACCCCATCACTCAAAGTGACTAAAGTCAATCACAAAAAAGTTGACAAATTTCCATCACTTAAAGTGACTAATGATGTGACTCGTCATGTGACTTGTGGCCCCACTTAAATTCAATCCGAGTGGGCCCACAAATACATTCCGGGCTCGGGTTCGTTAATTCCGAATAACGAATTTTCCGTTGCGACGTAATTAAATCACATTTAATTAAATAATTATGCCTAGCAAAATTACTATTCACATCGCTCGCAAATTAATTCTAAATTAATTCATTCCCCCGAATTAAAATCCAATTTTAATTCCGCGTCGAAATCTAATTTCGTTTAATATATCGAAAATATTATTTATCGATTAATTCCAAATTAATCGTTATCTCTCTTTAAAATAGTATTTTATCCCAGATAAAATATCTCCGTAATTAATCCTAGATTAATTAAGTTTGAATCATACGTCATCGGTGAATCATTGGGAAGCGACCCATGAGATCCCTAGATATGTTGGCAGTAAATCCGGTCGTCGGACAATCCAAACACGTACGTACCTCGTACTATGTTTTTACCGATTTACGAGACATGGTTGGCTTCTAGCAAAGCACCGTGCCTACCTAATTCTCCAGAAATATTCTTAAAGGAATATATAATCTATGTCAGGCATAGTATACGTAGTATTACGTATTACGATCCAGTATCGGATGTCACATGCTAGACCTGAGGCTAGAATTGTGTCTGCCCCGTACGAAGCATATATCAGATCTCTGGTAACTAGTCTCTATAATTGGATAATGGTGACCTAGTCATATTATCCTGATGACTGCAGTACTAAAGAGTACTAGTTCCGTATCCTGCGTGATCATCATCTCCATATGACTGGAGTGATACTTCCATTTTGACATCACACCCAATACACTACGATTCTCAGTATACCCAGAAGAGGCATACACAGAACCTGTTAAAGCCCCGGACGACCAAAACCAAAGTATACTGATTGTCGTAAGTATTAGCGATGCAAGTCTCAGGTTAAGACCAAATACACCTACTGTGGGACACAAAAACTGGATGATGCATGATGTCCCGGGCTCGCGGCCCAATCGGGAGTACGAAGTAGCCACATGGGACTAAAGCGGAGAATAATGGAGTCGCCACCCGATGTGAACCGGGAAAATGAGCTTTAAGGCCGCACTCACCCCTCGCAAGGGAAGACCTCAAACCGTTGGGTTCGGAATGGTCCCTTACTTCAATTTTTTCCCATTCAGAGGCTCAACGCGCCTCACATTCTCAGAATTTCCCCCAGCACGAGGTACAACCATATTTGCCATGGCGGTAGTCAAGGCTTGCAACTGTTCGTTAATCTTGGCGAAACCATTCTCTAACTGATCCATACAGGATACCTCGTTACCAGATTCACTCATGTCTGTTACTGTTCTTTTAGTGAGTTTTGTCCATTCTCTAACCCAAACGGTATCTATGATGTCTTTTTGAGACATAGAAGGTGTTAACATGATATATGTATGTATGAGGTGTATGAGATGCATGTAACATATATAACATACTAAATCAACTAAAATTTTCAAACAAATAGGCCCGTTATCATTTTAGAAGCTTTTGGGCTAACTGTCATAGGAGTGAACTCGTCCCAGTTTAAATGGCCCAACGAGTACACATCTCATGGCAAGGAGCCCAACTAATTCCAAATGGTAATGTTCCGAACACAATCACAAAGTGGCCCATCAATCACTTAGAAGCCTTTGGCCCAATCGTCATAAAATACGTTTTTGTCCCAGTTTAAATGGCCCAACAAGCCCATATCCCATGACAAATGGTCCAAATGGATCCAAACGACGATGTTCCCAAACACAAGCATAAAAGAAAGATAATGCAAACATAAAACAATGATTTCTACAGAATGGCCCATCATCATTTTAGAAGCTTTGGGCCTAATGGTCATAAGGTACGAACTCGCTTCGCATTTCTGACAATAGTCCAACAGCATCCAAATGAGGATGGTCCACAAGCACATACTCAAGGAAATAATTGTTACTTTAACCATACAACCCCGGTTTATGGGTGGGTTCGCAAGAGTGTAGACAAAGGCTCTCACTGGCGAAGGATGGCCCACAACTAGGTCTCCCCAATCAAGGGTTCGAGCGACCAAGTGAGCGCACCCTTTTTTATACACTAAGGTACGTGCCAATGAGCTATGGTGTGTGACTGACTGTCAAATGGATTTCCCGTTGTAGATTCCCCAGAGGGAGGGTGGAGCGAGGCTCTCTTAAGTACCCTAGCCTCTTAGGCTCTTATCGCTTGGTGACAGGAATAAACAACGAGTCCTCCAAATTAGTCCATCACAATAGGCTACGGGTAGATGGCTATATAGGTGCCTTCACAGCTTTTCCTTCTAGAAAGGTAGTGAATGAAGGAAAACACCAAACCATTACCTAGCCTCAAAATGCCTTTGATTAAACCCCCATTTTATCCACTATAGACACCGTCAATTAGAACATAAATCCAAACATTACAAGACAATATTTCGGGGCCGATTCTCTATCCCCAGTGGAGTCACCAGACTGTGGGACACAGAAACTGGACGACGCATGCTGTCCCGGGCTCGCGGCCTTGTCGGGAGTACGGAGTACCCACGGGGGAATAAACCGGAGAATAATGGAGTCGCCACCCGATGTTAACCGGAAAAATGAGATTTAAGGCCACACTCACCCCTCGCAAGGGAAGACCTCAAACCGTTGGGTTCGGAATGGTCCCTTACTTATGTCACTTGTAATGAAAGGATTTGTGTAATAATTTAATCAAGCTTAAGTAACACTTATTTCAAGAGTATCATGCTTCTAAATCCATATGCACAAAAATAAAACTTACACCTAAATTTGCATATATTTCACATCTAAGATTGCATGCTTAAAAGTACATCAAAGTAGCAACGAACATAAAACTTCATTGGCATATTGTATTCATGGAAACACAAGCACACACTAACCACACAAGCACACATAAAGGCGAATCAAATAATGGTGAACATGTGATTTCATAGACATATTATAAACAAATAGCCATTACATATCCATGCACAAATTAAAGAGTCAACTAAGTACATAATGCAAAAAGACACTGAAGGATGCAATTAGGCATTAAAGTAAGCATGCTATGACGTGGTGCAAAAGAAGATAACTAATATGGACACAAACACACATGTGAGCACTTTTCCAAGTGGTACGTGGAATTGTATCCCAAGTACAGACCGCATTACCGTCCATTCGGAATCGGCTACGGAATTTATGTCTGGGTTTCCATCCGATATACTACAAGAAATAATACTCAAATGCTATCATAACATGGATATATGAATTATACTACGTTAAGCCAAGACTAAGGTAAATGATGCAATCAATAGATGAAAGACACGGCAAATATCATGGTAAAGGTAGCCTTTTAGGCTTTTCTTGCCCCAAATGGAGAACCTTTTAATCCAACACAATAAGCCCATGCGCCTTTCATTACAATGCGTACAAAGACAATGATAACTATATGAAACTTCGTATACCCGATTGAACACATCTTACATTCAAACGAATATACATCAACCGGCGCGGCAAAGCATCGTGGTAAATGATTTTAACCCCTCCAAATAGGGGACATTTAATCCGACTTACTAAGCCCATGCGATCGATCGCATCATGCATACAAAGAATAAAGACAATAATATCAAACTTAGTATGCCCGATTGGACATATCTTACATCCAACCGAACACACATCAACCGGCGCGGCAAAGCATCGTGGTAAAGGATTTTAACCCCTCCAAATAGGGGACCTTTAATCTGACTTACTAAGCCCATGCGCTCGATTGCGTCATGCATAAACAAGTAACATGCGGAATTCAAATGATGAAAAATAAATAAATCAAAGCAATATAAAACAAATGAAGGTGCCATTTACTCAAGCGGTACGTGGAGTTGTATCCCGAGTACAGATCATACTATCGTCCATTCGGAATCGGCTATGAAATTTATGTCCGGGTTTCCATCCGATATACCGCGAGAGTTGACACATCTTTCATTTTATTCCAATGCCACAACATACAATATTTCGTTATACATGCATATTTATCTACTCAAGGGCCACAACATGCATTTCAACATAACAATCATGCGAACAATACTCAATAAATAATAAAAATAAAACGGAAAACGGATGTGGAAAATACCCTCAGGTCTAACCTTTTATGTCGACTTTCGAACTAACGTTTCACGGCCGTCGGAAGGGCTATCACTCCGCAACTCTTCCGGTTCACTGGATTAACGTCTTAGCTCGCTGTTTTACTATTTTGGTCAATGTTTTCACTCCGTTTTACTGCCGCTTTTCCTGTATTCTCTGCTTACTGTTTCAGGTTTGTTCGGGGACTATTTTGGCGATTTTGGAGGGCTGTTCGGGGCAGTTTTTGTCACTGTTTGGGGCAGTTTCTGGATAGTTTTTGGGTGTTTATTCGGTCAGTTTGTGCTGCAATGTGGGAGGCTATTTGCGGTAGTGGACTGTACTGGTTTACTGGCTGTGTTACTGAGCAGTTTGTGGTAGTTTGAAGGGCTGAAGAGGGAGCAGTTTTGTTGAGTGTAATAGGTGGCTTGTCTTTGTTACGTGAGGTGAGTGAGGTGGGGATGAGGTTTGTGTGTGCAGTTTGTCTGTTTGTGAAACGTGATGAAAGGCTGATGAATTGTGATCATTTTGTTGATGAGTTTGTGGGCTGCGTAAGTGGAAAGTGAGGTCAGGGGGCGTGTTGGCAGTTTGTTGGCTTGGTTAGAGGGGCTGTGAGGTGTTTGTTTTTGGCTTGGCTGTTTGCGTGTAAAAGGGGTTCAACGTGAGGTAGAGGGCAGGTGGGCGTGCGTGGCTATGAAGGCTATCGATGAGGGTTGATTTGTTTTGTTGTTTACGTGAAGGTTCAGAGTGAATGGGAGCGGGAGAGAGCTGCCGAATGAGTGTTATTGTCTTAGGGTTTATTTGCTTTATTTTGTTTTGATCACTACCGTGAATGGGAGTCCTCATAGGGTTGATTTAGTGTGTGTTTTATAGTTGTCAATTAGGGTTTGCATGGATAGGGATTTGTAATATCTAATTAGTGTCACAAAAGGAAAATATATATTTGATTGTGGGAAAAATTTAGGCTTGATTAGGAAATTAGTATATTTAATTTGTGTTGATTAGGCATACAATATTTTAAGTTAGGAATAATATATTTTTAATTAGGAAAAATATTGGTTGATTGATTTTAATTAGGCATGCAATTTCTTTAATTTGGGTGAGTATTTTTATTATTTTGGTAGGTGATTATTTAGATTTTATTTGTTTTATTTAATTTGGTATATGACTTAATTAATTATTTTATTAATTTGGTATATTAGTTATTTAATATTTTATTTAATTGGGTTGTATTTCGAGGGCCTTGGGCGTGTGGGCCAAGTGTGGTGGGCTAGGTGTTGTGTTGGTTTGGTGAGTGGGTTTGGCCAAGGTTAAATGGTTCTGGGTTTTTTAGGCTAAAGGTGCTTTAAAACGGAGGTCCAACGAGTGAGCCTGGAGCTAAACATGAATAAACTTAACGAAATACCGATTCCCTTCCGATAACCATTTCCCGCAACTTCCTCGACTAAAAAGGTAGTGTCTCCAAATGAGACTTATCATAGGGACTCACATGCAAAAATACAGTGCCTACAGTCGTCCCCACTTTGATGGGACTTGTGTAATGTGTAACAGTGACAATCCTATCAAAGTTATGCAATGCATTTTCACCTACCTGGCTAGCCAGCTGCCACTTGACTTACCATGTGTTGAGTTGAGTTGATTTGGTGGTGAGGTGCTGCGACCCATGGTTCATTCCCGAACCGTGCTCCATTTTTAGAGCGCCATTTTCGGCATCTTTTGTGTGTGTGCTCCATTTTGGAGCGCCATTTCCGGCATTTGCTGTGTGTTCTCCATTTTGGAACGCCATTTTCGGCCTTTGCTGTGTGTGCTCCATTTTGGAACGCCATTTCTTGCATTTGCTGTGTGTGCTCCATTTTGGAACGCCATTTTCGGCCTTTTCTGTGTGTGCTCCATTTTGGAACGCCATTTTCGGCATTTGCTGTGTGTGCTCCACTTTGGAACACCATTTTCGGCCTTTGCTGTGTGTGCTCCATTTTGGAACGCCATTTTCGGCCTTTGCTGTGTGTGCTCCATTTTGGAACGCCATTTTCGGCATCTGTTGTGGGTGCTCCATTTTAGAGTGCCATTTTCGGCGTCTACTATGTGTGCTCCATTTTGGGGCGCCATTTTCGGCATCTGTTGTGGTAGCGGTCTATTTCCGAACGGTGTTGTGCGAGAATGTGGCTCATTTTTGAACCGTTATTTGATGAGATGGTCTTTACCGCTACAAACCTGCGAACACAAAACAAACATTGCATGTATGTGATATGTATGCATGTATGCATAGATATGTATCATATTCCGATGGGTTAGGCATTCCTTGGTCCATTTCCGAACCGTGCTCCATTTTTGGAGTGCCACTTTCGGTGAGATGTGAAAGTAGTCCATTTTCGAACCAAGTTCCACTTTTGGAGTGCCATTTTCGGTGAGATGTGATAGTAGTCTCCATTTTCGAACCATGCTCCACTTTCGGAGTGCCATACTCGGCCAAACTGATGCTGATGTGGGCTCGCCCTCGGGACTCGTCCCTAAACTGAAACTGATGTGGGCCTCGGCCCTGGGACTCATCCCTAAAACTGAAACTGATGTGGGCCTCAGCCCCTAAACTGATGTTGATACTGATGTGGGCCTCAGCCCTAAACTGATATTGATGTGGGCCTCGACCCTAAACTGATGCTGATGTGGGCCTCGTCCTAGGCTGATACTGATGTGGGCCTCGGCCCTGACTGATACTGATATGGGCCTCAGCCCTAGACTGATACTGATGTGGGCCTTGGCCCAGGGCTGATATTGATGTGGGCCTCCGCCCTAAACTGATGCTGATGTGGGCCTCGCCCCAAGCTGATACTGATGTGGGCCTCGGCTCTGGGACTCATCCCCGAATTGTAATTGATGTAGGCCTCGGCCCTGGGACTCATCCCCAAAACTGAAACTGATGTGGGCCTTGGCCCTAAGCTGATACTGATGTGGACCTCGGCCCTGGGACTCATCCCCAAACTGATGCTGACATGGGCCTCGCCCCCAGACCGATACTGATATGGGCCTCGGCCTTGAGCTGATACTGATGATGTGGGCCTCGCCCCCAAGCTGATACTGATTCATTTCTGAAACTGACTGTACTGTTGTTGCTTCCAAAGATTCCCCATGTTCTAAACATCACTGAATTTCATAGTACCAAGGTTGAATGTTTTTCTCAAATATACTCATGTTGCAGGTTGGAGGGAGAGACTCAGGCATGTAAACGAAATAAACGTCTTTTTTATCATTTAAGAAATGGTTCGAACAAGTAGACCAAATCAATGTCTAAATTAAAAATGCAGGATCAAATAAACTAGGAGGAACAACTTCATCATTCGCAACATTGCCTTCTTTCTTGACCTACGGTTCTTCACTGTCATCCCCTATCTCCATGTAAGAAGCTTGATGGTTAATGGTTTGGAGGACAAAAGTTCCAGGCAATCCAGAGTTGATCATGTAGGTGGGTGGTGGAACGGAGTGGTAATTTGGTAGGGGGTTCCAATATGTGTTGGGTTGTTCTTTCTCTGGGTCGGGTATTTTATGAGCATCGATGAGGTTTTGGATTTCATGCCTAAGCCGGGTGCAGTTGTCAGTTTCGTGGCCTCTCCCTGATGGAAGTGACAATACAGGCTTAGGTCAAGGTTGGGTGGTATAGGATCTGGAAGTGGTTTAGGCTCTAAGGGTTTTAGGAGTCCTTGTCCCTTCAACTTCTCAAGCACCTTAGATAACGGATTCCCCAGGTTAGAGAAATGCCGGTTCTTGATGGCAGAACCTCGGCAGTAGTGGGTTTAGTCTCAGAATGCCCCCCAAAAGTTCTTCTATTCTCGCCATAAAACTTTCTGTTTTCAACCTCCTCTTCTTCAAAATCCATAACAGTCTCTCTCAACTGTCGGTAATCAGTAATCATGGAGGTCATCCTCCTCAGCTTACCATAAATAGAGGGCTTGGTGCCCTTGATAATCATCTTAATTTGGTCTTTCTCTGAAGGCCGAGTCTACATTTTCAAAAGCTGGCTTCTTCAGCGATCCACATACTCTTTGAAACTTTCCTCTGGCTTCTGTTTAGTGTTCTCCAAATCACGGAGTGACAAGTCAATCTCTAAGTCTGTAACATATTGCTTCAGAAAAGCATCAGCTAGTTCTCTCCAATCTTCCTTAACCTTATTCTCAAGGCTATGATACCAAACCACGGTGCCCCCTCGAGTGACATCCCAAACATCTTTTGGACTTGGCGCTGTGATAGGCCCACTGAACTAATGACTGAGACATATTGCTGTAGATGGACTCTCGTGTCTCCATTCCCATTAAACTTGGCAATGTCGGGCATTTTAAACTGAGCTGGCAGCTTCTCCGAAGGTCATTGCCTCATAATCTAAAATCTTCATGTGTGTACCCCTCATTTTGCGGGTAACTGTTTCGACCTGATCCCGGAGCTTCTGAAATTCTACCTGAGACCCAATCACTATGCATGTTGCATACTCTGCCATTTCATCATCAAAAGTAGGGATATCATCCCCCAACCCATTCAGAGGTTCATCGCGCCTCACATTATCAAGAATTTCCCCCAGCACGAGGTACATCCATATTTGCCATGGCGGTAGTCAAGGCTTGCAACTGTTCGGTAATCTTGGCGAAACCGTTCTCTAACTGATCCATACGGGATACCTCATTACCAGATTCACTCATGCCTGTTACTGTTCTTTTAGTGAGTTTTGTCCATTCTCTAACCCAAACGGTATCTATGATGTCTTTTTGAGACATATAAGGTGTTAACATGATATATGTAAGTATGAGGTGCATGAGATGCATGTAACATATATAACATACTAAATCAACTAAAATTTTCAAACAAATCGGCCCGTTATCATTTCAGAAGCTTTTGGGCTAACTGTCATAGGAGTGAACTCGTCCCAGTTTAAATGGCCCAACGAGTACACATCTCATGGCAAGGAGCCCAACTAATTCCAAATGGTAATGTTCCGAACACAATCACAAAGTGGCCCATCAATCACTTAGAAGCCTTTGGCCCAATCGTCATAAAATACGTTCTTGTCCCAGTTTAAATGGCCCAACAAGCCCATATCCCATGACAAATGGTCCAAATGGATCCAAACGACAATGTTCCCAAACACAAGCATAAAAGAAAGATAATGCAAACATAAAACAATGATTTCTACAGAATGGCCCATCAACATTTTAGAAGCTTTGGGCCTCATGGTCATAAGGTACGAACTCGCCCCAATTTAAATGGCCCAGCAAGTTCGCATTTCTGACAATAGTCCAACAGCATCCAAATGAGGATGGTCCACAAGCACATACTCAAGGAAATAATTGTTACTTTAACCATACAACCCTGGTTTATGGGTGGGTTCGCAAGAGTATAGACAAAGGCTCTCACTGGCGAAGGATGGCCCGCAACTAGGTCTCCCCAATCAAGGGTTCGAGCGACCAAGTGAGCGCACCCTTTTTTATACACTTAGGTACGTGGCAATGAGCTATGGTGTGTGACTGACTGTCAAATGGATTTCCCGTTATAAATTCCCTAGAGGGAGGGTGGATCGAGGCTCTCTTAAGTACCCTAGCCTCTTAGGCTCTTATCGCTTGGTGACAGGAATAAACAACGAGTCCTCCAAATTAGTCCATCACAATAGGCTACGGGTAGATGGCTATATAGGTGCCTTCACAGCTTTTCCTTCTAGAACATAAATCCAAATATTACAAGACAATATTTCGAGGCCGATTCTCTATCCCCAGTGGAGTCGCCAGACTGTGGGACACATAAACTGGATGACGCATGTTGTCCCGGGCTCACGGCCCAGTCGGGAGTACGGAGTAGCCACGGGGAACTAAACCGGAGAATAATGGAGTCGCCACCCGGTGTTAACCGGGAAAATGAGATTTAAGGCCGCACTCACCCCTCGCAAGGGAAGACCTCAAACCGTTGGGTTCGGAATGGTCTCTTACCTATGTCACTTGTAATGAAAGGATTTATGTAATAATTTAATCAAGCTTAAGTAACACTAATTTCCAAGAGTATCATGCTTCTAAATCCATATGTACAAAAATAAAACTTACACCTAAATTTGCATATATTTCACATCTAAGATTGCATGCTTGAAAGTACATCAAAGTAGCAACGAACATACAACTTCATTGGCATATTGTATTCATGGAAACACAAGCACACACTAACCACACAAGCACACATAAAGGCGAATCAAATAATGGTGAACATGTAATTTCATAGACATATCATAAACAAATAGCCATTACATGTCCATGCACAAATAAAAGAGTCAACTAAGTACATAATGCAAAAAGACACTTAAGGATGCAATTAGGCATTAAAGTAAGCATGTTATGACGTGGTGCAAAAGAAGATAACTAATATGGACTCAAACACACATGTGAGCACTTTTCCAAGTGGTACGTGGAATTGTATCACAAGTACAGACCGCATTACCGTCCATTCGGAATCGGCTACGGAATTTATGTATGGGTTTCCATCCGATATACTACAAGAAATAATACTCAAATGCTATCATAACATGGATATATGAATTATATTACGTTAAGCCAAGACTAAGGTAAATGATGCAATCAATATATGAAAGACACGTCAAATATCGTGGTAAAGGTAGTCTTTTAGGCTTTTCTTCCACCAAATGGAGAACCTTTTAATCCAACACAATAAGCCCATGCGCCTTTCATTACAATGCGTACAAAGACAATGATAACTATATGAAACTTCGTATACCCGATTGAACACATCTTACATTCAAACGAATATACATCAACCGGCGCGGCAAAGCATCGTGGTAAAGGATTTTAACCCCTCCAAATAAGGGACATTTAATCCGACTTACTAAGCCCATGCGCTCGATCGCATCATGCATACAAAGAATAAAGACAATAATATCAAACTTAGTATGCCCGATTGGACAATATTTACATCCAACCGAACACACATCAACCGGGCGGCGGCAAAGCATCGTGGTAAAGGATTTTAACCCCTCCAAATAGGGGACCTTTAATCGACTTACTAAGCCCATGCGCTCGATTGCGTCATGCATAAACAAGTAACATGCGGAATTCAAATGACGAAAAATAAATAAATCAAAAAAATATATAAACAAATGAAGGTGCCGTTTACTCAAGTGCTACGTGGAGTTGTATCCCGAGTACAGATCATACTACTGTCCATTCAGAATCGGCTATGAAATATATGTCAGGGTTACCATCCGATATACCGCGAGAGTTGACACATCTTTCATTTTATTTCAATGCCACAACATACAATATTTCGTAATACATGCATATTTATCTCCTCAAGGGCCACAACATGCATTTCAACATAACAATCATGCGAACAATACTCAATAAATAATAAAAATAAAATAGAAAACAAATGTGGAAAATACCCTCAGGTCTAACCATTTATGTTGACTTTCGGACTCACGTTTCACGGCCGTTGGAAGGGCTATCACTCCGCAACTCTTCTGGTTCACTGGATTAACGTCTTAGCTTGCTGTTTTGCTGTTTTGGTCAGTGTTTTCACTCCGTTTTGCTATCGCATTTCCTGTATTCTCTGCTTACTGTTTCAGGTCTGTTCGGGGATTGTTTTGGCGATTTTGGAGGGCTGTTCGGGGCAATTTTTGTCACTGTTTGGGGCAGTTTCTGGATAGTTTTTGGGTGTTTTATTCGGTCAGTTTGTGCTGTAATATGGAGGCTATTTGCGGCAGTGGACTGTACTGGTTTAATGGTTGTGTTACTCAGCATTTTGTGGTAGTTTGAATGCTGAACATGGAGCAGTTTTGTTGAGTGTAATAGGTGGCTTGTCTTTGTTACGTGAGGTGAGTGAGGTGGCGATGAGGTTTGTGTGTGCAGTTTGTCTGCTTGTGAAACGTGATGAAGGGCTGATGAATTGTGATGATTTTGTTGATGAGTTTGTGGGCTGCGTAAGTGGGAAGTGAGGTCATGGGGCGTGTTGGCAGTTTGTTGGCTTGGTCAGAGGGGCTGTGAGGTGTTGGTTTTTGGCTTGGCTGTTTGCGTGTAAAAGGGGTTCAACGTGAGGTAGAGGGCAGGTGGGCGTGCGTGGCTATGAAGGCTATCGATGAAGGTTGATTTGTTTTGTTGGTTACGTGAAGGTTCATAGTGAATGGGAGCGGGAGAGAGCTGCCGAATGAGTGTTATTGTCTTAGGGCGTATTTGCTTTATTTTGTTTTGGTCACTGCCGTGAATGGGAGTCCTCCTAGGGTTGATTTAGTGTGTCTTTTATAGTTGTCAATTAGGGTTTGCATGGATAGGGATTTTTAATATCTAATTAGTGTCACAAAAGGAAAATATATATTTGATGGGGGAAAATTTAGGCTTGATTAGGAAATTAGTATATTTAATTTGTGTTGATTAGGCATACAATATTTTAAGTTAGGAATAATATATTTTTAATTAGGAATAATATTGGTTGATTGATTTTAATTAGGCATGCAATTTCTTTAATTTGGGTGTATTTTTATTATTTTGGTAGGTGATTATTTAGAATTTATTTGTTTTTTTAATTTGGTATATGACTTAATTATTATTTTATTTATTTGGTATATTATTTAATTTATTTTATTGAATTGGGTTGTATTTTGAGGGCTTGGGCGTGTGGGCCAAGTGTGGTGGGCTAGGTGTTGTTTGGTTTGGTGAGTGGGTTTGGGCCAAGGTTAAAGGGTTCCGGGGTTTTTTTAGGCTAAAGGTGCTTTAAAACGGAGGTCCAACGAGTGAGCCTGGAGCTAAACAACGAATAAACTTTAACGAAATACCTATTCCCTTCCGAAAACCATTTCCCGCAACTTCCTCGACTAAAAAGGTAGTGTCTCCAAATGAGACTCATCATAGGGACTCACATGCAAAAATACAGTTCATACTACCAATGAAATTCCGATGGGTCTATCCAGAGCGAAGTTGTTTTCGTACCATCGGTAAACACAACCTCTTATTACACTTGCATGAGTATCCAATACCCAAATATATGAGAACTATGTCGTTATGCTCCCACAACGCGCACAAGTGCAATACTAGTCTATTCCACATTATCGATGTCCAATCTCGATAATACTATGACTAGGGATATTTTAATGATTAAACCTTAGTGGATTAGTATTGTCTCATATCTTATTAATCTGGAACTAATCATATGGACTTTTATCATTATATATCCCGGTAATCCAATTACAAATGATAAAAGAGCAATTTCCATTGTCACATAGTTAATTTGTACAACAACACCATGTTCTGTACAAATAGTGATGGCTATGGGTCATAATTGTCCAACAATCTCCCACTTGGCCTATAGCCAATCACTCAGTGTCCTACACTTGAACTATGTACGGGTCGGCAAATTTCTGCTGAGAAAAAGCTTTCGTCAGCGGATTTGAAAGGTTATTATCTGATGCGATTTATTCGATCATCACATCACCACGATGTATGATCTTACGAATCAGTTGAAATAGTTGAAGTATATACTTGGATCGTTGATGAGACCATTAATTCTTTAGCCTGTGATGTAGCCTAGCTTAGCTGCTAACATAACTACTCCTAATCCAATTAGGATTATATAGATCCAAATTGCTTCTATTGCTGCCTCAATTGTAGAAATATTCCGCTTTTGTTGTTTATTCGGCAACATTATCTTACTAGGAAGATTTCCAGCTCACTGTTCCGTTATTCAAACTATATAGTGCCCTTATTGCGACTTACAGTCATCTTTATCGGTTTGGAAACTTGCAATGGTGAACCCAGTCACTTCAAGTTCTCCTCCTCCATAAATTAAGAACGCATCCTTAGTTGATCTAAGATACTTAAGAATGTTCTTAATCATCAATCCAGTGACTATCACTTGGATTGGCCTGATTCTGACTCCATATGCTCAAAGCATATGAGACACCAGGTCCCGTACATATTTTTCAATGTACGAGTTCTCGGAGAGTGCCAAAAACTTTTAGATATATCCCAGTAGATCCTTATTCCTAGAATAAAGGTTGTTTCTCCCAAGAATTCTATGGAGAATTTTAATGAAAGCCAAGCTTTCACCGATTGTATTATGGGAATGTCATTTCCAACAAATGATATATCATCATTATATAGGACAATCATTGTCAGTGCGCTCCCACTAACCTTCTTATATACACAAAAATCATTTTCGTTTTGAATTAAATCATATACCATTATGATTACATCAAAACGCTAGTTCCAAGAATGTAATGCTTGCTTCAATCCATAAATGGATCAAATTAACTTGCAAACCTCATTTCCATGTTTTGGTGTAACAAAATCGTCAGGATGTTGTAAACATCCTCCAAAAGGTTTCCGTTTAAGGAAAGCGATTTTGACGTTCAGCTGCCATATTTCATAAATCAAATATGCAGCATTAGCAAGTGTCCAAACTTGGTTGGTATATATGGAATCCATTTCGGACATCATGGCACTTTGCCATAATAGGGAGTCGATACCTTGTAGTACTTCCTCATACGTACTCAGTTTGTCTTCCTTAATAAGATTGACATCTTCATGAGGTGAGATCAGAAACCCATACCTCCCAGGTTGTTTTCTGAATCTCTCAGACTTTCATGGTTCTTGTGTATTCGAAGATTGTGGTACAATTTCATCCCTGATGAACTGTTTGTGTTCCATTAAGGAATTGGTGCCTAGAATAGTATTACCTCGATTTTCATCGAGTTTTACTTTCCTCCCACTTACCACTGCATATACGTATTCCTCTTAGGAAAACTGCATGGAGAGCAACAATTACATTGTTCTCTTGTGAGTTCTATAAGTACTATACTTTGGTTTCCCTAGGATAACCTACAAATAGACACTTATCCGATTTGGGTTCTAGTTTGGTATCATCCAAACATATGCCCAGCATTCCCAAATCTTCAGGAGTGAGAAAACCCGATTTCTTTCCTGATCATATCTAATATGAAGTCTGTCTAACAGATTATCATGGAACCTTTTTCAAAATAAGTATTGCACTGTTTAATGTGTATCCCTAAAAGGAAAATGGTAGCTCAGAGCGACTCATAATTAACCTTACTATGTCCAACAAAGTTCAGTTTCACTGTTTGGACACACTATTAAATTGAGGTGTTCCGGGAGGAGTCCATTATGAAAGAATGGTATACACTTTCAAGTAATTGATGAGTGGTAAATCTATCACTATTTCCCACTCATTTAAACTAATAATTTGTATAGTTTCTTGAGTTTTGTGAATATTTTGATGTGTTTTGTGTTATTTTGTAGATAAATAAAGTTTCAGGACATTCTGGAGGTGATTTGGGCCAAAACAGTGAAAATTGGACGAAAAGGGCATTTTGGTAATTCCCACGTCGCGACGCCAAGCCCTTCCGCGTCGCGACGCCTAACGTGCACCGAACAGTGCTAACGTGCGCCGGATCCACAAATCAGAATCTAAGAAAAGTTTGACTTTGCTAAAATGCGCCGTGCCACGTGTCACCATCACAGCCGATCTGCTAACATGCGTCGTGACACGTGTCAACATCCTACGGTGCCGACAGTCATCATCGGCATGTGTTCCACGTGGCATCCTACGTGTCTCCATGTCATCAGCCACGTCAGGAAGTCAACAAGTCAACATTGCCACGTGTCGTGCCACATCATCATCAGCCAATCAGGAAGTGCCACGTGTCGCAATCCTACGGTGCCGACAGTCTCTTTCCCACGTGTCGCCACGTCACCGCCACGTCAGCGCCACGTCAGCATCAATCATTGAGTATCTAATCCTTATCTGACACGTGGCGGATAAGAATCTCATCGACCAATCAGAAGCCGCCACGTGTCATAATAATTGAAGCCCAACCACCTCGCCACGTGTCACCTTATCAGCTTATCCAGAATCTTCAAACCGGCGAACCAGAGCGTGCCACGTCGACAAAAGCTGGCGTAGCGACGCTGAAGGCCCTGGCATCGCGATGCTGGAAGCCTTCCGAGGCCTATAAATTGAGCTCGAGATTTCAGAATTCATTGTACCACTATCTCTCTTATATTCTATCTAAAGAGAGAGTTTATCTCTCTACTTTCTTTTAATTTTTAGTTTTTTAGTTTTTTAGTTTTGTAATTAATTTTAATTACATTTTGTAATAATAGTAATTTACTTGTTTTTTACTTTTTACAGTTTTTACTATTTACCATGAGGAGGTAACTTCTCCAGCTAGGGTGAAAGGTAATTCTTTTACTGTTACTATTTAGATTAATCTCCCTTAAAAATAATATATCACTATTAAAATATTGACTTAAAAAGGATACCGCCAGATTGGTCGGTTGGTAATTAAATTCTAATCTGGTTTAAACCTGACTAATAAAGGATACCGCCAGATTGGTCGGTTGGTAATTAAATTTTGGTTCCGCCTTTATGGCTGGTTGGACTTAATTTGACTTAATCAGGTTACCGCCTATATGGCTGGTTGGTAAAATAATCACAATTTATATATATTTTTATGGGAGATATCTAAATTAGTAGTAGTAAAAGTAATTCCTTTTACCTTAGCATTTTATTTTATTGTAATTTACTTTTCAGTATTTACTTTACCGCATTTTTACTTTATGTATTTTATTTTCAAGTTTTTACTAGCCCAAGTTATGTGTTGTAACTAAATTAGTTATCTGGGGTTGTGATGACTTTTAATATCACCGTTTTATAAGGGGTTAGATTGTAGTTTGGGTAATATAAAGATTTATTTATTGAGTCTTAATCTTAATGCTTTTTAATTAACTGGCCATTAATAAAATTGATTAGGTAAACTTAAATTGAACTAGACATAGGGATTTTAAGTTTAAGACCTCAGAATCAATAGCCCACGATCTTCCTTGAGGATAGATAACCTTTAATAGATTTCCTTACAGGATAGGAATATACATGTTGGGCGGGGGTAGCCAAAATTGGAACTTAAACTTAATGAATCCATAATTTTTGGTTGACATAGACATATGGTTCAATTGGGTTAAACTGGGTATTTGTGTCTGACCATCGACAGAGGCTTACACATAATTTAGTGTTCCAGGTTAATGAATCAATATATTACCCAACTTTAAGATAACCACTTCATCTTTAAAATGATATTGGAAGGAATCACAACCCTAGATAGTTTTTAATATTGAATTTTCTTAAAACCTATTTTCGACAATTTTATTTACTTGCTTTTAAATTTAGAATCATCACCATTTCAAATCAATCAATCAACCTGTTAGATACTAGTTATCATTTGACCTCATAAAATTAATAGTTTTGATATTAAGTCCTCGTGGGATCGATATTTTTATACTACTTGAACGATACGTGCGCTTGCGTTATACATGTGTGTTTACGCTCCGATCAAGTTTTTGGCGCCGTTGCCGGGGACTTATTTATCTTTTACTATTAGTTTATGGGTTAGATACGTTACTTGTATCTAATTTCTTTTTACTTATTGTCGTTGTTTTCTTGTGTTTCAGGTTCTCAGAAATTACATGAGACGAACCAGAAGCTTTGAACTTCGACCGCTTGACCCAGAAATTGAAAGAACCATCAGACAGTTGAGAAGGGAAAGGCGAGAAGGCCAACAAGCTTTAGTCAACATGGAACCTGAACCTTTGAACGTTGCACCACCAATTCCCATTCGAGACAGAACCATTCCGGTGGTTGACAGACTCATTTCTTGTATTGTACTTCCTCCCTTACCAGCAAATGCGGGTGACATCAAAACATGCATTCAGATGATTCAGCAGTCAGTGCAGTTTGTGGGAAATGCAACTGAAGATCCTAATGCCCACATCAGCAACTTCCTGGAAGTTTGCGGTACTTTCAATTACAACCGAGCAGCTGAAGAAGCAATGAGACTGCGAGTTTTTCCATACTCCTTGAAGGACAGAGCTAAAACTTGGCTACATTCACTACCAGCAGGTTCTATCACAACTTGGAACACTCTAGCCACCAAATTCCTTGCAAAATACTTTCCACCAGCCAGAACTGCAAAGTTAAGGAATGACATCACATCCTTCTTGCAACAAGATTCAGAATCCCTTTGCGAAGCTTGGGAAAGATTCAAAGATTTACTCTGGAAATGTCCTCATCATGAGATCGCAAAGTGGCTACAAGTTCAGACCTTCTACAATGGACTTTCTGGAATAATGAGAACCGCAATCGATGCTGCTGCTGGAGGAGCTTTGATGGCAAAAGGAGAAGATCAAGCCTGGGACTTAATTGAAGAAATGGCCAACAACAATTCCTTGTGGCCAACAGAAATGAGCATGATCCAAAGAATTGCAGGAATTTATGAAAGTGGAGCCAATACAGCAGTCAACGCCAAGCTAGATCAGATATGCAAATTCATGGAGACTCTTACCACTGGATCCACAAGTTCACCATATGGAGGAGCACCAGAACTAAACCAACTTGAAGAAACGGTGAATTATGTCAACAATTTCAACAGACAGGGGAACAATCCATTTTCCAACACTTACAACCCAGGGTGGAGGAATCATCCTAATTTCGCATGGAGCAACAATTCAGGTCAACAACAGAACTATCCACCACCTGAATTCCAACAACAGAACAAAGGCTAGGAGCATGCAAATGAACCAGGAATAACAGAAGTGTTGACCTACTTGAAAAAGATGGAAGCAAAAAACGACTCTCAAGCAGAAGATATGATGCTATGTTTCAAAATCAAGTAGCATTGAATCAAAGCCATTCAGCCTCTATCAAAGCACTTGAGAATCAAATCGGACAACTAGCCAATGCTCAGAGTTACAGACTGCCAGGTACCCTTCCTAGCAACACAGAGCCAAATCCAAGGAACATTGGGAAGGAGCAATGTCATGCCATCATGTTAAAAAGCGGTACTGAAATCAACAAAGATGTTAGAGCCAAAATAGCTGCTGAGGAAGTTCTAAAAGAAACAAAGCAATAGATGGAGGAAAAAGAAGCAAAGGAAAAGAACAGATCACTCCACCTCCACTTTTTCCTCAACGTCTTCAGAAGAACAAATTGGACAAGCAGTTTTCTCGGGTTCATGGAGATCTTCAAAAAGCTGCATATCAACATTCCATTTGCAGAAGCATTGGAACAAATGCTCACCTATGCCAAATTCATGAAAGATATTCTTTCACGAAAATGGAGATTGGGAGATTACGAGACAGTAGCATTAACAGAAGAATACAGTGCCATCATTCAGAGGAAACTTCCTCCGAAGTTGAAAGATCCTGGCAGTTTCACTGTTCCTTGCGTCATAGGAGAACATAACTTTGGTAAGGCTTTATGTGATTTAGGTGCAAGTGTTAACTTGATGCCTTTTTCTATTTTCAGGAAACTGCAGATTGGAGAAACAATGCCCACTTCAGTCTCTCTACAACTTGCTGATAGAACGCTCGTATTTCCAAGAGGCGTAGTTGAGGATGTGCTGGTCAAGGTTGACAAATTCATTTTCCCAGCAGATTTTATTGTCCTTGATATGGAGGAAGACGCAGATGTGCCAATCATCATCGGGAGACCATTCTTGGCTACAGGTCGAACCATTATTGATGTACAAAAAGGAGAACTAACCATGAGGGTACAGGACCAAGAAGTAACATTCAATGTTTTCAAGGCCATGAATTTCCCAGATGATGAAAAGAATGAGGAATGTTTCAAACTTGATGTGATACACAGTACCATTCAGAACTCTAATGCAATGCAAAGTTCTACTGACAAACTTAAAACATGTCAATTGTCTGTGGAGCCTAAAGATAAAGCGTTTTTTGTACTGAAGAAGCCAATTCTTGCACTACAAGCAACATAAGAGAAAAAATTCCACCAGCTCAACGAATTAGAGGAATTTCACAATCAGCCTTTTGAGGATGCCAAATTGTACAAAGAAAAGGGCAAGAAAAGACATGATGAGAAGTTAGTGCGCATACAACTGGAACCAGGGTAGAAGGTACTGTTAAACAAATCAACGGTGAAATTCTTCCCATGGAAGCCAAAATCACGGTGGTCAGGTCCATTTGTGATCACCAAAGTTTTACCAAAAAGAGCCTTTGAGATACATGATCCTGACGCTATCAAAACTTTCAAGGTTAAAAACAAACGTGTCAAGCACTACTGGGGAGAATCATTTGAGCGACAAAAAGAAAGTGTCACACTTTCAGATCCAGCTTAACGTTCGAGAAGTCAAGTCTGGCTGACGACTTTAAACATAGCGCTAGCAGGGAGGCAACCCATGTAATTTTTGTATATAATGTGATTTGGTGTGATTTATTTTTGTGTGTTTAATTTTTGCAGGTTTAGTCATTTCACAATGGAAGAAGCTCTCGCAAATCTTCACAAGCAATTTACTTCTCTCCCTCAAAAATCTCTGATGAAAGTTTACAAAGCTCGCTTAGAACGGATGAGAATACTGATGATCAAAGGTATTCCTACTGACATTCGTTGGATTATTGAAGCACGGGTCCGATTTGCAGGTGAGTCTTCTCACTCTTTCATTTCACATATGTCTGGCTTAGGAAAGAGCACATATGCTAAAAAGAGAAGAGCCAAAAGAATGTGTGTTTGTTATAAATGTGCTCGCATATTTTGTAATACTCGTTGTTGTTCTTTAGGAATGGTGTCTGATAATCGCGAAGATAAGATTAACTTCATTAGGGATGGCTTGAGTAAGGAGTCTTTGGATGATATCTAAAACTCTTGAGACGCATCCCAGTGGATGTGTGTATCATGAAATTCGCATGTTATATGCACAATTCCAAAAGGAAAGACAACAGTTAAGTCTCGGGAATCTGACTCAAAAAGACCCTGTTTGCCAATTTATAAGAAAATTGGATGGGAAGCTTGTCCCTGACGCATAGACGTCAACCAAGCCGTTACTTTTCTTGTAAATATTATATCACTTTGTCTTTTCTTAATAATTGTGATTTGTTTTGTTGTTTTATTTTAATTTTCTCCTACAGGATCCAGACCTTTTTGACTATCACGTAATTAATTCGCTACTAATCGTCATCTGGAAGATACTTGTGCTATTTTTACTCACCAGTTTCAGGTACTATAAATTCAGCTCGTCATTGCACTTTGGAAGGCATCCTGATTTGCGAAAGAAATACATAAAAAATGGAAGCCACTTCAAGAAGACGAGTTGAAAACATCTGTGTGTTCTACGGTAGTAGTGTTGGTACTAAGCCACAATACATAGAAGCAGCACATGAATTGGGTCGAGTCTTAGCTGCTAGGAATATGCACTTAATATATGGCGGAGGCAATCTTGGACTAATGGGGATTATTTCAAATGCCGTACAGGAATGAGGCAGTCACGTTTTGGGAATCATCCCAAAACCCTTGGCAGAGGCAAATCTTATTGATCATCAAACGGAGAGGAACTGATCGTGCCAGGTATGTCTGAACGACTAGTAGAAATGATTAACCGTGCTGATGCTTTTATTGCTTTTCCAGGTGGCTTGGGCACATTGGAGGAAATTTTTATAGTATTATCTTGGGCGAACCTGAACATACACCAGAAACCAATTGGACTGCTCAACGTTGATGGATTTTTTGATTTTCTTTATGTGTTTCTTGATGATGTTCGGAGAAATGGGTTTGTGTCAAAACCTTTTAAAGAACTCATCTTTACTGCCAAAATTGCTCCGGATCTAATAGATTAACTCATAGCCTATGAACCACAAGTTGACCCTATCCTTTCAAAGATAAATTGGTCCGAGGACGATCGTGGTAAGAGGCGTCGAATTAATCTGGATCTTAACCTTTAATTTCCTGTAGATTTTCAGCTAACCAGGTATGACCTTCTTAACTCTCCTTTTACTATTTAAGACATTGGGGACAATGTCTCATTTAGGTTTGGGGGAGGAAATTAGTTGATTAGTACCTTGTTTTTAGTTTGTATGTTGTTTGTATTTTTAATCTAAAATTATTCGAAAAATACAAAAAAAATTTGAAAATTTTTCAAAAAATTACAAAAATATTTTGTGTTATTGTGTTTTTATTTTGACTAAAAAGGTGAAATTGGTAAGAGATAGCTGAGTAAGGAGTTTCCACTCCTGAGACGTATCTAAAACTATTTTTGAAACAAGTTAATTTTTGTTTATTTCATTTTGAATTATTTAATTTGTGAATTCTCCATAAAACGGACTGAAATGGATCTTCATATGTTCAGTTAGCAGATATTATCAACATATATAGTAACATACGAACATGAGTTAAAATTGAAAAGTTTGTAATATTCAGTGCTCTAGTTTAATTGGATGAAGCATCTCAAAAAACAGTGGAGTAAAAAAAAAATTCGAGATCCGAGTTATTAAGTCTGTAAGGGTGTTTTAACACCTAGTGCCCTAAAACCAACTGGTTTGGGAGTCACTGGCCCAAAGCTCGCTACATGGATCAAAGATGCTGCAAAAATATATATATCTGAAATATGAGTAATTAAGTCTGTAGGGGTGTCTTAACACCTGGTGCCCTAAAGCCAACTGGTTTGGGAGTCATCGACCCAACACTCGCTACATAGATGGAAGATATTGTATATAAATAAAAAAAAATATCAAAGCAAAAATCAGAAAAATTATTCCATTGCTACCAAAAGGTGTGAAATCTGATAGAACTTTAGGACAAAAATATTACTCTCTTATCAACTGCACTTATGACTGTTGTGGGCAAAAATGAGTTGATTAATATCTTATTGGATGTGCATATGAAGAATGGTAAAAATAATCGGAGAATTTACTTATTCTGTAATTTAGAAAGAAACAAAACAACTAGTAACTTGGAGTAGATGTTTCACCTGATTAGTCACTAACTTCTTTATTCTCTTTTCTCTTGTCTTTTTGCTTTTGTGTGCATTAGTTTTACTACCTTTTTACTTTTGTAAAATGTTTGTGGGTATCATTGCTGTAAACCCTCACGAGACTACAACTCGTCCACTAGGGACACCTAGGGGTTTAAAGGCTTGTTGCATATGCTAAATGCAACCGTGATCCCTACGAAAGTGGCTTAGTTAATTTATTTATTTATTTTATGTTTTGCTCGAGGACTAGCAAAATGTTAGGTTTGGGGGTGTGATGGGTGGTAAATCTATCACTATTTCCCACTCATTTAACCTAATAATTTGTATAGTTTCTTGATTTTTGTGAATATTTTGATGTGTTTTGTGTTATTTTGTAGATAAATAAAGTTTCAGGACATTCTGGAGGTGATTTGGGGCAAAACAGTGAAAATTGGACGAAAATGGCATTTTGGTAAATTCCCGCGTCGCGACACCAAGCCCTTCCGCGTCGCGACGCAAGCCCTTCCGCGTCGCAACGCCTAACGTGCGCCGGATCCACAAATCAGAATCTGAGAAAAGTTTGACTTTGCTAAAATGCGCCGTGCCACGTGTCACCATCACAGCCGATCTGCTAACATGCGCCGTGCCACGTGTCAGCATCCTACGGTGCCGACAGTCATCATCGCCACGTGTGCCACGTGGCATCCTACGTGTCTCCATGTCATCAGCCACGTCAGGAAGTCAACAAGTCAACATTTCCATGTGTCGTGCCACATCATCATCAGCCAATCAGGAAGTGCCACGTGTCGCAATCCTACGGTGCCGACAGTCTCTTTCCCACGTGTCGCTACGTCACCGCCATGTCAGCGCCACGTCAGCATCAATCATTGAGTATCTAATCTTTATCTGACACGTGGCGGATAAGAATCACATCGACCAATCAGAAGCCGCCACGTGTCACAATAATTGAAGCCCAACCACCTCGCCACGTGTCACCTTATCAGCTTATCCAGAATCTTCAAACCGGCGAACCAGAGCGTGCCACGTCGACAAAAGCTGGCGTAACGACGCTGAAGGCCCTGGCATCGCGATGCTGGAAGCCTTCCGAGGCCTATAAATTGAGCTCGAGATTTCAGAATTCATTGTACCACTATCTCTCTTATATTCTATCTAAAGAGAGAGTTTATCTCTCTACTTTCTTTTATTTTTTAGTTTTTTAGTTTTTTAGTTTTGTAATTAATTTTAATTACATTTTGTAATAATAGTATTTACTTGTTTTTTACTTTTTACAGTTTTTACTATTTACCATGAGGAGGTAACTTCTCCAGCTAGGGTGAAAGGTAATTCTTTTACTGTTACTATTTAGATTAATCTCCCTTAAAAATAATATATTCAATATTTAAAATATTGACTTAAAAAGGATACCGCCAGATTGGTCGGTTGGTAATTCAATTCTAATCTGGTTTAAACCTGACTAATAAAGGATACAGCCAGATTGGTCGGTTGGTAATTAAATTTTGGTTCCGCCTTTATGGCTGGTTGGACTTAATTTGACTTAATCAGGTTACCGCCTATATGGCTGGTTGGTAAAATAATCACAATTTTATATATTATTTTATGGGAGATATCTAAATTAGTAGTAGTAAAAGTAATTCCTTTTACCTTAGCATTTTATTTTATTGTAATTTACTTTTCAGTATTTACTTTACCGCATTTTTACTTTATGTATTTTATTTTCAAGTTTTTACTAGCCCTAGTTATGTGTTGTAACTAAATTAGTTATCTGGGGTTGTGATGACTTTTAATATCACCGTTTTATAAGGGGTTAGATTATAGTTTGGGTAATATAAAGATTTATTTATTGAATCTTAATCTTAATGCTTTTTAATTAACTGGCCATTAATAAAATTGATTAGGTAAACTTAAAATGAACTAGACATAGGGATTTTAAGTTTAAGACCTCAGAATCAATAGCCCACGATCTTCCTTGAGGATAGATAACCCTTTAATAGATTTCCTTACAGGATAAGAATATACCTGTCGGTCGGGGGTAGCCAAAATTGGAACTTAAACTTAATGAATCCAGATAATTTGGTTGACATAGACATATGGTTCAATTGGGTTAGACTGGGTATTTGTGTCTGACCATCGACAAAGGCTTACACATAATTTAGTGTTCCAGGTTAATGAATCAATATATTACCCAACTTTAAGATAACCACTTCATCTTTAAAATGATATTGGAAGGAATCACAACCCTAGATAGTTTTTAATATTGAATTTTCTTAAAACCTATTTTCGACAATTTTATTTACTTGCATTTAAATTTAGAATCGTCACCATTTCAAATCAATCAATCAACCTGTTAGATACTAGTAATCATTTGACCTCATAAAATTAATAGTTTTGATATTAAGTCCTCGTGGGATCGATATTTTTATACTACTTGAACGATACGTGCGCTTGCGTTATACGTGTGTATTTATGCTCCGATCAGTAATCGAGAAACTTATTGCTTAAGTATTTTCCACCACGGTCTAACCGTGACGGTTTAATACTTTAGTCAGTCTGTCTGTCTACTTCGTGTCGAAACTCTTTGAATTACTCAAAAGTTTCCGATTTTTGTTTCATTTGAAACACATAACCTTAACGCGATGCTACATCCGTAAAGGTTGTGAAATATTCATATCCTCTTCTAGCCTAGATAGATATGGGCCCACTTATGTCACTATGAACGAGGGCTAACAAATCAGTGGCACTTGTACTTTTACCAAGTAAAAGGTGTTTTAGGCACTTTGCCTTATAAACTAGATTCGTAGACATTATTTGTATAGAATCAAATCTGTCCTAGTACACACTCTTCGAAAGTGTGGATATACGAGTCTTGTAAATGTGTCCCAGACAACAGTGCCACAAATAAGTCTCATCTGATTAATTCATTTTGATCTATTTGTTTGTCATGTTATATGTATGAGATTTGTTTATATTCTAAATATAAATACTGTTATTCACATCTAATGTGTTTATCTCGATATCATCTTTATAAACAAAACACTTAGTGTTCTTGAATATAAAGGTATACCAGCAACGGGGTTAAACTTAGATATAAAGATAATGTTTCTAGTCAAACTAGGTACATTATAACAGTTTCCTAATTTAAGTGCATGCCTCAAGGGCAGTTCCAAAACTTAGGTTTCTACGGTTAACACAGCGACTCACATCCCGTTTTTGACTCGCAGGTAGATCTCAACTGAACTCAGTATCCTGCTTATCAGCAGATTCTGCACATCAGTGCATATTTATGTACCACATCTAGTATCAAAATCCAATTTTGAAAATAGTTGTGAACATTTTTATGACAAATATACTTGAAGCCGGAGCCTTGCCCCGCCTTCATTTCCTTCATGTCTGCCTTGTCCATATGACAGTCATGCATCCAGTGACCTCGTTTCCAACAGTTTAGGCAGACATCTTGGGATATGTCCTTTTTCTTCCCAGAAAACTGTGATAATTTTGCATTTGCCCCTTTTAGAAGCTCTGGTTCGGCCTCATTCAGCATAGCCATCAACTCTCTAAGAGTTTACTATTGGTTCATAATGAACCTGCCCCAGCATTCGGGTAGAGACTATAAGATCAAATCTTTGGAGGTCTCGGCCACGTAGGTAATGCTCATCTAACCTAGATGATCGATGTCAACAATCATATGCGACACCTAGTGCTCGACAGATGTACCCTCTGACATACGCGAGCGAAAGAGCTTCTTTTGCAATTCGCATTTCTAAGATCTAAGATTCGATCTATGAAGATCTTTAATTTCAACATCATGGTATAAGGATTTAATCCTTAGTTTTGACGACAAAATTAAAGAGTCATTGCGGTAAGCATAACATATTGAGCACTAAAGTTATCATCACCATGAGTCTTCCAAAACTCATGCTCCACTATTTGCTCAACTCCGGGCTCAGGGCCAAGAGGTTTCTCTATCAAATAGAGTAACTTCTTAGTTCCCAGGACTATCCTGAGGTTCAATTCCCAATCTGAAAATTAAAGCTGTTTAAAGACATTTTCTCCCTGGATTATATTCTAAACGCTAATCTTTTCAGTTATCTTGATTCCAATAGTCCAACAATCCAATGAACGATTTCGGGTACAATCAAATATAATGATTACTATAGTCTAACTATATAATCAACTACTATTTGATTGGTTAAATTCAAATATATTTGATTACTATAATCCAATTATATAATCAACTATAAATGAAGTACTTTGAATATAGTCCAACTGTTTAATTAAAACAACAACTGAATATTAGTCCAACTAATATATTTATTTTTAATGACGAAAAAATGAAATGAGCGCGTATTGGCAAGTATCTAAACGAAATTGAAAATTTAATACTTGCCTCCCACTATTTTTCGGCGAGCCTCTAACCCTATGTGGAGTACTCGAGAAACCTAGTTTCCTAGTGGGCTATGATCCCGTTAAATAACACACAACCTTGACTTTGGCCAACAAGCTGTATGTTATTTAACTAGGTAGATCTCTAAGATCAATTGGATCTCATCAAATTCCTAGATCCAGTAAGTGGACATCCAAGTTTGAAACATATATCCAATATATGGCAATATATCCAATATATTCCCTAACCTTTTTCCTCTGAATCAACTAAGACTTGGCTTTGGCACAATAAGCTTAATGATTCCAGTTAAGCGGGACCCATTGACTTTGGAAAGCTTCGTAATCGATGTCGATGGACAAGAAGTGATATTGACTTTGGCCAACAAATCAAAACTTGGACAAGACATGCGATATGGAACAAAGCCTTCATGATTCAAACACATCCACGATGGACAAAGGTCTTGACTTTGGCCAACAAACCAGTGCCAATCTTGGATCTTGAGATAGAATCACTCAATGGAAGGAAAACACTTAATATTTGTTGAGGGTTTTTCGCGTAATTGGCAACCAATTAATTATCTTTGATTAGGTCTCATCATACACCATTAAGAATGCATTCTAAAAGCATAATAAGGCGCGGTAAATAAATTAATAATGATATGCGGATGGATATATAAAACATTTTGTTCCTAGAACAAATTTTTCCATTTCATCTCCCCGGCTAGCACTATTCTTACTTTAACCCAATTACATAACACTTCTAAAGAAACCTCATTTACATTTAGGGGAATAGGTGAGAAGAGAAA
Organism: Zanthoxylum bungeanum; assembly: GCA_019454045.1. Lineage (NCBI taxonomy): Eukaryota > Viridiplantae > Streptophyta > Magnoliopsida > Sapindales > Rutaceae > Zanthoxylum > Zanthoxylum bungeanum. The sequence goes on from SKCR01024306.1 coordinate 86,704, forward strand.
TACAATGAGAAAAGAGGTAATAGGCTGGACACGCAGGTCCAATTTAATAAATTCTAAATTTATTACAACAATTTCCAAAATTTCCCTCACCCTTCTAATATCCATCTGATATACATTATTCATACATCACATCCATGTATTCACACAAAGCATGTTATCAATCAATCTAATCCAATTAATTAATCTTTGATTAATGACCATCCAATGTTCAAACAACGATTTCATTTGCGCAAGTCCAACTCGTTTAAGAATAAGTACTCAAAGTGCGAATTCTTGAATAATATCGAACTATAATATTAAATCCAATTTAATTTGTATTCAATAATAATTCTTTATTTAATCCCAAATTAAATAATTACACTTTATTAATGAGCCTTTGCGACTTAGATTCTAAATCTAATCTTAATGGGTCTCAAAGCCCAATTAACATCCAATGTCAATTTAATTTAAAGTCCAATGGGCTTTCAATTAATTTATAAGGCATGGACTTTGGCAACCAAAGCCCAATAAGGAATCACCATTTGCCACAAAATTAATTTTGGCCCATTAGGCCCAATTAAATTATAAAAGGCCCAATAATCATATTTGGACTTTATGGAAATGGTTTTAGGCCCAATTGAATCCAACCAATTAACCTAAACCAAACTTGGCCCAACCAAGCCCATTAAGCCCAAATACAACATTAATAGCCCAATTCCAAATTAAGCCTAATTAATTAAATTCCAATATTCCCAATATCACAATTTAATTAACTAAAGTGTATTAGCCATAATTAATTAGTTAAATCAATATTTCCAAAACACCAATTACACTAATTAATCATGCTTTATATTATCAATTCATGTCATACATAATTGAAGCAAAATCAATCCAACATGCTTATAAGGCTCTCGACAATTAGGGACTTTTTATATTAATTTTGATTTCAATCCAGTTAAATCACAAACTAATATATCCCATGCATTTTAAACACATCCAATTGTCCAAAATTCAAAAATCACCAAGAGCTAAGGTTTTAGTTACATTTGGCCTTTATAAAGAAATAGGGAAAAATTTTCTAATCAAATTTTATCCAAATTAATCATGCATAACTCTAAGTTATCATAATCCAAACATAACCAAACACTCAATTTGACAAAATCATGCTCCAAGCAAAATTACCCAAATTCAAGTATATAAACCCTAAGTCAATTTCATGCTAATTTATGGCTCTGATCCCATTGTTGGGTTTTCTAGGTCAAACCAAGATCAAATTAAGCAAGAAATCATGTGAATTCAACAAAGTAAGAATGCGGAAAATACTCACTTTGATCGGATTTTGGATGCGTTGAACACAAAAATTTTGCTCCTTGAAGTTTCGCCCAAGCTCCTTTGAAGTGTTGAATCCAAACTCCAAGCTTTGTTTTGAGATTCCAAGCTCAAAGGTTGGTTTCCCTAACACCTTAGATGATTCATTGAATGTGCTAGCAATGGAGAAAATTGCAACAAAAATCCCCTTGATCTTCCTAGTGACTCTCGGCCAAAGGAAAAATAGAGAGAAAAAAATGGCTCAAAGCCGTGAGCATGAGAGAGTGAGAGGGAGTGAATGACTTGTGTTTTTGTTTCTAAAACAATTACTCATCAAGTCAACTCCAATATTTGGTATATGCTTTTCTAAAAAGCCAAAACTAATTTGGAGGGAAAATAGCATTCAATGCTTCCAACAACTCCCATCACTCAAAAGTGACTAGAAGTCAATCACAAAAAAGTTGACAGGGCTTCCATCACTTAAAGTGACTAATGATGTGACTCGTGATGTGACTTGTGGGCCCCACTTAAATTCAAAATCCGAGTGGACCCGCAAACACATTCCTGGCTCGGGTTCGTTAATTCCGAATTAACGAATTTTCCGTTGCGACGTAATTAAATAAAATTTAATTAAATAATTATGCCGAGCAAAATTACTATTCACGTCGCTCGTGAATTAATTCTAAATTAATTCATTCGCCCGAATTAAAATCCAATTTTAATTCCGCGTCGAAATCTAATTTCGTTTAATATATCGAATATATTATTTATCGATTAATTCCAAATTAATCGTTCTCTCTCTTTTAAATAGTATTTTATCCCAGATAAAATCTCTCTGTAATTAATCTTAGATTAATTAAGTTCGAATCATACGTCATCGGTGAATGTTCGAGAAGCGACCCATGAGATCTATGGATATGTTGGCAATAAATCCGGTTTTCGTCGGACTATCCGAACACGTACGTACCTCGTACTACGTTTTTACCGATTTACGAGACATGGTTGGCTTCTAGCAAATCACCGTGCCTACCCAATTCTCCAGAAATATTCTTAAAGGAATATATAATCTATGTCAGGCGTAGTATACGTAGTATTGCGTATTACGATCCAGTATCGGATGTCACATGTTATGCCTGAGGCTGGAATTGTGTCTGCCCCGTACGAAGCATATATCGGATCTCTGGTAACTAGTCTCTATAATCGGATAATCATGACCTAGTCATATTATCTCGATGACTGCAGTACTAAAGAGTACTAGTTCCGTATCATACGTGATCATCATCTCCATATGACTGGAGTGATACTTCTATTTTGACATCACACGCAATACACTATTATTCTCAGTATACCCAGAAGAGGCGTACACAGAACCTGTTAAAGCCCCGGACGACCAAAACCAAAGTATACTGATTGTAGCAAGTATTAGCGATGCAAGTCTTAGGTTAAGACCAAATACACCTACCATAATTCGGACTCCCATAGACACATCGTCATACTACCAATGAGATTCCGAGGGGTCTATCCAGAGCGAAGCTGTTTCCGTACCATCGGTAAACACAACCTCCTATTACAATTGCATGAGTATCCAATACCTAAATATATGAGAACTATGTCGTTATGCTCCCACAACGCGCACAAGTGCAATACTAGTCTATTCCGTATTATCGATGTCCAATATCGATAATACTACGACTAGGGATATTTTAATGATTAAACCTTAGTGGATTAATATTGTCTCATATCTTATTAATCTGGAACTAATCATATGGACTTTTATCATTTATATATCTCAGTAATCCAATTACAAATGATAAAAGAGCAATTTTCTTTGTCACGTAGTTAATTTGTACAACAACACCATGTTCTGTACAAATAGTGATGTTATGGGTCATAATTGTCCGACATGCCTGTTTTTTGGTTCTGATTTTTCACTTGAAAACAGCCCCAACACAGCGCCAAAGCACCACTATATGTTCCCCAAAAATTCTGGATTAAAACGAAACCAAACCGGGTTCCGTTTCACCAAGCAAATGGGCAGCAGTGAGCAATATTTAGCCTCACTGCCGTGAACAAGAAAATAAGATGAAGATGAAGAAAAGTTCGACACCATAAAGTCTTTTGTGCTATGTCTCGTTACCAATGAATACTTGTGTGGGCAAGACTCACAAAATAATCTCTAAAGGATTTAGGGATTAAGTCACACAAACAACTTTTGTTCTTTTGATTATTTGTTTTTCTTCTTATTCTTTTATTATTGATTTCTCAACTTTTGAGAGAATCGGAGAAGAAGAAGAAATGTGGCTAGGGTTAGAATGAGAGTTCTTTCAAAAGAAAAATCACATTTTCCTTTTTATAGTTAGGGTTTAATTTTAGATAATGAAACAAAACCCTTCCCGTTTTTACGCTTGTAATAATCGGCCATGGCATAAGAAAATAGGGATTTTTGTAACATCAATATTAACCTTCCATAATGGAAAGGATGTTTGTTGTGATATTTTTATATCGTACCGCAAGTGTACGGTGTCAAGCTTTAGTATAAATCGGTGAAAGAGTGTCGAACCCACAGAGATTGCGTTAACTCGCACTAAGTACTACAATTGATAATCCTAACTTTATTTAGAAAACAATTAATAAAGATTTTTATAAATAAATAAATATAAAAATAAAAATAATTATATAGGAGGAACTAATACGATAGAGATTCTGGATCCTGATTTCACCTAGCTGTCACCTATGTATTTTTCATGCCAATTAATCTTTGTTCAGTTATATTATTTATAAGTCAAGATCCTAAAATATTCACTCCCTCTCTCGAGTGCCGAGTGAAAATATTATCAACTATAGACTTCGATATCTCTATAAAAATCCAATAGTTAACAACTCATTACGATTTGTGATTCTATGTTAACGACTTCAAAGGACTACAGATTCTCTCGAACTCTATAAAATCCTAGGTCATATTCTCTAGATCTATTCAAAATCCCCTCTCTCGAGTGATAGATTCTAAACATTCATCATCTCAAATTGTGGCCAACAATCAAGAAGCATTAAACTCAAAAGAATATAAATAAATTAATAAAACTTCATAACAAAATTGATAAACAAAATACAAGGTTCAAGCATCAATTACAATCGTTCTCCAGAATTAAGGAGTAAATTCATGACAAAAGATAAGACAATAAATAATCAAGCCACGAATCTAATGGAAATCATTAGAGTTTTAAGAAAGAAATAAGAAGATAAAACCCGAATTGAATCTCTTCCTCTCCGGATATTACAGCCTTTGTCTCTTCTTGTCGCTCTTCAATCCTCTCCTTCGATCTCTAAAAATATGTGTTTCTGTGTTTTGTGCTCTGTATTAGCCTCCTCTTGTGTTTTGGACGAAGTCTTGTATTTATAGAAGTGTCAGGGTCCCATTAGGATTTCAGAAAACCCTAAATTTTGAGTCCTGGAACGCGTAGGAATTTCCTGCGCAGCGCCGCGGCGCTGATCCGTCTGGAAAATGTATGCAATTTGGCATTCTGGGGGCGCCGCGGCGCTGCCTTTCTCCATTGGCGCCGCGGCGCTAAACTCTCGGCATTTTTGGCTGAGTTTGGGAATTTGTGAGGCGCCGTGGCGCTGTTCCTCTTCTTTGATAATTGATTTTGTAAACAAAACAAATGGAGGGCCCCACGTGCTCAACTTTTATTTAGTCTTGCAACTCATTCTCTCTTGCATGGCCCACGTGAAGCTCTCTTTATTTTCAACCCTTGGTCAACAATGGTGGCTGGGTCTTTCTTTCCTCTTTTTGTCCTTCTATTCACGTCACTTTTGTAAGCCAACAACAATTCCAATTTGACTTTTCTCTCTCCAAGTCACGATTTCTTCTCTCTTTGGTGGCGCCATGGCACCTTACTCCCTGGATTTTGTATGGGATTGTGGCGCCTTTTCCTCTGGAATTAGTATGAAATTGTGGCATATGGCGCCTAATGATCCCGTGCTCGTCCTGTGTTTCCAAAAGTTCCCAAAAAACGTGTACTTGTCCCCCGATCCATATATTGATGCTCCTATAAATAAAAGATAAAATAAATCATAATTGATATTAAATATCTCGAATTATAACAAAATAATAAGCTAAAGATATTGGAATAAGTGGGTATAAACCACACTTATCAAATACCCCCAAACTTAAGGTTTTGCTAGTCCCGAGCAAAAGATAAAATAAAATTAAATTCAAATAAACAAATAAAAACTACTAAATTAACTAAGCCACTTTCGTAGGGATCACGATTGCATTTAGCGCATGCAACAAGCCTTTAAACCCCTAGGCGGCCCTAGTGGACGAGTTATAGTCTCGTGAGGGCTTACAGCGACGACACCCACAAACGTCATTTACACACAATCATGCAAAAATATAAACAAATAACAAAAGATAGTCCTGATAGTTACGCATATAATTTTCCTCAAAGAAAGCTTATAAATGAAATTAGAGAACCTTCAAAGTACGCAATGCGACTCAAATCCAAATTCTTGAGTAAATCATCTAAGCTAGACTCAAGGTGTGTGTGTGTAAAGGTTCATTCACAGCTCGACTTATGAGTAAGCCAACTTAATGAGAATCGATGGGTCAAACCAACCTAGATATCTCAATTATGCTTTGTAATTGCCTTATTTTGTGTTCGGTATGGTATGGTTTTTCTTTTATTTTCTTGTCTTTTTTTTCTTTTCTCATTTTTGCACTTTTTTTTTCAACTCACCTACCCTTTAAGGTAGCATTTCTCCTCATGGTGGTCCTAATACTCGCCCATGGGTAGCTTCACGCTTATCGGTTATAGGTGGTTTATTTTCTTTCTTTAGAGACATTTTTCTTTTTAGCTATACCATACTTCATAACACTAGCAAATCAAGATAGATATCTAAGCAAACGGTCATTCATCGATATGCAATTTCTTCAACTAGTCACATTGTCAACTACTTAAGTTTTACTGTTAAAAACCTGTTTTTAAGTGCTTACGAGTCTAACATAGATCAGTTATTCAAGGCATCAGATAAAAGTAAATTAGGCACTTATCGTTTCTAAAATTTCACTCATAAACAAACAATATCATCACATGATTTATGCTTTACTATCAAAGACTAAAACAATTTTTTTTTTCAATAAATTTAAACAACTAAATAGCAAGTAAACAACATGCACACAAAACACCCCCAAACTTAAAATTTGCATTGTCCTCAATGTAAGATAAATATCAAGAGCAAGAGTGAGGAACAACACTACCGTGCATGGAGTTGATCAGACTCTTGCTGGTTAGAATTTGGTTGCGCGGGCGTTGTGTGTCTCGTGCTACCTGCATAAATAACATGCAAATAAATAAATAGCACACAATAAAATAAAATAAAATAAAATAAAAAGTAAAGAAAATAATAATAAAAGAAATGCAAGGGTTGCCTCCCCGCTAGCGCTAAGTTTAACGTCTTCAGCCAGACGCAACCACCCAAATGGTTATGGTGGCTTAAAAGTAGTGAACCGGGTAATCTCATATGTTTTCTTCTTTGGTATCCACCGATTCTTATGACATGAAAAAGATAGCTTGGCAGGCTGTGGTGATTTATCCATAGATGGTCCCCCAGGATATGTAGATTTTCTCTCAATTGGAAATTCTGGACTGCACATTCGGCGAGTCGTGAGGGACGATACTTGAGCTATCAGTGCACCAACAGGATCTGCCATTACTTCTTTTCAAACTCATCTCGTACGAAAAATATAATAAAATAAAATAAAAATAAGAAATAAAAACAAAAATAAAACTTGAGACAAAAATAAAGGAAATAAAGAAAACAAGAAATAAAAACAAAAATAAAAACAAAATTCTAAATTAAAGTTAAGATTAATTGGTAGTAGTATTAATGTGAATTAAACAAACAATCCCCGGCAACGGCACCAAAAACTTGGCTCTCTTCATTGGCGCTGCGGCGCTCTATGTTAGTTCATGAATGGGCGCCGTGGCGCCTGTTCCTCTTCTTTGATAATTGATTTTGTAAACAAAACAAATGGAGGGCCCCACGTGCTCAACTTTATTTAGTCTTGCAACTCATTCTCTCTTGCATGGCCCACGTGAAGCTCTCTTTATTTTCAACCCTTGGTCAACAATGGTGGCTGGGTCTTTCTTTCCTCTTTTTGTCCTTCTATTCACGTCACTTTTGTAAGCCAACAACAATTCCAATTTGACTTTTCTCTCTCCAAGTCACGATTTCTTCTCTCTTTGGTGGCGCCATGGCACCTTACTCCCTGGATTTTGTATGGGATTGTGGCGCCTTTTCCTCTGGAATTAGTATGAAATTGTGGCATATGGCGCCTAATGATCCCGTGTTCGTCCTGTGTTTCCAAAAGTTCCCAAAACACGTGTACTTGTCCCCCGATCCATATATTGATGCTCCTATAAATAAAAGATAAAATAAATCATAATTGATATTAAATATCTCGAATTATAACAAAATAATAAGCTAAAGATATTGGAATAAGTGGGTATAAACCACACTTATCAATGTTACAAAATAAAATGATTAATTCCTATTAAAAGAGATGTAACTTTCAAATAAAGTCCAAGGGTTTCCAAAACCAAAAATTTGGAATTTACACAATTAACCTTTTATTTAATTATATCATATATAATTAAATACCAAGTGTTTAATTATCAAATAATTACAAAAACTATATATTAACTTTTAATATAAAGTTTCAAGTGTGACAATTAATATTATTAATCATATTAATAATATTTATAGATGTGTGACTGTATAATTGGACCATCCAATTATACTAAATCCGCTATAGTATATCGAGCTAGCACGGGGATCGAATGGACCTACGGTTCTGAGCTCCAATAATCTGGAAATATTAATTAAGCTCTTAATTAAATATTTTGAATTATTAACTCCGGGTTATTCCACTAAAAACCCGAAGTTGCACTCTCGTTGCCGCAGATGATATATTAAACTGAACCAAGTCGGTGTCTATCGATGTAGTCACTACATATAGATTAACCCTTCACGAGCATCTCGTAATTAGAGCCGGGTCATAATGTCTGTTATACCCCTCTAACTATTTTTATCTTAGGTACCATTGATTCTCTAATGAACGATTTATTCATAATTATTATGAATTTTAATCTTTCTATTCGTAATAGAAAAACTTGAGCGCTCTAACCGTTCAAGTACCGAATCAACCCTTAAGAAATATACTCATCTACTTATCGCAAGAAGGAGTGAACTCCATATCTATGTAAAACGTTCCCAGTTATACAACAGACCATGCCCCTAAAGTATGTAGCTATTGGTCGGGACTGCTACACCAACCTCACCTTAGTAAATCAAAGGACATAGCCTGCCATGCAGGAGTTCGTAGTACACTCAGGATTAAGATCAATCTATATATGACCATCTAATAGATCAAAATGACTTTCTTTGTTTAACGGATATTAAAAGAATGTCATTTCTATCTAGGTCCAATCCTATATGATCACATCATACAAATTGCCTTCATTCTCATGTCTCTACATGGATGATCCCGGATCAAGGTCGACATACAAATATAGAATGGACCGCAGCTATAGATAAACCACAAACAAAGTACCTGGTTTGTTTGCTCTCTATGGACTATTTGAACTTCAGACTTAAATCTTCTTTTATATGACACTCATACACTAAGTCTGAAGGTATATAAGTAATCTAGGGTATTCAAGATAATTTATAATATGCGAAAATTAAACAAACACTTTGATAAATGAATAATGCATCACTTTATTTCAAAACACATAAAGCCGTTTACATCATATGTAGCTCTAGGGCATACATCATAACAGATGTTTTTTCCTTTCTGATCTGGGCAAGGTAGTCAGGACAATTCCTCTTCCAATGCCTGACTTTCTGGCAGTGGTGGCACTTGTCTTCAGAAGCTCTCTTGGGCTTCGTTATCTTAGCCTGTAGAGGAACATTGAAACCATTCTTCTTATTTCCTTTCATCTTTTTCCCCTTCGACTTGGAGTGGGAAGAAGCAGAAAGTGAAGTGGGTTTTGGAAGGCAAGTTAACACTCATTTCCTCAAATTCTGCTCCATTGTGAGAATTATCCCACGCAACTCACAGTAAGTGTAGTGAATACCATTCATGTTGAAGTACATAACAAACTGGCGATACGACGCCGTGAGTGAACCAAGAATGACACTCCGTCCCAGAGTCTCATTGAGAGGGAAATCATTATGCCTCAATTGCTCGATAAGATCGATCAAATGAAGCATATGTGTGCTCACATCATGTCCCTCGTCAAGTTTAGAATGGAATAGTTTCATTGCTCATCTGTGAACCAAGACCTGTTCTTAGTTCATGAACGATTCACAGATTTGTGTCGTCATGCTATATGCATCAGACATCTTAAAATAGTGTCTTTTCAGTTCCGAAGCCAGCGAACTGAGAATATATGATTTAACCCTTAAATCACCATCTTTCTATTTCCTGAAAATCTCAATCTCTTATGGTGATGTATCTTCAGATACATCAAAGGGTAATGGACCATCAAATATATATCTTAGCTTCTCGGATCCGAGGACGATCCTCAAATCCATATCCCAGTCAATAAAGTGCTCTGCGCCTTTAAGCTTTTTTCTTATCCAACATACGCAAATCTATCACATGCATAGCGAAAAATGGTTAGTAGATAAAAAAGTTTCATATAATATCAAAAACATTAAATAGATCATGAATATTAAATCTAAAAATGCCACTCCCACTATTTCATACAAAATTGTAATCCCTAAACAGAATACATAACATGCAATAATCAAATTAAATACAATAGTGAAAAGTGGACCCCATGAATATATTTGAGCCCACAGCTTTGGAATGTTCTCGCCTACGTATATTCATTAGGTAGACAACTCATTGTCAATCACTCACCAGTGACTCATAGGTTCCGGTCCTGATCGTTTCTCGTTGTGACAGCTTTGGCACGTTCACAATGAGGCGTATCAAGGTTAAACTTGTCAATGATAAATTCAAGATACTTGTGTTACCCTGACAGCTTTGGCATGTTCAGGATTCCACTTTCGCTTGAATTTACCTAATATAACAAATAGATCCGGTACATATAAATTCCTACCGGCTATATCCTCACAGCATTGGCAAGTTCTCAGATATAGTTGGAGAATATTTATCCATAAACCGTATTGACAAGACGGACCAAGAAACATGCATCAAATACAAATTAATTATAAAACCTTAATTCAAATAAGGATTTTCTGCAAAAGATTTTATTACTTTATTTAATCAAATTAAATATATACATGCATGCATAAGATAAAGATTAGATTAAACATTAAATTTAAAGGCATAATCATATCATGTGTTCATAATCAGACTCGCTCTGATACCATTTTCTAGGGGGATTTTCTGGGGGTATTATCGGGTAAGGCAGCGGAACGCGGAAAAACCAAATTTTTCGATTTCAATAATTTTTCTTAGGCAATTAAAAACTTATTTATTCTAATTACTCAATACTTAAAACTGAATTTTTTAAACCAAAAAATCAGATTTTTCCGTTAATTACCATGAGACCATAAATGTTTATATTTTGATCATTTTAGTCCTAATTTATCAAATATAAATTTAAGTGATCTCAAATCACAACCAAAATGATTTATACATGTCACATACATCAAAATACAACTCACAATAAAAATCCCACAAAAACTCCAAAATGCCGAGAGCACCGTAAAGTTTCATTTTTGTGCATTTTGGTCCAAATTTGTTCAAAACAACTTTAGACGATTTCCAATCAACACAAAATAATTTGTATATCTTATATACATCATTATACAAAATATATATGAAAAGCCCCAATTTTGAATGAGGTATAAACCCTAATTTTTCAAATTAATCCAATTAACAAAATTAACCAAAAATAATCAAATCCAACGCTTTAATCTAATCTCTACAACACCAAAAAAAGTCTCACCACTTTGAAACAGCTCAAGAATAATTCTAGGTCATCAATGAGTGGCTTAAGAACTCTAGAATGGCAACAAGATCATCAAATGATCAAAAATGTGCTTATACACCATTTATAAGCATACTTTAATAAACATACATGCATACATCTTTCATTAAACTTCCAGCACACTTATTACAAAACCAAGGGAGTAGAAAAGATTCCAAGCAACACATGTTGTAGTTAAGAATAATCGAAACAATTTTCTAGTTAAAGGAAAGTAAGAAAAACTTACATAAATGTAAGTTTTCTTCACTTTTCTTCTTAACACTTAACTTTTTCTCTCAACTTTCTTTTTGTAACTTTGGAGGCTCAACACTTTGTGTGAAGCAAATGAAAAAATAAAAGCTTTATATATTGCTAGGGTTTGGCCGAAAATTGGCCTTAGAAAAAGAAAAAGATATTTTCATTTTTCAAACCAAAAATAAATTAGTCAAATTCCTTTTTAACACCTTTACTTTAATGTAAAGTCAAACTTATACACTAACTAATCATTTCCTAACTTTATCATAATGGTAGATATTTAAATTTTAAATATTTTAATCATTTAACAATTAAATAATTAATTAAATATAAATATCTCAAATATATGTATTATATTTACTTTAAATAATCCAAATACATATATTAATGATATATGTCAAATATCATAATTTGACATTTAAATTTTGTGTATTTAATAAAATTATACATTAAATACAAATATACATTAATTAGGAAATGACCAAAAGGTCCATAAGTATGTATATTTCGTTTAATCGTTAAATTATTTATAAATAATCAATATTATTTATAAAAGTTTCCCTAGTGCTCTACGAGTATATTTCATTAGTGAGACTCTATAGATTCAAACATATCTGTCACGAAATCTAATTCTGTGTCCATAATCTACCCACCCATAAATTATGACGAACACGGATAAACTCACTCAACCATACATGACGAGGTCATTGCATACGTATAATCCCTCCATCACAGGTATCCGGATTATTACAGGGATATAGATATAAACGTCAAATCTCTATATATATAATCACATCCACGTTTCTATTAGCAATCTTTTAATAACACTTAGAACTCACTTCTACAGTGTACCATGAGCCCATGGATCTAACAGATTGTTAATTCCATATTGAATACCTATGTTCTGTACACAAAGCTAATGAATTCTTTCTTGACACACAGAGGATATCCTGTGGATCAGTCCACACCCAACGGATAAGCGGAGGTCTGACCTTAATATGTCGGTCGCGTGACTGCCATAAAAGTGTGGAGGATATCTTATATATCCACAGTGGTATCTCAAGTCAAAGAATCATTATGCTAATTAACCCGAGAAGATTCTTATTGACGTTGGTGTAGCATCTATTAAGGATATTTGGTGAGTTGTTTAGTGTTTATCTGATATAAACGCCTACATATCTATACGAGTCCCCAAGACTCATTATTCATTGAGAATCTGCCATTGGAATCCAAGATTCTAATATACGACATGTACCGGTCTCAACGGGTTTACTTACTGACCAAGTAATGTAAACCTTGGCAAGAAACTGTTAAAAGAATGATACTGTTATGATATAACTCAATGTCATTTGCGATTCTTTTGCAACTGTATCATAACTAATCATTCTAAGGTCAAATACGTCTTTACCATATATAAAAAGATGTTATATAATAGAAATTGATTATTTTATTCATAATAAAATGTTTACATAAGTATTTACAGGGAAATACATAAGAAATTGACGCTTCGAGCACCAACCCTTATATTTCGGTACATAAATCTGAGATTTCTGACATCAATCAAAATATGATGATTGAGTTAAGGAATACGACATTCTTTGAAGATATATTTCTTGGCAAAGAAAAATAAAAGAACTATTGGCAGTACTATAAGTAAAAGAACTATTTATCAGGTGAACCAATAATCAAATGAACCTGAAAATGAACCTAGATGTAGCAAGACAGCAAAAACGTCTAAGTTATTTGGACATTATTTTTTAACACACCTTGTTAGAAAATGAGCCTCAAAGGTATTAAGAAGTAATGTATTATTCGGATGCTCCTTTAAAGAAAAAGGCTATCAATAGTTAGATTGATTCAATCCTACAAAATCATACTTAGGAGTTGGTTGATCTTCCCCCAGTTTGTAAGTCGTTGGGCTACAAATGGATTTTTAAACGAAAGATGAAGTCTGAAAGATCAATAGATAAGTACAAGGCAAGACTTGTGAGAAATGGTTATAGACAAAAAGAAAGCTTTGATTACTTTGATACATATTCACTAGTGACTTAGTAAATGATCAGATATCGCTAAAGCCGTAAAAATACTTAGTAGATAAATGAGTAGTCTAGGACATAACCACTGGAAGGCCATCGTAAGAGTTTTGAGGTATCTAAGAGAAACTTTAAAATAAGGTATGTATTATACAGGATATCATATTATTCTAGAATGATACAGCGATGCTAACTGGATATCTGATAAAACAAATTCCAAGTCCATTAGTGGCTTTTTTTTTTCACGTTAGGGGTGCATTCGTATCATGGAAATCCTAGAAGGATTTCCACGATACAGATACATTGATGCTAATTGGATATCTGATAAAACAAATTCCAAGTCCATTATTGGTTTTTTTTCACGTTATGGGTACATCCGTATCATGGAAATCCTAGAGAACCGGAGTGGCATCAAAATTTCTTAGAGGATATTCCATACAGATCAAAATCGGTGCCAGCTATAAGCATACATTATGATAGCCAATCGGCTATTGGGAGGGCCAAAAATACAATTTATAATAGTAAGTCTCGACATATACGTCGAAGAGATAATACTATATGGTAAATACTCTCAAGTGGTATAATTTCAATAAATTATGTCAAATCGAAGAAAACCCTAACATATCTACTTACTAAAGGTTTACCTTGAGAGCAAGTTGAGAATTCATCGAGTGGAATGGGCTTGAAGCCTATAAATTAAGAATTGTCGTTGTGGAAACCCAACCTTGCTGACTGGAGATCCCAAGATCTAGGTTCAAAAAATACAACTGAAACTTTGTGCAATTTAAACCAAATATTGTAGAGTATTATACTTTTTCCCATTCCTATAATGACGCATAGTGTTATCTCTCAAGCTAGGATACATTAATGCTTTTAATGATCACTATATTAATAGAAGAGTCCTAATAAGGGTAACGACATATTATCTTATATAGTAGATCACATATTTCAAGTAAGAAGTTGGCCCGCTTCTATGGGACTTTTCCTAAGGTACTTGATGAAGTTAGGACCAATGGTCATGGCTTACTTAAACACAACCATAGAACGGAAAATGATCAAAGTGAAGTTGTGTGATAGCTATTATCTTGGTTTACACTAACGGTGGAATAGTTCAAGATATGGTCACTGGTTTGCCAAGTAAATGCGATAGTCATTTACTAAGCAAGGTTTAAGGAGAGAGCTACCTATTTCAATGTAGTTTTGTTTCAAGAAAAATTCTGTTAAGTATCCACATTAATATTATGGTGTGTTTACTTGAGGGTGATGAGAATTGAGGAATGATAATCATTTCCATTAAGATTGTTTACTTCTAAAATTGAATAAAAATGGAATGAGAATGAGAGTGAGGCCCACACATTTGAGAATAAGGAATGAGAGTCTCATTCATACACCCTCATGGGAATGAGATTCACATTCCCATTATTGATGAGAAATTACAATATTGCCCAAAAGGTAATTAATTAATATTAATTTATAAATAATAAATAAAATATATTAATTATCAATTACTAATAATAAAATAATATTTACTATATTAATAAAATAGTTATTTTAATAAAAGAATAAATTAATATTTAGTAATTTAATACATTAATAATTAATTAATAAATAATACTTAATTTTTAAGTATTAAATAAAAATAATAATAATTAAGAATAAAATAATATTTAAAATTTTAATAAATGAATAATTTAATATTTAGTAATTTATTACATTAATAATTAATTAATAAAGTAATAATTGATTAATACTTAAATAATAAATTATCAAAAATGAATAATAAAATGATATTTAATATTTTAATAAAAGAATAATTTAATATTTACTAATTTAATACATTAAAAATTAATCAAAATTAATATATAATAAATTAATATATAATTATAACTAAGAGTATTTTTGTAACTTTTTAACAATTCATTCCGATTACTAGATAAAGTTAACATATCAATGGTAATACCACTTCATTCTGATCAGTTAAGAAAACAACATATTCTGATTCTGATTTATCATTCTCATTCCAGTCCATTCCGATTTCATTTCATTATGATTCCATCTCATTTCGATTACGAGTACGTAAATGCACCATTAGAGAATTGTGGAGGATGGTAGGAAATTCTAAAAAAAAAAACTGTTGCAATACCACATAAACGTGGGAATTATAAATCCTAAAACTAATTAGGGATGGCTTGTTTTCTTTCTATACATAAGTGGTCTTGGGGACAGTTCACACATGCGGTTAGTTGGGTTCCAAAAATTAATCTAAATAAAATCATCAATTTTTAAGTGTATAATATGATTTTATATTTTTATCTTTTATTAGTAAAAACCCCATTTTAATAACTGAAGTAAACCTCCCCTCTTTTAAAATAAAAAAAAAAAAAAAAAAAAAAAAAAAAAAAAAGCAAAACAAAAAAGAAAACGAAAAAAACGCAAAGCCAAGAATGGAATAAAGTGATGGAAATACACAGAATCATAACAGATTTTTTGTTTCCTTTGCTAAATAATGAGCAGTGGTCCTAAACCAGACAAAACAGATGAATTAATTTCATTCACTATTTCGTCAACAAATCCAAAACCTATATAATTACCTGACCTCATGTTGTTTATTAGTATGAAGATTGATTAGAACAGCAACAACAATAAAAATGGGAGTTTCAAAGGCTAGCTCGTTGCTGTTGTTCTTAAGTGCAATCTTGATCCTAATGAATGTGTGTATCGTGGTAGTGCAGGCAAAGGCAGCTGCCCATAAACAAACTCCCACTCAGGCTAATCGATGGCAACGCGGTTGTTTCGCTTTCAATCGTTGCCGTGGCACCGTCTAGAAGGGATTCAGCCAACTTATATTTCTAATTATATAGTAAAATCCATAAAGAAAAACTCAAATTTAGTTTGATCGTTCTAATATCGCCGTTTTTTACTACTGCTGCATCATGAAAGAAGATCTGACCACATAAACTTAAGTAATTGTTTATCTTGATTTTGTATGCAATTACGACTACAATTGTACTTGCTTGCTTACAATAAACAATTCTTGAAAATAATTAAAATATATTTTGCAGTCATTTTATTATTGTTCTTGAAGATTTATAAAACTATATATATTAAATATGTTTATATTCATAACTTTTTCAAGTTACCTAACAAATATGCTTAAACTTTTAATGAGATGATGATGTTTCCGGCAATGAAGAGAAAAAAAAAGTGCACTTAGATTTGAAAATACTGCTGGTAATTTCGTTTAATTTTAAATACTTTACTCATATTTTTAATTTGTTAATTAATGTCACTTTTATTACCAAAGGTTCCGAGACAACCGGATTTATATGAGTGCGGTTATTTTATGATGCGGTATATGAATGAGATCATTGTCGATGTTAGTTTACAGCTTGTTGATGGTGATTTTCGGACCAGAGAAGAGTCGAAGTTTGGAAAATGGCATTAAAGGGATTTCACTTATCAAGATGGGGCCCAAGATCTTTAGAAGGATAAGAGTCTGGGCTTGGGGGTACCTGACTCGACCAGTGGATCAGATTCGGCTACATTTGGATACTGACCCGAGGAACAAGGGAACTAGCCGAGGCACAATCATATACCTGAGGAAGGTGATCACTAGAAGGTACAAGTCAGATGCCCCTGGTCGAGCTCATAAGCTTTCAAACACTTATCAAGAATGTTTAGGAAAGTGAGGGAAGTGAAGCCAGCTCTACCAACTCAATCTGTTAGCAGTTGTAGGGGAGGGCATCACCTTTTTTGAGGTACAGACTCGAGGAGTCAGAGTAGAGTTTCAACACTATGTTCTCTTGTGAATGATATAAGCTCTAAACAGAAGTTTGATCTTCCCAACAGTAATATCCCGTATTTATTTTAGAGTGTTTGCGTAAATTTTATTTTCGCTTATGTAGCCGCGTCTGAACGCGAGATCAATTTTTATTGTAAAATTGGAACTTTTTCAAGAAATTAATTATAAGATAATAAAACCAACTTGAGGGATTAAATTGAGAATTACCACATTAGTATTAAGAAATCTAGATATTATTTGGGAAATGCTAACAAGTACCCTAAGGGCACTCCTTAAGAATCCATTTTAGAAATTTTTTATGGGAAAAATGAAAAAAATAATTAATATTTTGATAATTTTCTACATTTTCCAAAAAATGATGTCAAAACTTTCCAAATATGGACTCTTAATGAGTGCCCTTAGGGCACTTGTTAGCATGACCCATATTATTTAAGACACACATATATCACTAACATACACACACATGTTTAACACATGACACACACAAATGAAACCAAAGAATGAAGAGAAGAGAAAGATCGAGAGAACAGAGGAGAAGAGGGAGAGAGAGACTGAGAGAAGGGAAGGGCTGAGAGCAGTTCAGCCTTGTCCTTGGCCGCCGACGAGCTTCTGACGCATCCTCAGAATTGGTCCGGCGAGGCGGCAGTGCGCAGAAGTAGCAAAGGGAGAGAGATGGGTTTGGCTGAGAGACACAGAGAGAAGCCGAGAGAGAGATGAAAGAAGAGAGCAGAAAAGAAGAAGAAGATTAGGGAGTCTGGGTTTGGAATTTTGATTTCATTCGTGGATGCAATTTGTAAGTACACTATGACTCAGATATCTTGAGCTTGATTAATTTTGCCATTTGAGTTTTGGAATGAATTTCGAAATTGGCCTTGATTATGAGGTGGTAATATGTTAAAAGCAATCCATATTTGGTATTTAATATGGAATTAGAAGAAATTTTAAGATTAAAAGAATCGTACGATTTGAGGAAAAATTGGCAGTAATCCCTGAATTTGGAATTTCTGGAATTAGGGTAAGATTAAAGGATATTTGAGATGTATATAGCTGATATTAATGCATGATAGCATTATTACATTTATATATATATATATATATGATTGATGTTTTGTGTGAGTTGTATGTATACATAAGAGGAAATTTTTGTGAGTACTAGTGCATGATAATATGATATATATACATGTACACATAATTGATGATAGTGTGATAAATGTTTAATAGAATGAATATTTTATAATTCCGATTTGATGATATTTCAGTGAAATAAAAGAAAGATAGTTATAACAATTGCCTGAGCTAGATTAGCAAAGAGTGTATAGGTAAGTATCGAGATATCAGAATAACGCATCGAAAACGTGATGAGATTTGACTTAGTGACTAAGGATATAGAAACTTGCTATTTATATTATGGATGTTGAAATGGAAACAGGAAACAAGATTTAAAATATATTTATAATAGATAAATATTGATAGCAAGTAATATGTTTGTAAAATGGATAAGAGTTATATGGTTAATTCACACTTTGTAAATATTTACATGGCTTTAAAGACAGCCTAGGCTAATACAGAAACATGATTCAGACATTTTATATGTATGGCGCTCAAGGTATGAGCATAGTTACTTAATGAGTTTTATGACTCACTATCCAACAATGTTTGAGTTTTACAGGTTGGTGACTGTATGGGCCAAATTTAGTCCAAGGGCAATTTCGACCTTTTGCTTCAGACCCAACACTGAACGCACCCCAGACTCCCCAACATAAGACCCAGGCCCGAAGATTCACGGGCCCACTCCCAGTAAAATACCCCACATCCAAACCATAACCAAAGCCCATCATACGCCAGCCCACGAAACGCTCAGACTCATAAATACCCCTCATAACCCAGCCGTTTTCAATATTCATGACTGCCCATAATACTCCTTCATGACACGACCATTACCAACACACAAAACATATGTCAATTAAACGCATTCATGAATCTCACCTCAAATAGCCTATAAAAGGAACCGAGATCCAGAAGAGAAGGGGAATCACATCTCTCATAGTTCAATAATCTTCTCTCCAGAACTCTCATAGCTCAATAATCGTCTCTCCAGAGCTGTCATCATATCATATCTATCGCCCTCACGGCAATCCACGAGGATCAATGTAGTCTCTAGCCTTACTCTTTCATTACTTACAACTCGCCTTCATCACTGACTTGAGCGTCGGAGTGCCTACGGCACCCACCACACCGGTGGGCAGTAAGTAACCTCCACGCTCACTCTACCTTTGTTTTGCAGGATCGCTAGTGCCCCCAACCTATAAATTCTCGATTGTGGACCTCGGGTGAAAACCAGCATCCACAGTGACCAGATCGGTCGACCACAGGTTTTGGAGCTTGAGAAGCCGGATAGCAGTGTTGCAGTCAGCCAGTCACCAGATCTTGGGCGTATAAGAGTCAAGTCATTTATAAGTTTAGATGTAAAGAATTTTAAGTTGAATAGATTGAGTTGTAAAGGATTTTGTTCTTATGCATTTTCGGGCAATGAGCCCAATTGTATTATGTCTTGAGTTCATCATTTCATTATCATATTATGTGTTTGGGCCCTATAGACTGCATTACATTGCATAATTTTGAGTTTGCATAGACAGGTTGTCTGGAGGTACTGGACTTTGATCCAGGTTGCATGATTTTTAGCAGAGGTCATGCCGAAATTTCATCAAAATCAGAGGCCTATGGAGGCAAGAATAGTCTGTCTCCTGTCGGTAGCATCTCGGAAGCGGGATGTTACAAAGATGGTATCAGAGCAAATGTTATAGAGTGTCGGTGACAGCAGCTGCTGGCTATTCGACGATCTCAGTAAGTATTTATTTTGTTTAGACCATATCGGTCTTTGCTTGTTGTTTGGTTTCAATATGCCCAGGTCAGGAGTCGAGGACGAATCCTAAATAAAGAGGGGTGAATGTAATATCCCGTATTTATTTTAGAGTGTTTCCGTAAATTTTATTTTCGCGTGTGTAGCCTCGTTCGAACGCGAGGTCAATTTTTATTGTAAAATGGGAACTTTTTCAAGAAATTAATTATAAGATAATAAAAACCAACTTGAGGGATTAAATTGAGAATTACCACAATAGTATTAATAAATCTAGATATTATTTAACACACACACATGTATCACTAACACACACACACACGTGTTTAACACATGACACACACACATATGAAACCAAAGAAAGAAGAGAGGAGAAAGATCGAGAGAACATAGGAGAAGAGAGAGAGAGAGACCGAGAGAAGAGAAGGGCTGAGAGCAGTTCAGCCTTGTCCCTGGCCGCCGACGAGCTTCTGACGCATCCTCAGAATTGGTCCGGCAAAGTGGCAGTGCGCAGAAGCAGCAAAGGGAGAGAGAGGGGTTAGGCCGAGAGAGAGAGATAGAATCGGAGAGAGAGAGATGAAAGAAGAGAGCAGAGAAGTAGAAGAAGATGATAGAGTATGTGTTTGGAATTTTGATTTCATTCGTGGATGCAATTTGTAAGTACACTATGACTCTGATATCTTGAGTTTGATTAATTTTTCCATTTGAGTTTTGGAATGAATTTCGAAATTGGACTTGATTATGAGTTGGTAATATGTTAAAAGCAATCCATATTTGGTATTTAATATGGAATTAGAAGAAATTTTATGATTAAAGGAATCGTAAGATTTGGGGAAAAATTGGTAGTAACCCTTGAATTTGGAAATTCTGAAATTAGGGTATAAGCTTATCAAATGGTCAAATTGGAACTTCAATAAATATGT
Source organism: Zanthoxylum bungeanum (assembly GCA_019454045.1). NCBI lineage: Eukaryota > Viridiplantae > Streptophyta > Magnoliopsida > Sapindales > Rutaceae > Zanthoxylum > Zanthoxylum bungeanum. The sequence goes on from SKCR01024306.1 coordinate 107,868, forward strand.
AATGAATTGTTTGTGTATCTCTTTGTGAAAATAAAAATTTGAAACTAAGACTGCGATAGTGGTGAGAAACGTGGTGGCAGTGGCATGAGCCGAAGTGATGGTAGTGGTGACAGCAGAAATAGTAGTATTGAATTAATCTTACTTGGAGTTGGGTGGATTTGTAGAATTACTTTAAAATAATAGGATAAACAAATTGGAAAAAAGATGAGATAGAAAGACGAATTCAAAAGGAACAAATGGCGTTGTAATTGAATACAATCAACAATGATAAGAACAAGTGAATTAAATTAGTTATGTATATATTTATAGTTGTAAAAATGGTTGAGTACTTTTTATGATGAATAAGAGATTTTGAATGAAGCAGGATTATGCGAACAAATGAATGAATAGTTTGTGTATATTATAGGTCTCGATACAATTTAAATGATCTGAAACGAAGTTGAAAATAACTGTATACGCATATTTGCACGTTGGAAACTCAATATGGTAGATAAGTTAAGAACGTGTAATTTGATTATATGTGCATAAAAGGATACAAAAGTAGAGTTTAACATGTGAGTGTAAGCATGAGATATGGGAATTAAAGTAATAACACATAATGAATAAATTACAGAAATTAGATAAGTAAACTTGATTATTGAGTATGAACACAAGTTTAGGCAACATCATGACATGACAAATATGGAACATTTATTTGGCAATGTTTATAGTTTATGAATGTGAAGTGTAGTATGTAAGTTATGAATTTGGTAATGGTATTGATTATTTACGTATTGAGTCATAATAGCAATGGGTTAAGAATTGTGAAAATATTAATGTATAAATTTTTATGATATGGTAAAGTATGATAGTTTGTGTATGAATAAATGATAAAGTATAATAGTTGTATATGAATATATGATATTGTGTGTTAAAAGACACATTAATTTGCATATGTTTATAAGGTTGTGACAATTTGTAATGTAAGTGAACTTGGTTGTTGTATGTAAAGTATATTAAGGATATAATGAGTATACATAATATAAGACAGCTAAAAATGAAAACATGAAAAGAGCAGGTATCACATGTCATTTAATTTATAGGTACGCATGAACATATGCATGTAATTGTATGACTACATGTAGATAAGTATATAAGAAAGCATGGCAATGGTAAGTGGAAGCATAAGAAATGTATATGCATATTTGTGTGTTATGATTTTCAAAAGTTGAGTTAAAGTTATGAATGTTTTTAAAAATTCAAAGTGTTTCAAAGAAAAGTTTCAGATGCTTTTGAAAGGAATGTATTTCCGAAAATATTCCTTACAATTTTGAGATTTAAGCATGAGTTTTATATTTTCGGGGCATGAGGAAAAAACTCACCCAGTATGTAACTTTAGATACAGTTGGAATTGACGGATTCAGAGGACATGTGCACATGTAAAGGACTGGGGGGACGACGATACGTAACGCCTCCAGATCCTGGTTCAGGACTAGGGATGACAGATGCCTCGAAATCTTGGTTTCAGATCTTGGGTGGTAGCATAGATCCGTACCCGAGTTCCAGTTTGTGGCTTGGGGGACGGCGATATGTAACGCCCCAAGACCACCAGTTCTGAGATGCCCAGTTGAGTCATTTTCTTGGGCGTAGAGTACCACCAGTTTCAGAGACAGTAGTCGCATGCTTTGGGGGACGGCGATACGTAACGCCCCAAAGTCATGGATTTGCACTGCTAGCTACAGTTAGGCGTATTGGGGGACGGCGATACGTAACGCCCTCATACGTAAAGTTTTTCAGACAGAGATTTCAGATTTCAGAAACAGTTTTCAAAGAGCTTTTCTGGAAAGAAAATGTAAAATAGAGTTTTCACCAAAGAGTTATTCAGAAAAGGTTTTCAAGAATTATTTTATGAAAAGCATGGCATGTTAAAATAGAGTATATTTTATAACTGCCTGCGCTAGATTAGCAAATAATGTATAGGTAAGTATCGAGATATCAGAGTAGCGCAGCGAAAACGTGATGAGATTTGACTTAGTGATTAATGATATAGAAACTTGTTGTTTATTTTATGGATGTTGAAATGGAAACAAGAAACATGATTTAAAATATATGTATAGATAGATAAAGAAATTGATAGCAAGTAATATATTTGTAAAATGGATAAGAGTTATATGGTTAATTCTGACTTTGTAAATATTTGCATGGCTTTAAAGACAGCCCATGCTAATACAGAAATATGATTCAGACTTTTTGTGTGTATGACGCTCTAGGTATGAGCATAGTTACTTACTGAGTCTTATGACACACTATCCAACAGTGTTTGAGTTTTGCAGGTTGGTGACCAGATCGGTCGACTACAGGTATCGGAGCTTGAGAAGCCGAATAGCAGTGTTGCAGTCAGCCAGTCACCAGATCTTGGGCGTATAACAGTCATGTCGTTTATAAGTTTAGATGTAAAGAATTTTAAGTTGAATAGATTGAGTTGTAAAGGTTTTTGTTCTTATGCATTTTCGGGCAATGAGCCCAATTATATTATGTCTTGAGTTCATCATTTCATTATCATATTATGTGTTTGGGCCCTATAAACTGCATTACATTCCATAATTTTGAGTTTGCATTGACAGGTTGTCTGGAGGTGCTGGACTTTGATCCGGGTTGCATGATTTTTAGTAGAGGTCATGCCGGAATTTCGTCAGAATCAGAGGCTTATGGAGGCAGGATTAGCTTGTCTCCTGCCGGTAGCATCTCCGGTAGCGGTATGTTACACAAACTGTTGATGAGACTGAGTAGGGTTGCAGGCTTATCCACTAACACATGCAACCGCATATGAGTGGTTGGAATACGGGTTGGAACATGGGTAAAACGTGTAACAGTTACCAAGAATGGGCTATTTAATGATGTTCATATAGCAGATAGTAGATGTGTCAGACGGCTGAGCTATTAGCCATAGGGTAATTGAGGAAGAGAGCCTAAACGATAATGGCTTAGTAACATGGCTGACGTCTAGAGTTGGTGTAATAATAGAATTTGACATAGTAGATAAAGGGGTTGAAGAGTCATTGTAAAAGGTTGGTTGGTCATTTTTATTCTAAGCACACTTGTAACTTGTAATACAGAGAAAAGAGTCATGTGTCAAAGAGAGAGAATAGGAGGTCGGTCTGACCCAATGTTGTAACAAAAGTGTTTATTCCTTTTTTGTTTGTGGACGTAGGTTGAATCCATTCCACCAAACCACGTTAAATCCTCTGTGTCATCTGTGTGTTTTATCATATTCCTGTTAAGTTTGCATTTGGTTACCAACAAACCAAACAAATTCACAGTTGAAGGAGATTTGTTTGAGGAGTGATTGTTGGGTTTCTAAGGTGTCCCAAGATCAATTTAAGCAAGAAATAAATGTGAATACATAATGAAATATGGCAGAAACATACTTACAAAGATCAGATTTTGGATGTGTTGAATACAAAATTTGCTTCCTTGAAGTTTCAGCCAAGCTCCTTCTTTGAATTGAAATCCAAGCTCCAAGCTTTGTTGTTGATTCCAAGCTCAAGGATTGATTTCCCTATCACCTTGAATGATTCATTTGATGTGCTAGCAACTAGAAAATTTTGTAACAAAATTTTCTTCTTCTTCCTCATTGTTTCGGCCAAGCCAAGTTTTGGAGAGAAAATGGAGAGTTGGGCATGAATGGGAGAAGAGAGAGGAAGTGTGAGTAAGTTTTATTTGATTTTCAAAAAATCAAATGATATACCAAACATTTGGTAATTGTCATTCGAATCTAATCACACTTGTGTGTTTTACAAGTCTTCACTAACTTCCATCACAATAAATTGAACAAAGTGACAAGTGATGTGTGACTCGTGATGTGACATGTGGGCTCCACTTGATTCAAAATTCGAGTGGGCCAGCAACACATCCCGGGCTCGGGTTCGTTAATTCCGAATTAACGAATTTTCCGTTGCAACATAATTAAATCAAATTTAATTAAATAATTATGCCTAGTAAAATTACTATTCACGTCGCTCGTAATTAATTCTAAATTAACCATCGGGATATTATGCCTAGTCACTCAATAACCGAAGATCACAAACCAAAGAACCCTCATTGCCTTGACCAAAACACATCCCGAACAGCCCCTTTACCTCATCAAAACAGCCCCCGAACCACACCATAACACCACCGAAAATCACACCCAAAACAGTAGCCAAAACATCCAAAGAACATTAACTAAAATACAACAGCAGAACAGTAGCAAAACGGCAGCGAATCGGAGTCAAAAGCAGCAGCAAAAGACGGAGAACGACGACTCAAAATAGCAAGACAACGAACGAGAGCAGTGAACCAGTGAACCGGAAGAGTTGCGGAGCATCCACCCTACCGATGATCGTGTACCGTACATCCGAGAGGTGATTTAAAAGGTTAGACCTGAGGGCACTTTTCTCATTAGTTTATATTCGTCTTTTGATTGTTTATTGAATTCTATTCGCATGAGAGTCGTTTGTGGATGCATGTTGTGGCTTGAATGAAATGGAAAATGTGTCGCCTCTGGTATATAGGATGGAAACCCGGACATAAATTTCATAGCCGATTCCGAATGGACGGTAGTATGATCTGTACTCGGGATACAACTCCACGTACCACTTGAGTAAACGGCACATTCTTTTATTTTATGTTGCTTTGATTTATTTATTTTTCGTTATTTGAATTCTGCATGTTACTTTTGTATGTATGATACAATCGAGCGCATGAGCTTAGTAAGTCGGATTAAAGGTCCCCCATTTGGAGGGGTTAAAATCCTTTACCACAATGCTTTGCCGCGCCGGTTGATGTGTATTCGGTTGGATATAAGATATGTTCAATCGGATATACTAAGTTTGATATGATTGTCTTTATTCTTGTATGCATGATGTGATCGAGCGCATGGGCTTAGTACATTCGGTTGAAGAGGTTAAAATCCTTTACCATGATGCTTTGCCGCGCCGATTAACGTATATTCGGTTGAATGTAAGATGTGTTCAATCGGGTACATGAAGTCTAAGGTTATTGTCTTTATTTTTTATATGCATTGAGATAAGCGCATGGGCTTAGTAAGTGCGATGAAAGGTCCTCTAATTGAAGAGGTTAAAATCCTTCGCCACGATGCTTCGCCGCGCTTCGTATTTCGCTATTTGCTTTTTTATGTATGTATTGCGTCACATTTTGTGCATCAGGTCTGTTCCCGTTCGAACGCGTTATCGAACGCTATACGAACGCGAACCTTCTGTTTCCCGTTCGAACATGTTTTACAAACGCTACTCGAACGCGCATGCATTTTGTTTCATCAGGTCTGGATCCGTTCGAATGCGTTATCAAACGCTACACGAACGCGAACCTTCTGTTTACCGTTCGAACGCGTTTACGAATGCTACACGAACGCGCACACACTGAACTGAGTATTGTCTCATCATATTTCATGCATAATTGCCTCTTGGGTGATCTCTCTTGCATTATGTAGTCAATCATATTATTTGCATTCCTGCATTTATCCATTCGATGTATTCATGAGATAGTAGCCAAGCATGATTAGGTTGTTCTTAGTTTTCCATATCATGTGATTGAGAATATGTTCATGAGATTGCCATGTGATGTGTATGTTGTGATGATTAATTTCATGCATGTGGATTTAGAAGCATGATACTCTTGGAAATAAGTGTTACTTAGGCCTGATTAATTATTACGCAAAAATCTTTCATTACAAGTGACATAAGTAAGGGACCATTCCGAACCCAACGGTTTGAGGTCTTCCCTTGCGAGGGATGAGTGCGGCCTTAAATCTCATTTTCCCGGTTCACACCGGGTGGCGACTCAATTATTTTCCGGTTTAGTCCCCCGTGGCTACTCCGTACTCCCAACCGGGCCGCGAGCCGAGCCCGACAGAAGCATGCGTTGCCCCAGATCCTGTGTCCACACAATACCCAATACACTACGATTCTCAATAAACCCAGAAGAGGCATACACAGAACCTGTTAAAATCCTGGACGACCAAAACCAAAGCGTATTGATTGTCGCAAGTAATGCAAGTCTCAGGTTAAGACAAAATACATCTACCCTGATGCAGATTCCCATAGACACATAGTCATACTACCAATGGGATTCCGCGGGGTCTATCCAGAGAGAAGCTGTTTCCGTACCATCGGTAAACACAACCTCCTATCACACTTGCATAAGTATCCAATACTTAAATATATGAGAACTATATTGTTATGCTTCCATAACACGCACAAGCGTAATACTAGTCTATTCCGCATTATCGATGTCCAATCTCGATAATACTATGACTAGGGATATTTAATGATTAAACCTTTTTGGATTGATATTGTCTCAAATCTAATAACCTGGAAATAATCATAAGGACTTTTATCATTTATATATTTAAGTAATCAAATTATAAAATGATAAAATACAATTTCATTGTCACATTGTTAATTTGTACAAAAACCACAATGTCTTTTACAAATAGTGATGCTATGGGTCATAATTGTCCAACAATCTCCCACTTGGCCTATAGCCAGGCACTCAAGCATTTAACATCTGAACTATGTACATGTCGCTCAAACTTTTACTGAGGAATAGCTTTCGTCAGCGGATCTGCAATGTTGTCCTCTGATGCGACCTTCTCGATCTTCACATCGCCACGATGTATGATCTCACGAATCAGATGGAAACGTCGAAGAACATGCTTGGATCGTTGATGAGACTGCGGTTCGTTGATGAGACCGCGGTTCCCAGATCATTCATGGAGAATTTTAATGAAAGCCAAGCTTTCACCGATGTTAATATTGGAATGTCATTGCCAATAAGCAATACACCATCAACGTTAAGGACAATGAATGTCAGTGCGCTCCCACTAACCTTCTTATATACACAAGGATCATCCTCGTTTTGAACGAAATCATATTCTTTTATGATCTCATCAAAACGTTGGTTCCAAGAAAGCGATGCTTGCTTCAATCCATAAATGGATCGATTTAATTTACAAACCATATTTGCAAGTGTTGGTACGACAAAATCGTCAGGCTGTTGCATATAAAACATCCTCCAAAAGGTTTCTGTTATTGAAAGTGGTTTTGACGTCCATATGCCATATCTCGTAATCAAAATTTGCAGCAATAGCAAGTATTATTCGAATGGATTTAATCATGGCAACGGGTGAAAATGTTTCGTCGTAATCAACATCATATCGTTGACGATACCCTTTCGCTACAAACCTAGCTTTGTAAGTTTCTACGTTGCCATCCATGTCAGTCTTCTTCTTGAAGACCCATTTGCAACCAATAGGCTTTACGCCTTCTGGTGCATCAACCAGTGTCCAAACTTTGTTGGTTTACATGTAATCCATTTCGGAATTCATGGCATCATGCCATAAACCAGAGTCGATACCTTGTATCGCTTCCTCATACGTAGCCGGCTCATCTTCCTCAATAAGATTAATATCCACATGAGGTGAGATCAGAAACCCATACCTCTCAGGTTGTTTTCTGACTCTCTCCGACCTACGCGGTTCTTGTGTATTCGAAGTTTATGGTACAATCTCATCCCTGATGGACTGTTTATGTTCCGTTAAGGATTCTGTACCAGGAACAGTATCACTCCAATTTTCATCGAGTTATACTTTCCTCACACTTATCACTGCATTTAGGAATTCCTTCTCAAGGAAAACCGCATGTAGAACAACAAATACTTTGTTCTCTTGTGGGTGATAGAAGTAATATCCTTTCGTTTCCATAGGATATCTTATAAATAGGCATTTATCCGATTTGGGTTCTAGTTTGGTACCTTCCAAACGTTTGACGTATGCCCAGCAACCCCAAATCTTCAAGAATGAGAAACCCGGTTTCTTTCCTGTCCATATTTCATACGGAGTCTGTTGAACAGACTTTGAAGGAACCTTATTCAAAATAAGTATTGCACTGTTCAATGCATATCCCCAGAAGGAAATAGGTAGCTCTGTGCGACTCATCATAGACCTTACCATGTCTAACAAAGTTTGGTTTCTCCGTTCGGACACACCGTTTAATTGCGGTGTTTCGGGAGGAGTCCACTGTGAAAGAATACCATATTCTTTCAAGTAATCAAGAAACTCATTCCTTAAGTATTCGCCACCACGGTCCGACCGTAATGTCTTAATACTTTTGTCGGTCTGTTTTTCTAATTTGTGTTGAAACTCTTTGAATTTCTCAAAGGTTTCCGACTTGTGTCTCATAAGATACACATAACCATAACGCGATGCATCATCCGTAAAGGTTACGAAGTATTCATATCCACCTCTAGCCTGGCTAGACATGGGCCCACATACATCACTATGAACGAGGGCTAACAGTTCGGTGGCACGTGCACCTTTACCGCTAGAAGGTGATTTAGGCATCTTGCCTAATAAACAAGATTCGAAGACATCATATGAATTTGGATCAAATCCGTCCAAGTACCCACTCTTCGAAAGTGTGGATATACGTGTCTTGTTTATGTGTCCCAGACGACAATGCCATATGTAAGTTTCATCTTTGTTACTTACTTTAAGCTTTTTGTTTGTTACATTATATGTTTGAGATTGATTTATATTCAAAATATAAAGACCATTATTTACATCAGCAGTGCAAATTTCCATATCATTTTTTACATAAAACACCAAATGTTTCTAAATACAAAAGTATACCCACATTGGGCTAACATAGATACATAAATAATATTCCTAGTCAAACTAGGTACATAATAACAGTCTGTAAGTTTAACTAGTCAATTCCTAATACAATTGATAAGTGTGGTTTATACCCACTTATTATGGCATTCTCAGCTTATTATTTTGTTATAATTCGAAATATTTAATATCATTTATAATTTATTTTATGTTTTATTTGTAGGAGCATCAATACATGGATCTGGGAACAATTGCACGTGTTTTGGGACTATACGGGAGCATAGGACATAAGACGGGAGGAACATGGGAGAAATTCATCACACTAGCCAAGATCCAGAGAGATGGGCGCCATGGCGCCCATCAATCACAAATGAGTGGCGCCATGGCGCCACCCAATTACAAAACAAAGGCGCCATGGCGCCATTCACATATAAACATTGGCGCCATGGCGCCAATGGTAAATTGAAAGAAATGACGGCGCCGTGGCGCCCAAATTCAATACATTTTCCAGAGGCCAACGCGCCACGGCGCCAATTAGAAGAAAAGCACGCGCATTCCAGGATTTAATTTTAGGGTTTTTAATAATCCTAATACTACCCAAATACTCCATGCCTCAACTATAAATATAACATTACATCCAACACTTAAAGGGAGGCTAATACACTGCACAAAACACAAAATACATATTTTTAGAGATCCAAGGAGAGGATTGAAGAGCGACAAGAGGAGACAAAGGCTGTGACATCCGAGGAGGAAGAGATTCAATTCGGGTTATATCTTATAGTTTCTTTCTTAGAACTCTAATGATTTCCATTAGATTCATGATTTGTTTATCAATGTATTTATCTTTTGTCATGAATTAACTCCTTAATTCTGGAGAATGATTAACTGATGCTTGAACCATTATTTTAATTGTCAATTTTGTGATGAAGTTTTATTGATTTATTTATATTCTTTTGAGTTTAATGCTTCTTGATTGCTGGCCACAATTTGAGATGATGAATGTTTAGAATCTATCACTCGAGAGAGGGGATTTTGAATAGATCTAGAGAATATGACCTAGGATTTTATAGAGTTCGAGAGAATCTGTAGTCCTTTGAAGTCGTTAACATAGAATCACAAATCGTAATGAGTTATTAACTATTGGATTTTTATAGAGATATCGAAGTCTATAGTTGATAATATTTTCACTCGGCACTCGAGAGAGGGAGTGAATATTTTAGGATCTTGACTTATAAATAATATAACTGAACAAAGATTAATTGGCATGACAAATACATAGGATGCTAGGTGAAATCAGGATCCAGAATCTCTATCATATTAGTTCATCCTATCTAAATATTTGTATGTTTTATTTAATTATTAAAATCTTTATCATTTATTTTCTAAATAAAGTTAGGATTATCAATTGTAGTACTTAGTGCGAGTTAACGCAATCCCTGTGGGTTCGACACTCTTTCACTGATTTATACTAAAATTTGACACCGTACACTTGCGGTACGATATAAAAATATCACAACAACAATCATATATGCTGTTAAATTTGTATTGTGCACTGTTAACCATTGATTTCGACTTTGTTGTGTGTGACCTTTTGGGTTCCCATCAAGTTGGACATGAAATGAATCGTGATAATTTAATCGAACATAAATTATCATCCGATCAAATGGTCGTTCGATTTTAATGACTAAGGTTGACATCTAGCAACATGCCAAGGCCCCCAAATGAGAAGGAAAGATATACCCATTCTGTATGCGATTTACATATGATACGGTCTATCGCCTCACTGTATCCCCACCGTTTGACTTAGGGTATGGAAAATGTCTACCTATATAGTCAAAGGTATGATGTTGATAGTGTCATGAATCGTGCTAACCCAAGAATCTCACATGATTCTTCCGCTGCGGCCACAGTCTCAAGCACTGATCACACATATCAACCCGCGAACTGGAATACTACTCTTATATGAAAATATTATCCGAGAGAGTGGCGATTCTCTATTGTATCTTTACAAACTTCATGTGTTTCAACAAATGACCGAATCATACCCTTATGACCGGATCTTTTGAACCGGGGAAGGAGAATGTCAAAGTTATTTGATCCACACATAAGATTGTAAAGACGTCAAGTCTAAGGACTAGTCATACAATCGATACGTGAAAGTTCTCACAGACACATGGGATAAACACTCCATGTGAAAACTTTCGGCGGTCAGTTCGATGGACACTAGCAACTCATGCATCCATGTGATACACCAAGCAGATGGATCTCCCTAGTAGCCTATGAGATCGGCTACCCTACTTAAGGGCATATCATATCATCATGCTGTTGGACAGTTATGGCCCAGAGCATCACTATTTGTACATATCATGGTGTTGTTGTACAAATTAACTATGTGACAAAGGAAATTGCTATTTTACCATATGTAATTAGATTACCAAGATGTATAAATGATGAAAGGTCCATATGACTAGTTCCGGATTGAGATGATATGAGACAGTATCAATCCACGAAGGTTTAATCATTAAATATCCATAGTCGTAGTATTATCGAGATTGGACATCGATATTACGGAATATACTAATATTACACTTGTGCGCATTGTGGGAGCATAACGGCATAGTTCTCATATATTTGGGTATATGATACTCATGCAAGTGTAATAGGAGGTTGTGTTTTACCGATGGTACGGGAAACAGCTTCGCTCTGGACAGACCCCTCAGAATTCCATTGGTAGTATGACTATGTTGTTGGACAATTATGACCCATAGCGTCAATATTTGTATAGATCATGGTGTTGTTGTACAAATTACCTATGTGACAAAGGAGATTGCACTCTTATCATTTGTGATTAGATCACTTAGATGTATAAATGATAGGAGGTCCTTATGATTTGTTCCTGGATTGAGAATGATATGAGACAGTATCAATCCATGAAGGATAAATCATTTAATATCCCTAGTCAGAGTATTATCGAGATTGGACATCAATAAATACGTAAAAGACTAGTATTACACTTGTGCGCGTTGTGAGGTCACAACGTCATAGTTCTCATATATTTTGGTATAGGATACTCATGCAAGTGTAATAGGAGGTTGTGTTTTACCGATGGTACGGGAAACAGCTTCCCTATGGATAGACCCCCTCAGAATTCCATTGGTAGTATGACTATGTGTCTATGGAAGTCCGAAATCAGGGTAGGTGTATTTGGTCTTAACCTGAGACTTGCACTGCTAATACTTGCGACAATCAATATACTTTGGTTGCGGTCATCCAGGGCTTTAACCGGTTCTGTGTACGCCAATGCTGGGTATATTGAGAATCGTAGTGTGTTGGGTGTGATGTCAAGACGGAAGTGTCACTCCAATCATATGGAGATGATGGTCACGTAGGATACGGTACTGGTTCTCTTAAGTACTGCAGTCATCGGGATAAAATGACAAGGTCATGTTTATCCGATTATAGAGACTAGTTACCAGACATCCGACATGTGCTTCGTACGGGGCAGACACAATTCCAGCCCCAGGCCTAGCACGTGATCATCCGATACTGGACAGAAATACGCAATACTACGTATACTACGGCTGATATAGATCGCTTATTCCTGTAAGCATGTTTCCGGAGAATTGGGTAGGCATGACGCTTTGCTAGAGGCCAACCTTGTCTTGTAAATCGGTATAAACGTAGTACTAGGTACTTACGTGTTCAGATAGTCCGACGACCCGATTTACTGCCAACATATCCGGGGATCTCATGGGTCGCTTCCCGAAGATTCACCGATGACGTATGACTCACACTTTAAGAGAAAATTAATGAGATTAATTGCGGACATATTTTATCTGGGATAAAATATCAATTAAAGAGAGAGAACGATTAATTTGGAATTAATCGGTAAAATAATATATTTGATATATTATACGAAATTAGATTTCGACGTGGAATTAAAATTAGATTTTAATTCGGGCGAACGAATTAATTTAGAATTAATTCGTTAGCGACGTGAATAGTGATTTCACTAGGCGTAATCGTTTAATTACGACGCAACGGAAAATTCGTTAATTTGGAATTAGCGAACCCGAGCCCGGGATTGTTTGCGAGCGCATTCGCATTTCGAATTCGAGTGCGGCACGCAAGTCAAATCAAGCGTCAAATCATTAGTCACATCAAGCGTCAAATCATATGTCACTTTGAGTGATGTGATAATTGATTGATTGATGCGAGTTGATGTGAGATAATTGAAAGCATTTAATGCTTTGCTTTTTGGAAAATGTTTTTGGTAAATGGTTAATTAATTTTGGAAATTAAATAAAACCATTTACATTTTTCTTTTTCCCTCTCTCTCTCATGTACACGGTTTTCACCCCTTTTGAAGCCAAAACCTTCTTCTCTCTCACGCCTCTTCTCGTCTATGTTTTTCTTCTGGTTTGACCAAAAAATGGCAAGAAGAGATGTGATGATTTTTGTGGCAAAGAACATCACAAGTGCTAGCACACCATTGGAGATATACCAAGGTGATAGGGCAGTGATTTCATGAGCTTGGAATCACCTTTTGAAGCTTGGAGCTTGGAGCTTCCATGGAGGATCACTCATGGCCGAATACAAGATGAAGAAAACCACCCACAGCCGAGCACTCCACCCTTTGAGCAGCTCACTGCCGAGCTTCACCAAATGGAGGAGGGCAGTTCGTTTTTCTTCTTCGCCGCATCTCAACCGATCCTTGTGAGTTTTTCCGCACCTCCTATGATTGTATTTACACTTGTTTCATGCTTGATAATTGATCTTGGGAAGCTTTGAGTAGACCAACATATGTATCTTTGAGTAGACTTGCACCGCTAATACTTGCGACAATCAATATCATTTGGTTTTGGTCGTCCAGGGCTTTAACAGGTTATGTGTATGCCTCTTCTGGGTATATTGAGAATCATAGTGTATTGGGTGTGATGTCGACAAGGAAGTATCACTCCAGTCATATTGGAGATGATGATCACGTTGGATACAGAACTCATTCTCTTATATGCTGCAGCAATCGGGATATTATGACTAGGTCATGTTTATCCGATTATATAGACTAGTTACCAGAGATCCGATATGTGCTTCGTATGAGGCAGACACAATTCCATCCCCAGGCCTTGCACGTGACATTCGATACTGGATCGCAATACGCAATACTACGTATACTACGCCTGATATAGATCACATATTCCAGTAAGAATATTTCTGGAGAATTGGGTAGGCACGGTGCTTTGCTAGACGCAAACCATGTCTTGTAAATCGGTTAAAACGTAGTACTAGGTACGTACATGTTCGGATAGTCCGATGACTGTATTTTTGCCAACATATCTGGGGATCTCATGGGTCGCTTCCTAAAGATTCACCGATGACGTATGACTCGTACTTTATTAATCTGGGATTAATTATAAGAGAGAAAAGTAATCTGAGATTAATTACAGAAATATTTTATCTAGGATAAAATATTATTTAAAGAGAGAGAACGATTAATTTGGAATTAATCGATAAAATAATATATTCGATATATTATACTGTAGGCACAAGATTTTTGCATGTGAGTCCCTATGATGAGTCTCATTTGGAGACACTACCTTTTAAGTCACGGAAGTCGCGGGAAACGGTCGTCGGAAGGGAATCGGTATTTTGTTAGATTTTTATTCGCTTGTTTAGCTCCAGGCTCACTCGTTGGACCTCCGTTTTAAAGCACCTTTGACCTAAAAAACCCAGAACCATTTAACATTGGCCCAAATCCACTCACCAAACCAACACAACACCTAGACCACCACACTTGGCCCACACGCCCAAGGCCCTCAAAATAAACCCCAATTAAATAAAATATTAATTAAATAATATACCAAATTAAATAAAACATTAAATAAAATCATTCCTAATTAAAATCAATCAACAAAATATTACTTCTATTTAAAAATATTGTATTCCTAACTTAACAAATATTATGCCTAAACAACACAAATCAAATATACTAACTTCCTAATCCAGCCAAGACATGTCTCCCAATCAATCTTAAGATTTCATTGTTTGACACTAAATCATATCCTAATTAAATGCACCAAATCCCTTCCTTGTCAAGCAAGGATAAACCATAGCTCTCGTCTATATAAACAACCCAAAACCAAGACATCCCCCCTTAGATTCACGCACAAAATAGCAAGAAAACTCCTCCTCTCTCTCACAAAAATACAAAAACAACTCTCCTAGCTCTCTCCAATTCACGCCCAAGGCACACCCAAAACCTCTTAAAATTTGCTGTGATTGCCGCATACACCAAGCCCCAAAGACTTGCATTACCGCATACACTACCCTTCATTCCCTTCACTGCTGCGCATCACCACTAAACACAGCCCCCACTGCATGCCAAAACAGACCCCTTCATAGCCCTAAAGCCACGCAAAACAGCCCCAAACGCAGCCTCCACTGCACTCCTGAAAAACAACCCCAAAACGCCCACTACACTGCTTCATAAACTGCCGCATATCACAGCCTTGACCTGTCCAGTTTTGTGGCAATCTGACCCTTAAAACAGTTCAGAAAACAACCTAAAACTGTACTAAAAAACTGCACTTTTAATCCTTAAAACATTAACTAAAAAAACTGCACTTAAAGCCTTTAAAATCACCCAAAACAGTAGCCTAAATTACCAAACACAGTGACCAGAAAATACAGGGAATAAAGCAGCAAAACAACAGCAAAACGGAGTCAAAACATTTGCTTGAGCAGCGAAACAACGAGGTAAAATGCAAACCAGTGAACCAGAAAAGTTGAGGAGCTTTAACCCTTCCGATCTCCGTGAAACGCAAGTCCGAAAGTCGACGAAAAAGGTTAGACCTGAGGGTATTTTTCACATCCGTTTTCAGTTGTACTTTTATTATTTATTGAGTTCCGTTTGCATGATTATTATGGATTGAAGCATGTTGTGGCCCTTGAATAGATAGAAAATGCATGAATTGTAAAATGATGTATGTTGTGGCCCTTGAATAAAGTGAAAAGTGTGTCGCCTCTCGGGGTATATAAGATGGAAACCCGGACATAAATTTCATAGCCGATTCCGAATGGACGGTAGTATGATCTGTACTCGGGATACAACTCCACGTACCACTTGAGTAAACGGCGCATATTTCATTTTATGTTGTTTTGATTTGTTTATTAATCGTTACTTGATTTCCGCATGTTATTTGTTTATGTAATGATGAGATAAAGCGCATGGGCTTAGTAAATGCGATTAAAGGTCCTCTATTTTGAGAGGTTAAAATCCTTTGCCACGATGCTTTGCCGCGCCGAATGATGTATATTCGGTTGAATGTGAGATGTGTTAAATCGGGTATGCGAAGTCCGATATTGTTGTTCTCTTTTTCTTATATGCATTGTGTTATTAACGTATGGGCTTAGTAAGTGCGATTAAAGGTCCTCTATTTTGAGAGGTTAAAATCCTTTACCACGATGCTTTGCCGCGCCGGATAATGTATATTCGATTGGATGTGAGATATGTTCAATCGGATACACGAAGCCCGATATCGTTGTCTTTACTTTTTATATATGTATTGTGTTGTTTGCGCATGGGCTAAGTAAGTGCTATTAAAGGTCCTCTATTTTGAGAGGTGAAAATCCTTGACAACGATGCTTTGCCGCGCCGGATGATGTATATTCGATTGGATGTGAGATATGTTCAATCAGATACCCGAAGTCCGATATCATTGTCTTTACTTTTTTATATATGCATTGTGTTATTTGCGCATGGGCTTGATAAGTTGGATTAAAGGTCCTCTATGTCAAGGGGTTAAAAGCCTTTACCACGATGTCTTACCGCGCTTCTCACTATGCCACTTATTCTTTTACACATCATTGCTTCATTTACGCATGCATTACGAAGTTCCATATAGTTATCTTTATCTTTGTACGCATTGTAATGAAAAGCGCATGGGCTTATGGTGTTGGACTAAAAGGTTCTCCATTTGGGGGAAGAAAAGCCTAAAAGGCTACCTTTACCACGATATTTGCCGCGTCTTTCATCTATTAATTGCATCATCTATCCTTGTCTTGGCTCGATCTATTATCATTGGTGTACCCATGTTATGATAACATTTGGGCATAATTTCTCGTGGTATATAGGATGGAAACCCGGACATAAATTTCATAGCCGATTTCGAATGGACGGTAGTATGATATGTACTCAGGATAAAATTCCACGTACCACTTGGAAAAAAGGCCCACGCATGTGTTCGTGTCAATTCTAGATATCTTTTCTGCATCACATCACGACATGTCTATTTTAGCATATAGTTGCCTCTTTTTACCTTATGCATTTGTATTACCTCTTTAGTTATCTATTTCCATTATGCGCTTAATTGTCTTTCCTTAATATGTATGCTTGTATGAATGTTATTTGTTTGCGCTTCTGTGCCTACCAATGTGAAATTGTATGCTTTCCGTATGTCAATTTATCTTTATGCATGCAAATTCGGACATAGATTATATGCAAATAGGTTGTATGCAAATTTGGATATAGATTGTATGCAAATAAGTTGTATGCAAATATGAAGATGTGTTACATGTGAACTTGGATGAACTTTTGATTTATGCATGTGAAATAGAATACCATTGGGAATGTATGTTGCTAGATTCGATTAAATTATTGCACAAATCATACCATTACAAGTGGCATAAGTAATGGACCATTCCGAACCCAATGGTTTGAGGTATTCCCTTGCGAGGGGTGAGTACAGTCTTAAATCTCATTTTCCCGGTTCACACCGGGTGGCGACTCCATTATTCCCCGGTTTAGTCCCCCGCGGGCTACTCCGTACTCCTAACCGGGCCGCGAGCCCGGAACAACATGCGTCACCCAGTTCTTGTGTCCCACAGTCTGGCGACTCCACTGGGATAGAGAATCGGCCCCGAAATAATGTCTTGTAATATTATGATTTGTGCTTTAAGTTAACCGTTCTTATAGTGGGTTGAAAGGGGTTTAATCAAAGGCATTTTTAAGGCTAGGTAATGGTTTGGTGTCTTCCTTCACTCACTACCTTTCTAGAAGGAAAAGTTGTGATGGCACCTAGATAATCATCTACTCGTAGCCTACTGTGATGGACTAATTTGGAGGACTCGTTGTTTATTCCTGCACCAAGCGATAAGAGCCTAATAGGCTTGGGTACTTAAGAGAGCCTCGCTCCACCCTCCCTCTGGGGAATCTATAACGGGAAATCCATTTGACAGTCAGTCACTCACCATAGCTCGTTGGCACGTACCTTAGTGTATAAAAAAGGTGCGCTCACTTGGTCGCTCGGACCCTTGAATGGGGAGACCTAGTTGTGGGTAATCCTTCGTCAGCGAGAGCCTTTGTCCACACCCTCGTAAACCCGCATGTGAACCTTAGTCGTAGAACTAATAAGAATTATTTACTTGTGCTTGTGTTTGGGAACATTTTCGTTTGGATCCATTCGAACCTTTTGTCATTAGGTATGGGCTTGTTGGGCCATTTAAACTGGGACAAGAACGTATCTTATGATGATTGGGCCAAAAGCTTCTAAAATGCCAATGGGCCAATATATGTTTGTGTTTAGGAACATTATCATTTGGATACGGTTGGACTCTTGCCATGAGATGTGAACTTGTTGGGCCATTTAAACTGGGACGAGTTCACTCCCATGACAGTTAGCCCAAAAGCTTCTAAAATGATGATGGGCCGATTTATGTGAAAATTTTAATGAGTTGATATATTCCTTGTATCGCATGTATCTCATTTATTTCATGCATACACGCATCATGTTAATCCTTGTGTCTAAAAGCCATTATAGATTACCGTTGGGTTAGGGAAGAGGAAAGACTCACTAAAAGACCGGTAACAGATATGAGTACATCCGATAACGAGGTATCCCGGATAGATCAGTTGGAAAATGGTTATGCCAAAATTACCGAACAGTTGTAAGCCTTGACTACTGCCATGGCAAATATGGTTGTGCCCCGTGCTGGGGAAACTCTGAGAATGTAAGGCGTTAAGAGCCTCTGAACAGATTTAGTGAAGATATCCATGTGTTTGAGGATGATATGGATGAATATGCCACGGGAAGAGTAGCCGGGTCTCAGGCCGAGATACAGAAACTCCGTGATCAGATGAAGTCAGTTACTAATAAACTGAAGGGGAAACATGATGGCTTGTTGGATTATGAGGCGTTGACCTTCGAAGAACAGCTGCCAGCTCAGTTCAAGATGCCTGATATGGCTAAGTTCAACGGGAATGGGGACCCGAGGGTCCATCTGCGGCAATATGTCTCAGTGATGAGTTCAGTGGGCCTGTCACAGCGCCAAGTCCAAAAGATGTTTGGGATGTCACTCGAGGGGGCACTTGTAGTGCGGTATCACAGCCTTGAGAAAAAGGTTAGAGAAGATTGGAGGGAATTGGCAGATGCATTTCTAAAATAGTATGTTACGGACTTGGAGATTGATTTGTCACTCCGAGATTTTGAGAACACTAAGCAGAAGCCGGAGGAGAGCTTCAAGGAGTATGTAGACCGCTGGAGAGGTCAACTTTGAAAATGCAGACTCGTCATTTAGAGAAAGACCAAATTAAGATGATTATCAAGGGTACTATGCCCTCCATCTATGGTAAGCTGAGGAGGATGACCTCCATGATTGCAGATTTTCGACAGTTGAGGGAGACTGTCATGGACAATGAAGAAGAGGAAGCCGAGAACCAGATGTTTTATGGCCATAATAGGAGGAATTTTGGGGGGCCTTCTAAGACCAAGCCCGCTATTGCCGAGGTCGCTACCGTCAAGAACAGACGATTCTCCAATCTTGGTATACCTTTGTCAAAGGTATTTGAAAAGCTGAAAATGCAAGGACTTCTAAAACCTTTGGAACCTAGGCCATTTCCGAACCCTATACCACCATACCTCAACCTAAACCAGTATTGTTACTTCTATCAAGAAAAAGCCCATGACACCGACAACTGTACCCGCCTTAGGCATGAGGTTCAAAACCTCATTGACTCCCATAAAATACCCAATCCAGAAAAAGAACAACCTAACAAATACAAAAATCCCTTGCCTAATTACCACTCCATTCCACCACCCACCTACATGATTAACTCCGGCCTACCCGAAACCTTTGTCCTCCAAACTCTCAACCATCAGGCTTCTTGCATTGAGATAAAGGATAACAGTAGTAAAGAACGATAGGTCAATGGAGAAGGCAATACTGCGAATGATGAAGCTGTTCCTACTAGTTTATTTGATCCTGCATTTTTAATAAAGACATTGGTTTTGTCTACTTGTTCGAACCTTTTTTTTCATGATAATAAAGACGTTCATTTCGCTGAATCTCTTCTGCAATATGAGTATTTTTGAGAAAAGCATTCACCCGGGTACTATAAAATTCAGTGATGTTTAGAACATGGGGAATCTTCGGAATAAGCAAGCAGAAAAGATAAGATAGCCATTCAGAAATTGGGAAATGTGGGAGTGAAAATATCAGACTTGGAAGAGAATTAGTTCATTGAGCCGATCAACGTAGACAGATTGAAGAAGTGGCTTACCTGAGGAAAAGAAGACTGAGCAGTCACCAAGAGAATTGGCAGAAGACCTAACCCGACGGGATAGGAATATTCATGCATGCATACACGTAAAACATTTTGCATCCTTTTGTGTTTGTTTTGTTTTGTGTTCACAGGTTTTGAAGAAGAAAAAAGAAAGCGGCAAAGAACAAGCTAATTAGAAACGGTAAAAAGAACAGTATCGGATTTGGGTAATAATCCCAAGGTTGAGGCCCATTTGAGTTTGAGTTTTGGGTATGGCACTCTGGGGGCGAGGCCTACATCAGTTTCAGTATCAGTTTTGGGGCGAGGCCCACATTCAGTGTAATTCGGGAACAAAGACCACAGTCAGCTCAGATCGGGGATAAAGCCCACATTCAGTACAATTCAGGAACAAAGCCCACAGTCAGCTCAGATAAGGGAATAAAGCCCACATTCAGTACAATTCAGGAACAAAGCCCACAGTCAGCTCAGATCAGGGAATAAAGCCCACATTCAGTACAATTCGGGAACAAAGCCCACAGTCAGCTCAGATCGGGAATACAACCCAGGAGAATAAAGCTCTCTCTCAGCACGGTTCGGGAATACAGCCCAGGGGAATAATGCCATCTCTCAACACAGTTCGGGAATATAGCCCAAAGGAATAAAGCCCACTTTCAAACCAGTTCGGGAATAAGGCCCAGGGGAATAAAGCTCTATCTTAACACGGTTCGGGAATACAACCCAGGGCAAAGTGTCATGATGTCCGAAATGGATTCCATGTATACCAACCAAGTTTGTATACTAGTTGATGTACCAGAAGGCATTGTGCCTATTGGTACTATATAAGTCTTCAAGGAAGACATACATGGATGGCAACATACCAACGTACTAAGTTAGGCTTGTAGCGAAAAGGTATCGTTATCGACATTGTGTCGATTACGACGAAACCTTTTACCTGTTGCCATTGGTAAATCCATTTGGACAATGCTTGCTGATGTTGCATGTTTCATTTATGAAATATGGCAGCTGAATGCCAAAACTGCTTTCCTTAATGGAAACCTATTGGAGGATGTTTACAACATCCTGATGGTTTTGTCGTACCAAAACTAGCAAATAAGTTTTGTAGGTTAATTCGATCAATGTATGGCTTGAAGCAAGCATAGGGTTCTTGGAACTATCGTTTTGATATAATCATAATGGTATATGATTTAATTCAAAGCGAAAATGATTCTTGTGTATATAAAGAGGTTAGTGGGAGCGCACAGACGATGAATGTCCTAAGTAATGATGATATGTCATTTCTTGGAAATGATATTCCCATAATACAATCGGTGAAAGCTTGGCTTTCATGAATAATTCTCTGTAGAATTCTTGGGAGAAACAACCTTTATTCTAGGAATAAAGATCCACTGGGATAGATCAAAAGGTTGTTGGTACTCTCCGAGAACTCGTACATTGAAAAATGTACGCGACCTGGTGTCTCATATGCTTTGAGCATATGGAGTCACAATCAGGCCAATCCAAGTGATAGTCACTGGATTGATGTTGAGAACATCATTTAGTATCTTAGAGGAACTAAGGATGCTGTTTTATACTATGGAGAATGAGAACTTGAAGTGACTGGGTTCACTGCTGCAAGTTTCCTAGCCGGTGATAATGACTGTAAGTCGTAACAAAGGTACTATACAGTTTGAATAACGAAACAGTGAGCTGGAGATCTTCCAAGCAAGATATTGTTGCCGAATAAACAACACAAGCGGGTTATTGCTGCAGCTGAGGCAGCAATAGAAGCCATTTGGGTCGAATATAAATATAATTAGATTAGATGTAGTTCTTGTAGCAGCTGAGCTAGGCTACATCACAGGCTAAAGAATTAATGGTATCATCAACGATCCAGATATATACTTCAAATATTCATCTGATTCGTTCGGATCATACATCGTGGCGATGTGATGATCGAATAAATCGCATCAGATGATAACCATGCAAATCCGCTGACGAAAACATTTTCTCAGCAGAAGTTTGAGCGAACCGAAAATAGTTCGGGTGTAGGACACTTGAGTGATTGGCTATAGGCCAAGTGGGAGATTGTTGGACAGTTATGGCCTATAGCATCACTATTTTTACAGATCATGGTGTTGTTGTACAAATTAACTATGTGACAAAGGAAATTGCTCTTTTATCATTTGTAATTAGATTACCAAGATGTATAAATGATGAAAGGTCCATATGATTAGTTCCAGATTGAGATGATATGAGACAGTATCAATCCACGAAGGTTTAATCATTAAATATCCCTAGTTGTAGTATTATCGAGATTGGGCATCAATAATGCGGAATAGACTAGTATTACACTTGTGCGCGTTGTGGGAGCATAACTGCATAATTCTCATATATTTGGGTATAGGATACTCATGCAAGTGTAATAGGAGGTTGTGTTTACCGATGGTACAGAAACAACTTCTCTTTGGATAGACCCCTCAGAATTCCATTGGTAGTATGACTATGTGTCTATGGAAGTCCGAATCAGGGTAGGTGTATTTGGTCTTAACCTGAGACTTGAACCGGTAATACTTGCAACAATCAATATACTTTGGTTTTGGTCGTCCAGGGCTTTAACAGGTTATGTGTACGCCTCTTCTGGGTATATTGAGAATCGTAGTGTATTGGGTGTGATGTCAAGATGGAAGTATCACTCCAGTCATAGTGGAGATAATGATCACGTTGGATACAGAACTCGTTTTCTTATATGTTGCAGCTATCGGGATATTATGACTAGGTCATGTTTATCCGATTATAGAGACTAGTTACCAGAGATCCAATATATGCTTCGTACGGGGCAGACACAATTCCAGCCCCAGGCCTTGCACGTGACATCCGATACTGGATCGTAATACGCAATACTACGTATACTACGCCTAATATAGATAACATATTCTAGTAAGAATATTTCTAGAGAATTGGGTAGGCACGGTGCTTTGCTAGAAGCAAACCATGTCTTGTAAATCTGTTAAAACGTAGTACTAGGTACGTACGTGTTCGGATAGTCTGACGACCGTATTTACTGCCAACATATCCGGGGATCTCATGGGTCGCTTCCCGAAGATTCACCGATGACGTATGACTCGTACTTTATTAATCTGGGATTAGTTACGGAAATATTTTATCTGGGATAAAATATTATTTAATGAGAGAGAACGATTAATTGGAATTAATCGATAAAATAATATATTCGATATATTATACGAAATTGGATTTCGACGCGGAATTAAAATTTGATTTTAATTCGGGCGAACGAGTTAATTTAGAATTAATTCGTTAGCGACGTGAATACTAATTTTGCTAGGCATAATTATTTAATTACGTCGCAATGGAAAATTCGTTAATTTGGAATTAGCGAACCCGAGCCCGAGAGTGTTTGCGGGCGCACTCGTATTTCGAATTCAAGTGCGACCCATAAGTCACATCAAGCGTCAAATCACTAGTCAATCGATTGATGTGATGTCTAGTCAATTTGAGTGATGTGACAACTTGTCACTTGTGATTGATGGTGGTAGTTGGAAAGCTTTAATTCTTGTACCTTTTTTGACTTTTGGAAATTCAAAAATATGGTATATGTTTTAATTGATTTTGGAAATCAATTAACCTAACACAACTCATTTTCTCTCCTCTAACTTTCCTCTCCATCTCTCTCCGCCAATGGCTTTTTCTTCTTCATTTTTCACTGCATATGCCGTGAGATGTAGGAGAAGCATAAGAAGTTTTGCAGCAAAATTTCCAAGGTGCTAGTACACACATTCGGGGTCTTACGAAGGTGATAGGGAAACCAACTTGTGAGCATGGAATCACAACACAAAGCTTGGAGCTTGGAGGACATCCATGAAGGTTTACCGAAAATGGAGGAGCACAAAGGAGTACCATTGCCGAGAGCTTCAAGGGTTTTTTTTATTGTTCTTCGCATCGCAAAATCCGATCAATGTAAGTATGATTCCGCCATTCTTCGTTGAGTATTCACATGTGTTTCATTGCTTGAATTGATCATTGGGACTTAATAGAAACCCAACACATGCTAGTCTTTCCGCTTTGTGAACGCCCAGATTATTCACAAAACTATGACTATGAACGTTTTAAGAGTAATGATTCTCATAAGGCGTGGAAGCCAACATCTTATTACTTCAAGGGATTTATTACAGTGTTTGATGATTCATATAATTTATGTAAGACACGTATAATAAAAATTACCATTTTATTAATTAATGAAAATATTACAAATACATGTACATATAGCCCATCCATAAGTTGGGTATAGCGCATATCCCTAACAATCTCCCACTTCCACTATAGCCAACTAGTATGAATCTAGACACTATACTCCCGGGTGTGCCTATCATGCTTTTGTTGAGTCAGCCCTTTGGTCAGAGAATATGCAAGATTATCTTCTGTGGGTATTTTCTCTATAATAACTTATTTTCTCTCAACAATCTACCTGATGAGATGAAATCGCCTGAGTACATGCTTGGATTTCTAGTGGGAACTTGGTTCCTTGGATTGAGCAATGGCGCCCGTGTTGTCACAGTACATCGTGACGCCATTCTTTATCATGGGAAGCACTTCCAGCTCCGTGATGAACTTCTTTATCCAGACTGCTTCTTTAGCTGCCTCAGATGCTGTAATATACTCGGCTTCAGTGGTGGAGTCCGCTGTAGTTTACTGGTTTGAGCTTTTCTAACTGAAAGTACCGCCATTCAAAGTAAACAGATATCCTGTTTGCAATCTGCTGTCATCTCTATCGGTCTGAAAGTTCGCATCACAGTAACCAATGACTTTCATCTCAGAACAATCTCTGTATGTCAAAAACACATCCTTAGTTCTTCTTAGATACTTGAGGATTGTTTTGACAGCTGCCCAGTGTTGCTCACCAGGATTTGCCTGATACCTGCTCGTTATGCTAAGAGCATAAGAGACATCAGGTCTTGTACATAGCATGGCATACATGATCGATCCTATTGCTGAAGCATTATGGATCCTACTCATACGCTCCCTATCTGCAGGAGTATGTGGACATTTCTCCTTAGATAATTTGATTCCATGACAAGTAGGTAAATGACCTCTTTTGGAATCTTTTCAAAACTTTATCTATGTACGTAGATTGAGAAAGTCCTAACAACCTCTTAGATCTATTACGGTAGATCTTAATGCCGAGGATGTAGGCTGCTTCTCCCAAATCTTTCATGGAGAAATTTTGGGATAACCATTGCTTGATGGCTTACATCATGGAATATCATTCCCGATGATTAATATGTCATCGATATATAATACAAGAAATACACCAGCACTCACACTACTTTTCCTGTAAACACAAGGCTCGTCTACATTTTGATGAAGTCAAATTCTTTGATTGTCTCATCAAATCGTATATTCCAACTTCTGGACGCTTGCTTGAGTCCATAAATGGACCGTTTAAGCTTACATACTTTATTATGATCATCCTTAGAAGCAAACCCCTCGGGTTGTGTCATATAGACTTCCTCAACGAGGTTCCATTAAGGAAAGTTATTTTGATATCCATCTGCCAAATCTCATAATCAAAGTGTGCAGCTAGTGCTAGTAAAATTCCATTGGACTTTATCATTGCAACAGGTGAGAAGGTTTCGTCATAGTCAATTCCTTGGATTTGTCTATAACCTTTCGCCACCAACCTAGCCTTATAGGTTTGGATGTTGCCTTCTGCATCAGTTTTACGCTTGTAAATTCACTTGCAGCCGATGTGTTTTATCCCTTAAGGTGCATCCACCAATTCCCAGACTTGATTCTGATATATAGAGTCTATTTCAGATTTCATGGCCTCAAGCCACTTGACTGAATCAATGTCACGCATTGTTTGTCATAACTGGTTGGATCGTCATTATCAATGACCTGATCATGTTCATCATCAATATGGAAACCATATCTTTCAGGCTCATATCTTTCCCTACCAGACCTTTTAAGTTTATAACATTGTGGTTGTTCCATCGCTGCCCTTTTGAGGGTCCTGGGGCTTAGTTCTATGTTAGTTTGGTCTTCTCGTACCTCATCGAGGTCAAGTCTACTCCCACTATATTTCTTGAGAATGAATTCATTCACTAGAAATTTAGCATTTCGTGAGACAAATGTTCTTTGTTCATTTAGGACGTATAACACGTATGCTCTTTAGTTCAAGGCATATCCTACAAACTTACATTTAATTGCCCTATCATCCAATTTGTTAGTTTGTGTGAGCTTAACATATGCGTCACATCCCCAGACTCTTAGATAACTAAGACTAGGACGTTCCCTAGACCATAACTCATATGGTGTTTGACTAACAGTCTTGGAAGAAACTTGGTTTGGTAGTATTGTTGTAGTTTCTAAAGCAAGACCCCAAAATGAAAGAGTTAGATCCGTGCCTGACATCATTGATCGGACCATATCTAATAATGTCCGATTTCTCCTTTCGGAGACCCCATTATGCTGTGGAGTTCCCGGAGGAGTCCACAGGGAAACAATGCCATTTTCTCTCAAATAATCTTTAAAATTGTTGCTTAAGTATTCACCACATCGGTAAGACCTTAATGACTTAATACTTTTATTAAGCTGGTTTTCTACTTCAGCTTTGAAGTCTTTGAATTTCTCAAAGGCTTCAGATTTGTACCGCATAAGGTACACATACCCATATCGCGAGTGATCATCAATAAAGGTAATGAAGTAGGAGAATCCACCTCTAGCGGTAACTGACATTGGTCCGTATACATCAGAGTGTATGAGTTCTAATGTCTCCGCTGCACGTTGTCCTTTACCTTTGAAGGGTAATTTGGTCATTTTCCAAGTAATTACCCTATTTGCTTTATCAGATTATGCAATTCTGCTAAAGTAGCTTCTTTATCAGACAGATGAAACTGCATAATAAAGTTAGAGAAATCTTTTTGTAAGGACTGAAGAATTAGATCGTGACCTATCTCATGATCCATGATGAACCCGAGGTTGGCCAATTTTTCAATGTGGCCAATCATCTTAAGCACATGTCCACTAACAGATCATTCATTATACCTTGTTTGGAATAATGCACATGACACTTGGAATCTCAAGGTATGAACGGAAGTTGCATACAACTCCTTCAAGTGAAAGATGATGGTTTGAGCATCCATATCATCGTGATCTTTCTAAAGTTCGTCCGACATAGAGCCAAGCATTATGCAAACTGCTTGCTCATCATCATCGACGTGTTTCTTCCAAGCATCAAATGTATTTTGGTCAGCATCTTCTGCTGGTTCAGGGGGAAATGATCTTTCAAGAACGGAGAAAATATTTTATTATCGTAAGATAATTTTTAAGGTTTTTAAACAAGTCATTGTAGTTGTCCCCTTTGAGCTTATGCTCATCAAGGATGGAACGAAGTGATACTCTATTTGCCATTTAAATGTTTGTGAAATATTTTAACCCACATGTTAAGAGAGAATGTTAAAATTAGGAATATTTTTTCATTAATGTTTCAAAATAACATGGGCTTTTAATATTATGAAGTTGCTCCTACTCAATTGTTTTAAAATTTTAAGCGAATCGCATCAACCCCAATATGATGGATTTCTTGTAGGCAAGGATCCCATTATCATCATTTCATAACTCCGACTAGGGCCGGTCGTTATAAAATATGATAATTAGGTAGGTTCCCAACTAATTTATGATATAAATCACAATTCCTTGATCATTGGGTTGGGCAATCAAACATGCCATAGCTTTTGCTAGTTCTTGTGGACACCCAATCTTTTCCACTAAATTGTAAGACCATGCCTAAGGGTCGCTGTGTCTTATGACTCAGAAAAGTCAAACCATTGTCAATAGTACGATTTATGGATAAATTGGTATTGGTCAGTCTGGTAAGCCTAGTCCTGCCAATACGGTTTAAGCCCTTTGGGTCTATACTTTACAATGGGTGGCAAATTTTGGACTTAAATTATTATTTAGGATTTTAGAAAGTTTAAGTGAAAAACTGTCAAATGGATTCCTCCATTGAAAATTCCCCTGAAGGAGGGTGAAGTGAACTCTCTAAATACCCTTACCTCTTAGGCTCTTTGCCTTGGTGACAAGAATAACAATAGATCCTCTAAATTAGTCCAACACTTTAAATATGCTTTAAGGTAAGCTTTGAGTAAATGATTATCTAGATGTCTTCACAGCTTTTCCTTTTGGTTATAAAAAGGTAGTGAGTGAAGGAAGACACCAATCATTATCTAACTCTAGTAATACCTTTGGTTAAATTAACTTTAGTTTGGAAGTTTTATTAACGCCTTGGTCCCACCCCACTTGTATCTTTTATAATGTCTTTTATTATAAACAAGTGATTTATATTTGTTAGCCTTAAAGGTAATAAATCTCTATGTTCATCACAGAATAATTACTTGGCTAAGGGATAAGCAATACACTCTCTATTTCCTTAGAAAGTCTCTAGATGTTTGCACCCTAAAATAATCATGCCAATTATAATCATACATAGAATCATCAAGCATATGAGTTTTAATGTGTTGGAATTATTTTAGGCATTAAATAACTTTGATTAATATTTAATTATGATATTGCGTTTTATTTTATTCAAATAAATTTACTATTCATGATTTTTACAGAGGCGTGAACTTTAAATACAATTTCACACAATTCAAATCTTAACCAAATCATGCAAACTTTGTGCCTAAAATTTCAGGGTGTTAGCTTTCCAACGAGCTTTTACACACCCATTTCGAGTTCAAATGAGAGAGAAATCAAAACAAAACTAAAAACGGTGAACTGATACCACTGTTGGGACCAGCGGAAAATCAAGAAAAATTAATCAAATTATGATGCCGCTATCCCTTTGTCCAAGACCCATTTTTTTTTAATTATTCTACAAGCCTAGGCATGTTACTATATATTCTAAGCATAAAAACTCATAAAACATGCAAAAAGACATAAACCTAAACATGCTAACTATCATAAGAACTCTAATTAAAATAAAGAAAGAAAAAGACTTACTTGAACCGAAGACCTCCCAGCCCTCCCTCCAATCTACAATATTTTCTCGAACTCAGTAAGCTCTTCCATGTTCTAAAGAGCCACCCAAGTGTGTGGCCTCCAAAGGTGCACACACCAAAGCCAAAACTCAACGGCAAGTCTACGCCTTGAGTGCACGGGTATTTTGCCCTTGGTGTTAGCCTATGAAAATACCTCAAAACTTTTAACTCGAGGTTCCTCTAGTCAATTAGACTTAAAGATCCTCAAAATCAGTGGCTTACTCTTAAACTTTAGAGTTGCTCACTTATATAAACCCAAGATATGAAAGGTTTGGTGCAAAAATTTGTGAAGAATTATTTGGGTTTATATAGGTGCTCCAAAGACAACAAAATTAATTAAGAATCCGATGTGAGATAAATGCTAATTTAATCTTAGCCGTTGGATCTTAATTTAGTGGTTTAATGAGATTATAAAACCCTAATAAGAGTTTGGGCCGAATTGGAATTCAAAACAAATAACAAAAAAAATTACTATTCATGTTACTATTCACATTACTATTCATGTTACTATTCACATTACAATTCATGTTATTTATTTATTTATTCCAATTCCCAAAGTACCCCTATTGTCATTCACCAATCCCTAAGCCAATATGGAACCTCATAAATGATATGTTCAATAATTAAACACATTGAACCTACAGCAATCATATATGTTGTTAAATTTGTACTGTGCACTGTTAACAATTGATTTCGACTTTATTGTGTGTGACCTTTTGTGTTCCCCTCAAGTTGGATATGAAATGAATCATGATAATTTAATCGAACATAAATTATCCTCTGATCAGATGGTCGTTCGATTTTAATGACCAAGGTTGACATCTAGAAACATGCCAATGCCCCCAAATGAGAAGGAAAGATATATATATCCATTCTGTATGCGATTTACATATGATACGGTCCCTCGCCTCACTGTATCCCCACCGTTTGACCTAGGGTACGGAAAATATCTACCATATAGTCAAATGTATGATGTTGATAGTGTCATGAATCGTGCTAACCCAAGAATCTCACATGATTCTTCCGATGCGGCCACAGTCTCAAGCACTAATCACACATATCAACCTATGAACTGGAATACTACTCTTATAAGAAAATATTATCCGAGAGAGTGGCGATTATCTGTTGTATCTTTACAAACTTCACGTGTTTAAACAAATGACCCAATCATACCCTTATGATCAGATCTTTTGAACCGGGGAAGGAGAATGTCAAATTTATTTGATCCACACATAAGATTGTAAAGACCTCAAGTCTAAGGACTAGTGATACAATCGATACATGAAAGTTCTCATAGACACATTGGATAAACACTCCATGTGAAAACTTTCGACGGTCAGTTCGATAGACATGA
This sequence comes from Zanthoxylum bungeanum, assembly GCA_019454045.1. Classification (NCBI taxonomy): domain Eukaryota; kingdom Viridiplantae; phylum Streptophyta; class Magnoliopsida; order Sapindales; family Rutaceae; genus Zanthoxylum; species Zanthoxylum bungeanum. Next base: position 138,470 of record SKCR01024306.1, read on the forward strand.
GCAACTCATGCATCCATGTGATACACCAAGCGGACGGATCTGCGCTAATAGCCTATGAGATCGGCTACCCCACTTAAGGACAGATCATATCATCATGCTAGTTTCTCTGCTTTGTGAACGCCTAGATTATTCCCAAAACTATGACTAGGAACGTTTAAGAGTAATGATTCTCATAAGGCGTGGAAGCCATCATCTTATTACTCCAATGGATTTATTACAGTGTTTGATGATTCATATAATTTATGTAAGACACGTATAATAAAGATTTCCATTTTATTAATTAATGAAAATATTACAAATACATGTACATATAGCCCATCCATAAGTTGGGTATAGGGCATATCCCTAACAAATGTATCACCATTTCCCACTCATTTGACCTAATATTTTGTAAATTTTCTTGCGTTTTGTGAATATTTTGATGTGTTTTGTGTTATTTTGTAGATAAATAAAGTTTCAGGACTCTCTGGAAGCAAATCAGGGCCAAAACAGTGAAAAACAGACAAAAATGGCAAAATTAGAATTTGCGCATCGCGACGCGCAAGTTGAGCCACGACCGCTAACGTGCGCTGGACCTTGCTAACATGTGTCGAGTTCTGTTAAAATGCATCGGGACACATGTCAAAATTTGAGAAGCTTGCTAACATGCACTTTTGATAACGTGCGCTTGACACATGTCAACATCATAGTAGATCCGCTAACGTGCGATGTGCCATATGTCATCATCACATGCTACCGACAATCGCCATCGCCAAGTGTCAGCCACGTGGCGTCCACATCAGTCACAATCCGAGTCAGCTTACAACTTGTCAGCCACGTCATCATTAGCCAATCATCTTATGCCATGTGTCACCATCACATGCTGCCGACAATCAACATCGTCATGTCATCTCCACGTCAGCACAATCAAGAAGCTACCGACGCCATTTGCCATGTGTCACCATCATGATGCGTCGCGATGTGCCAAGGGTAGCGCGTCGCGACACGCTCGACCTACTGCTGCCTATAAATTCAGCTTGAAATTTCCATTTCAGATTCATACATTCTTCTAAGTAATTCCTTAAGAATACTAAGAAGATTGTATCTTATTTGTTTAATTTCAGTTCTGTAATTAATTTTATTCACTTTTACGCACAATACTTACCTTTCTTTACTTTTTCAGTTTTTACTTTTCAGTAATGCGGAGGCAACTCCCCCTGCTGGGGTAAAAGGTAAAGCTTTTATTATTTTTATTTAGATTAATATCCGTTAATTATAATATATTAACTATTTAAAACCTGACTTAATGAAGATATTGTTATATTGGCCGGTTGGTAATTAATTATAAATTGGTTTTAACCTGACTAAACATGGATACCGCCTGGTTGGTCGGTTGGTAATTAATTATTAATTTGACTTAATAAGGTTACCGCCTATATGGCTGGTTGGTAATATCACACAAGTTAATATATTATATTAATGGAGATATCTAAAATAGTAGTAATAGAAGTGGATCCTTTAACCCAATATTTTCTTTCATTGTACTTTTACCTTTTTAATTTCAAGCATTTACTTTTCAGCACTTTACTTTATGTATTTTATTTTTAAGCTTTTAGTAGTTGTAAATATGTGTCGTTATAAGGGGTTATTTTATAGTTTGGGTAACATAAATGTTTACTTATTAAGTCTTAAGCTTAATGCTTCTTCTTAACTGGACACTAATAAAATTGATTTGGTAAACTTAAAATAAACTTGACGAAGGAATTTTAGGTTTCAGCCTTAGACTTAATAGCCCACGATCTTCCTTGAGGATAGATAACCCTTTAATAGATTCCTTACAGGATAGACATATATCTGTTGGGCGGGGGTAGCCACAATTGGAACTTAATCTTAATGAATTTAGGTAACTTGGTTGACATAGACATATGGTTTAATTGGGTTACACTAGGTATTTGCATCTGACCGTCGACATAGGCTTTGCATAATTTAGTGTTCCAGGTTAGTAAACCAGTATATTACGCAAAGATGAAATAACCACTTCATCTTTAAAAAGGTATTGGAAGAATTCACAACCCTGGATAGTTTAATAATATTGAATTTTCCTTAATCTACTTTCGCGCTATTTTCATTTACTTGTTTAAAATTTTAAAAGTCACCATCCAATCAAAACAATCTATGAGTTAGGTACTCGTAAATATTTGGCTTCATAAATTAATAGTTTAGGTATTAAGTCAACGTGGGATCGATACTTTTTATACTACTTGAACGATACATGTGCTTGCGTTATACGCGTGTGACAACACTGGTCAGCCACTTTCGTAGGGATCACGTTTGCATTTATTGTATGCAACAAGCCTTTGGACGAGTTGTAGTCTCGTGATGGCTTATATCAACGATACCCACAAATGTCAATCTAATACTAATGCACACAAAAACAAAAATACAAGAGAAAAGAGAATAAACAAGTTAGTGACTAAATAGGTGAAACTTCTTATCCAAGTTAATAGTTGTTTTCTTTCTTTCTAAATTACCGAATAAGTAAATTCTCTGATTATTTTTACAATTCTCCATACACACAGCTAACAAGGTATTAATCAATTCATTGTTCCCACAATATTCATAAGTGTAGTTGAAAAGAAAGTAATATTTTTGTCATAAAGTTATATCAGAATTCACACCATTTTTAAGCAATGGAATATTTTTCTGATTTTTCTCAATTTTTTTTATTAATATACAATATCATCCATCCATGTAGCGAGCTTTGGGTCAGTGACTCCCAAAACAGTTGGTTTTAGGGCACAATGTGTTAAGACACCCTTACAGACTTAATTACTCGGATTTCAGACATATATATTTTTTTGTAACTTTTTCGATCCATGTAGCGAGCTTTGGGCCAGTGACTCCCAAACAAGTTGGCTTTAGGGCACTAGGTGTTAAAACACCTATACGGACTTAATAACTCGGATCTCAGACGTTTTGTTTTTTTTGTTTTTTTATTTTTTTGTATCTCCTCGCTTGTCTAGATGTTTCCTCCAATTAAACTAGAGCACTGAATATTACAAACTTTTCAATCACAGCTCATGTCTGTATGTTACCATGCAAGTTGATAATACATGTCAATTGAGAATATGAATATTCATTTTAGTCAGCATTATGGAGAATTCACAAATTAAATAATTCAAACTGAAATAAACAAAAATTAACTTGTTACGAAATAGGTTGAGATACGTCTCAGGATTGAAAATTCCTTACACAACGATCTCACACCAATTTCACTTTATTAATCATGTTAAAACCATAAAAACACAAAATATTTGTTTTTTAATTTTTGTAAAATGTTTTAATTTATTTGAATTTTTCTTTTTGAAAATTTTTGACTAAAAATAACGCAATAAAAACAAGATACTAGTCAACTATTCCACTCCCTTAAACCTAAATGAGACATTGTCCCCAATGTCTTAAAAATTATAAGAAGAGTTTAGAAACAGTACTTGGTTAGCTGAAATTCTACATCTAAAATGAAAATTAAAGGTTAAGATCTAGATTTATCCGACGCTTTTTACCATGATCATTATCAGACCAATTAATCTTGGAAATGATAGGGTCAATTTTTGGTTCAAAGGCTAAAATTTGATCAATTAAATCCGGGACAGTTCTGGCAGTAAAGAGTTCTTTTACAGGTTTTGACACAAACCCATTTCTCCGGGCATCATCAAGAAATACATAAAGAAAATCATAAAATCCATCATCTAAAAGTCCAAGCGGTTTCTGGTGTATGTTCAAGTTCGCCTAAGATAACACTGTAAAAATTTCCTCCATCGTGCCCAAGCCACCTGGCAAAGCAATAAAAGCATCAGCACGGTTAATCATTTCCACTAGTTGTTCAGACATACCCGGCACGATCAATTCCTCTTCGTTTGATGGTCATATAAGACTCGCCTCTGCCAAGGGTTTTGGGATGATTCCCAAGACATGACTGCCTCATTCCTGTACAGCCCTTGAAACGATCCCCATTAGTCCAAGATTGCCACTGCCATATACTAAGTGCATATTCCTCTCAGCTATGACTTTACCCAATTCCTGTGCTGCTCCAATGTATTATGGCTTAGAACCAACACTATTACCGCAAAATACACAGATGTTTACAACTCGTCTTCTTGAAGTAGCTTCCATTTTTATTGTATTTCTTTCTCAAATCTGGATGCCTTCAAGAGTGCAATGATGAGTTGAAATTATAACACCTGAAAAAGGGTGAGTAATAATAGCACATGTACATGCGAAATGACAATGATTAGCTAAAAAGTAAAGTAGATCGTGAAAAGTCAAAAAGTCTTGATCCTGTCGGAGAAAATAAAAGAAAATGACAAAACAAATCACAATTATTAGGAAAAGACAAAGAGATAATAATATTTACAAGAAGTAACGGCTTGAATGATGTCTAAGCGTCAGGGACAAGCTTCCCATCCAAATTTCTTATAAATTGGCAAATAAGGTCTTTTAGAGTCAGATTCCCGAGACTTAACTGTTGTCTTCCTTTTCGAAATTGTGTTTATAACATGTGAATTGCATGATGCACATATCCACTAGAATGCGTGGAACGACAACGAGTGTCTTAGATATGTCATCTAAAGACTCCTTACTCAAGCCATCCCTAATGAATTTAATTTTATCTTCACGGTTATCAGACATCATTCCTAAAGTACAACAACGAGTATTACATGTCATACGAGCAGATTTATAGCAAACACCCATTCTTTTAGCTCTTCTCTTTTTAGCGTAGGTGATTATTCCTAAACCAGGTAGATATGATACAAAAGAGTAAGAAGATTCACCTGCCAATCGGACCCGTGCTTCAATAATCCAACGAATGTAATTAGGAATACCTTTGATCATCAGCAGTCTCATCCGTTCCAAGGGAGCTTTAGACATTCATCAGAGAGTTTTGAGGGAGATAAGGAAATTATTTGTGAAGATTTGCGAGAACGTCTTCCATCGTGAAATGACTTTACCTGCAAAAATTAAACACATAAAAATAAAACACACTAGATCACAATATATACATAAATTGCAGGGGTTGCCTATCTGCTAGCGCTAAGTTTAAAGTCGTCAGCTAGACATGACTACCCGAAAGTTAGGCTGGATCTGAAAGTGTGACACTTTATTTTTGTCTCTCAAATGATTTTCCCCAGTAGTGCTTGACAAGCTGACTATTAACTTTGAATGTTTCATTGGTGTTGGGATTAAGTAACTCAACAGCTCCATATGGTAAAACCTGAGTAATCACAAATAGACCTGACCACTTTGATTTCAGCTTTCCATGGAAAAGTTTCAACCTCGAATTGTATAACAACACTTGCTACTTTGGTTCCAATTGTCTGCGCACTATTTTTTGATCATGCCATTTCTTGGTATTTTCTTTGTATAATCTGGCATTCTCACAAGACTGTAGGTGAAATTCCTCAAATTCGTTCAGTTGGGGGAGTCTTTTCTCTCATGCTTCTTGTAGATCAATATTTAACTTCTTCAGTGCCCAGTACACCTTGTGTTCAAGCTCCACTGGCAGATGGCACGCTTTCTGAAATACCATTCGATATGGAGACAAACCGATGGGTGACTTGTAAGCTATCTGGTAGGCCCATAATGCGTCATCTAGTTTTGTAGACCAGTCCCTCATTCTTGATCCAACGGTTCTCTCCAAGATTCTTTTAATCTCCATGTTTGAAACTTCAACCTGTCCATTTGACTGGGGATGGTAGGCAGTGGCAACTTTATGACTAACTCCGCATTTGGATAGGAGTGTATCAAAGTATATGTTGCAGAAATGTGTGCCACTATCATTGATAATCACCCAAAGTGTGCCAAAGTGAGTGAAAATAATCTTTTTAAGAAATTTAATCACCACTTTTGAATCATTTGATGACTGTGCAATTGCTTCAACCCATTTGGAGACGTAGTCTACTACAACCAGTATGTATAGGTTTCCAAATGATGGAACAAAGGGTCCCATAAAATCAATACCTCATACATCAAATATCTCCACTTCCAGAATGTTTTGCAGAGGTCCTTCATTTCTCCTCGATATATTTCCCGTTCTCTGGCACCTGTCACATTGAAGAGCAAATAAGTGAGCATATTTAATTAGAGTGGGCCAGAACAATCCTGAATGCAGGACTTTGGCTACAGTTTTATTTCTGCTGAAGTGTCCGCCGTATGGTGATGAATGGCAATGCTGCAAGACACTATTGAACTCCTAATGTGGAACATAACGTCTTAGTAATTGATCAGCACATCGTTTGAACAGGTACGACTCATCCCAGACATAATGTTTGACTTCTTTGAAGAATTTCTTCCGTTGCGGAGTTGTCCATTCCAACGGCCATTTTCCCGATACTATGTAGTTGACATAGTCAGCATACCAAGGGACATCATGCTGTTTCATGGCAAACATCTGTTCATCAAGAAAAGTTTCTTTGATTTTCAGTTCACTGCCACCTGTTTCTCCATTCTCGAACCTTGATAAGTGATATGCCGCTTGGTTTTCTGTCCCTTTCCTGTCTCTGATCTCCATATCAAATTCTTGTAGTAGAAGTATCCAACAGATCAATCTAGGTTTGGCATCTTTCTTCGCGATCAGGTATTTGATTGCTGAATGATCTGTGTAGACCACCACTTTAGGACCCAGCAGATAGAAGCAGAATTTATCAAAAGCGAACCCAACTACGAGTAACTCGTTTTCAATGGTTGTATAGTTGAGTTGTGCTTCATTCAGAGTTCTTCTGGAGTAGTAAATGGTGTGGAAAATTTGTAATTTACGTTGTCCCAAAACTGCACCTACAGTAAAATCACTAGCATCGCACATCACTTAAAATGGAATAGTCCAATCCGGTGCTACTATGATGGGGGCAGAGATCAGCTTCTGTTTCAAGATCTAAAAAGCTTTGTGGCATTCTTTGGTGAATTTGAAAGGCACATCTTTCTCCACAAGATTGCACAGAGGTTTAGCAATCTTTGATAAGTCTTTGGTAAATCTCCTGTAAAAGCCTGCATGTCCGAGAAAACTGCGAATCCATTTGACAGTTATTGGTGGAGGTAGTTTTTCAATTGTCTCAATCTTTGCTTTGTCTACCTCGATTCCCTTTTGTGAAATCCCATGTCCCAGAACAATACCTTACTGCACCATGAAGTGGCATTTCTCCCAGTCGAGTATCAGGTTAGTATCTTCGCATCTTTGTAGCATTTGTTCCAGATTTTGCAAGCAGTGGTCAAAAGAATCTCCAAACACAGAGAAATCATCCATGAAAACCTCCATACTTTATTCCAGCATGTCTAAGAAGATGGCCATCATGCAACGTTGAAATGTGGCAGGAGCATTACATAGTCCAAATGGCATCATGTGGAAAGAAAAGTACCATACAGACATGTAAAAGTGGTTTTCTCCTGATCTTCTAGGGCGCTGGCAATCTGATTATACCCCGAATATCCATCCAGAAAGTAATAGAACTCATGTCCCGCCAATCTATCTAGCATCTGATCAATGAAATGTAGCGGAAAATGATCTTTACTTGTTGCTTTGTTTAGCTTCTTGTAGTGCATGCATACTCTCCATCCAGTCACCATTCTTGTTGGAATCAGCTCGTTCTTTTCATTTGTGACTACAATAATTACTCCTTTCTTTGGCATACATTACACAGGAATCACCCAAGTGCTATTAGAGATGGGGTAAATGATGCCAGCATCCAAAAATTTGATAATTTCTTTCTTCACGACCTCCTTCATGATTGGATTTAGTCTCCGTTGATGCTCTAATGTGTGTTTGTACTCGTCGTTCATCAGAATCTTGTGCATGCAAAATGATAGACTAATGCCTCGAATGTCTGCTATGGGCCAGCCAATGGCTTTCTTGTGTTCTCATAACACTCTCAGTAAATTTTCTTCATGCTCTAATGTTAGCGACGAAAAAATAATCACAGGTAATTCAGAAGAGTTTCCTAAGAATGCATACTTTAGATGACTCGGAAGTAGCTTTAGCTTCAGCTGCGGTGGTTCTTCAATTGAGGGCTTGATTCGCTCTTTCTTCGGTATTTCCAGACTTTCCACATGTGGTGTCGATTTGAAGTGAAATGGTTTGTCAAGATAGTTGATACATAGTGAGAAATGGACCTCATGAATATATTTCGACTCACTGCTTTGGCACATTCTCGCCTACGTATATTCATAGGTAGACAACTCATTGTCAATCACACTCACTGTGACTCCTGATTTTAGTCCTGACCGTTTCTCATTTTGACAGCTTTGGCACGTTCACAATGAGGCGTATCAAGGTTTCACTTGTCAATGACAAACTCAAGCTACCGATGTAGTCCTGACAACTTTAGCACGTTCAGGATTTCCACTTTCACTTGAATTTGTCTCTTATCATATAAGTTCTACCAGTGCAAATAAACTACCATCAGCTATAATTGCACAGCTTTAGCACGATACAGCTACAACATCAGGAAATCATTTACATCCGTATTGACAAGGCGGACCAAGAAACAACTTTTATGCTCCCTGACTCTGAACTGGTGGACTTCAAACCCTAGTGACTGCATCAGTATCCGTCCTCCAAGAAAACCTGTAACCAAAGAAAACTGGTAGTGGGGGGGTTAGATCGATATTCGATCTAAGTGAGTGGACAAGAAAACTGAAAAACTAAAATCAAAACATTAGGTCTTTAAAACTAAAGTTTTAGAAAAATTATTTCATATGAATTCTCTTTTCTGAAACCTCCATCTGAAATCTCTTTAATAAAACTAATCTTTTTGAAAACTGCTTTTGAAACTCTGGTTTCCGAAAACTATTTTCTAAAATCTGATTTCTGAAAACTGTGTACTGAAAATCTGAAAAATATAAGCTGCTCTGTATCTGAAAAACCTTGAAATATGCGGGCCTTACGTATCGTCGTTCCCCCATACACCTAACTGTAGCCAACAGTGTAAATCCATGACTTTGGGGCCTTACGTATCGCTGTCCCCCAAAGCATTCTACTATTGTCTCTGAAACTAGTGGTCTTGGGGCGTTACGTATCGCCGTCCCCCTTGCCATAAAACTAGAACTGGGGGTGCAGATCTATGCTACCACCCAAGCTCTGAAACCAGGATTTTGGGGCATCTGTCATCCCTAGTCCTGAACTAGGATTTGGGGGCGTTACGTATCGTTGTCCGCCCAGTCATCTACATGTGCACATGTCCTCTGTCCATCAATTCTGTCTCTATTTAAGTTACATACTGGGGTGGGTTTTTCCCCCATGCCCCGAAAAACATAAAACTTAAGTTTGAAAACAGTTGTAACAAAAAACTCAAGCTGAAAATAATCTTTCTAAATCATCATTGTATGTTTAATAAGAAGAAAAACATATGTAGTAAAATTCAGTATAACGCCCTACATGCTTTTAAAATTAAGTCTTAATTTAAAACAGTAAAATAAAATCAGTTCTAAAAGAAATGGTCAAATCAATGTGCTGGGAAACTGTATGGAAATATACTGCTTCGACGAAGGAGATCGCAATTCCTACAATGGAGTAAAGGCGATAGCTTGATCAGACAAAAAGTTACGAGATGAATTCAAGAACTAGGCTATACCACTTGTTTTAAATACGTGAAGTCGTAATTCAGTATATCATGTTATACTAGAATGTAATGTGAGCATAAGAACTGATTCGAGATCTTAAGGGTGGTCTCTAATACGCTGGGGTGGAACTGGAATAGTCTAAAATCAATTTGGCTGAATTTTTGTATCCGCATCGCGACACAGAGGTCATGCGCATCGTGACTCGCATCACTCAGAAACTTCCTACGAATTCCACCACGCATCGTGAAGCACGGGTCTTCCTGCGTCGCGACGTAGATCTGCTTCTCAAGTCCTGCATTTTCCTTCCTCATGTGATTCTTACCCAATTTCATCCCCAATGCATATGTAATCAATCAAATACACCATCCATCACTTTATATCAATTCTACACATTTTAAACAACCAATTTATCATCATTAAATACTCATTTAATCCCAAATCCATAATTCATAAATCAACTTTTTAAACTTTTCAAACTCAATCATTTAATTCCACAACCCATTTCCATATATATAAACCATCCATATGTAACCTTTAAAATGCCATCATCTCTAATATACCTTTATACCTTCAAAATTAAACAAATCAAGATTTGGGTCAAATGGCCTTCTTCTTCTTTAAATCTTGACCCCAAAATCAATATTCATCAGGATTTTGACTTGCGTTTTTATTAGCTTCTGTTTCGAATTCGGGAAAATATTCAACGCGGAAGTTGTATTTCTCGGTCTCAGATTTCCGACGATATAAAATTCATAAAAATCGGAGTTCATACGAAAAGGTTACGCTCAAAGTACCATGGGCTATACAAATGGGACACTGTACAGTCTCGTCTCGGGACTTCGAGGATATTTTTCGATTGTCCCTAAAGTCATTCCATGAGTACATAAGAGTTTCAATATAATTTATTCTATAATCCTTCGTCTCTTTCGTAACAGTACAATTGTATATAGTAGTAAACACTATCGGTCGTTACAAATTCTCCCATCCTTAAATAGGATTCGTCCTCGAATCATTTTTAAACTTCAAATCTCACCACAGACCTATGGGTTCATGGCCTCTCTTTCCAGAACAACAGTCATAACTGACTTCCTACTCGAAACCATCTTACTTTACTTACTAGAACTCTTACTTCTCTGTAAACTGACTCATGCTCGCTTCAGTCTTTCTCTCATCTTGGCTTCTCTTTCATGCTTAATACTTTCGAACTTGAATCGAGAAGGAAACACATTATCCTTTTTCCATAACTTCCTCTTTATTGCTTTATACTATGGTCATGTCTCAACTTTTATGGTACATCAAGGAATCTCACTCCTAGACTTTTTGTTATGCTCTACTTGCTCCAACTCATTTATTATTTGAGCTATTAATTCTGAAGGGTACTAGGTTTGTGGTTTTGATATGTCTTAAGGGCCTTCTTACTAAAAACTAAACGTCAACTAAGCTTATTTTGTATAATGATCAGGCTAGGCTTTTCTACCTTTACTGACAGATCTTTTATCCCTGAATTTATTTGCACTATCTTGAAACTGAGATCTTTTACTATAGCTTTGACCCTGGAAGGTATATACGTACATGGGTCTATATTAGGCTGCTTACCGGTTCCTCTCTACCATTTCTTATCTCTGATTATCTGAATAACTTAGGACTTTATAATGTAGGGTCTGACTTTTTATGTACCTTTTTCCTCAATTATTGTCCACTTAATAGAGTTGTACTAAAAAAGTTAGGTATGGTAGTTTCTCTGGGAGCTGAACTGTATGCACATTTCTACTTAGACTGCACTCTTGCTGTAAGCGGGGACGTTGGTGATTCAGTCCCGACTACAATCCATTCTTTTCTTCATACTCTTATTTTCACTGCTACTTCAAGTCTGGTTTCTGCGCTCCTCACTGATTTGTTTTCCAAAGTCTAGTGTCGTCAAGGGTCATCACCTAAATATATGTACACATGTCATACCCTAAGGTTTCACTCCATATGCTAGTTGCAACTCTGTAGCATCTTATTTCCTTGATTCTGTACTATTCTACACATCTACCAAACCACCCAAACCCGTGGTTTAGGCCGTCCCAAACCCGTAGTGGTTTGGTCAACTAAGTCTGGGGCTGGGTACATAATGTGCTTTACTTTTGTCTTTGTTTATTAGGTATTCTATCCTACCATCGTTGCACTTTAACAACTTCAATCTCCACCTTTCCTTTTGGATTCTTATCACCTTCTATTTTATTCTACTATATCCTGAAATTTTTTCTGATTTATGTCTCTGTCTTCCTTTCTGAAAAAATATCTTCTTTCTCAACATACCCACCATTTCATCAGACCTTGGTTCCTTAGAATCCCAGCTGTTACTTTTCTACTACTTTATTTTTGTAGTACTCAATCTTATCAACTTCTTCCTTAACTCTTTTACTCAGAACAATCTCTTACTTTATTTCATTCTTAAACTACATCTGAAGGTCCTATGCTATAATAAGAACTCCCGTGGTCTATGCCTCTGGTTCCTTATCCGAAGGATATATTTTCCTTTCTCTATCCATTACTATGTCTAACACTGGTTCATTTGTATCTTAGTTAACTACTATTTATCCTTATACCATACCGTCTGGACAACGTCTTTCCTAACTCTTTGATCTAGCATTGTCTCTTACTTTTATTCAGTTTTTAAACTATGTCTGAAGATCTTTTGTCCTAGTTTTCTTCCATTATACTTTCACTTGTTCTTGGGAATATCCTAAGGCAATCATCGGGATCCACTTCTGCTGTTATTATTTAACAAGGGTTGGGAGGGTAGGATCTTATTCTGAGACCTTACTGGTTATGTGGCCTAGTTACCCATACTACTGAACTATAAACTTATAACTTTCATGTTTATGCTTTTGGCATCTTCCTCACACTAGGGTACTACTACTAAAATTATCTAATTTGTCTTTTCCAACTTTACTTCTAATTACCTTCGACTATCGCACTCGCTGCCCCTTCTGCAAAGTCCTTCTAAGGTCGTGCTTTCTAAGATCTTCCTCGTACCATCTCTGTGCTTTTCCTATCTTATCTTTATTTTTTAGCCTTCTAAAGTCTTTACTTTCTTTCTCTGAGTATTGCTGCACTCTCTTGTTACTCCTCCTTAATAAGCTTACCCTACTGCGTAAGTTTATTCTTCATCTCAGTTCCTTCAAATTCTTACTTCTTTATTCTTCTCAAAATCTCTCTTCAGCCTTAAATATGTAGGACATCTTGTACTAAATCTCTGATTCAGGTATTACTTTTCATCTAGTCTTTTCTTTCTCATCTTAGTTCCTTGAACTTGTTATATCATTGTTTCCTTGAAAATCCCTCATCTTCGATTGCTTAAAGCATCTTCTTATTAAATCTGGAATTTGAGTGCTGTTCTTTACCTACTTTCTCCCTCTCATCATCACCTTGGGTCCTTCGATAAATTATTCACCTTAATCCCTAGAATCGTTCCCCCTGATTTCTTTGTATTCCTAAGTCTATACATTTTTAAAGGCTCCTTAATTTAATAATGGCTTCTAGACAAACTCTATTTATTGTGACTTCAAATTATTCTAGCTCATGTAAAATATTGTCATCTCACGACTTATCTTATTATGTCCATTACTTTGCTCTTCTCTTTACTATGATGTAAGCTAAGGGAGAAATACATACATTCTCTAAGGGTCCATGGGTATGCATCTCTGCTTTACACTTAGGCTCTGTGGTAATCTGATTAATGTTTGCATACTTCCTATAATTGAGGTTTATGGAAGGGAGGGTCGTCATTTGTTCTACAAGGACCTGGTCGACTACTCCATGTTTTAAGATTCATTTCTCTTTATTGATTTCTCCAAGGTCTTAACTTATCTTACTGTCTCCATGTCTTATTCATTTGCTCTTCGCCATGCTACTGAGGCTAGTGGTGGTTCACTCTTCTGGCTATTTCCTACATCTCCGTTCTTTGCTCTTGCCACCAATCACAACTATGGCACTTGTTCCATGGTCTATCCTAGTACTTTCAACCCTTCTAAATATCCCTAACCTCGGGTCTGTTCTTTTACACTTCTATGGTTTTCTACTGGCTGGTGGGCTGATCCTTAGGTCCTACCGTATTAGTTTATCCTGTCGACTTTTACTAGTGCTGCAAACCTTGAACTGACTTGTCTTGTTCTCTGGGCTATACTGGGTTCACTTCCTAATAACCTCAAAACTTCTTTAATCTCTTTCTGGGTGATCAATCTTCTGAGATCCTACGTGAACTCTCGTCAGATTTCTTATGGCCTTCTATGCCTATGCTGGTAGGGACTAGGGTAAACATCTTATGTCTCAACGAGCTTCGATCTTATTCTGGTGCTCTATGTCCTGGTAGGGTCTATTCCTCATGTAAGGTAGGTATGAGGTAGGCTATATCAGGGCAACTTCTTTATCTGGTGCCACTGGGGGGGTTCGAAGACTAAATAGTTTGAGGTATTATCTCTATCAAATTTCGGGGGTAAGGTAACTATCTGTTTATATTTCTTGCTTGGGAGTCTGGGTCGGGGTTTGGGTATCTGGAGTTATCTAAATCCATTTTGGCATCTAGGTCCATTGGGGCCCTCAATACTAATCTGGGTTTCTTACTTCTGTTATCTTCAAGCTCCAAGCTTTTGTGAATGACACCAGGCTCCGGGGTTTGTTTCCCTATCACCTTTGTAAGATTCCTTTGAGTGTGCTAGCACTTGGAAATTTTGCCACAAAAATTCCCTAAAGCTTCTTGTATCTCTCGGCCATGAGAGAAATTTTAGAGAGAAATGGCTTCAAAAGCCGTGAGAGGGAGATGAGAGAAGATAAAAAATGAGTTGTGTGTTATGTATTTTGATTTGAAAAATCAAATACAAAAAATCAATTACCAAAAGAAAAAAAGGTACAAGGCATTAAAGCCTTCCAACAGTCACATCACTCATAAAAGTGACATCCATCACATCACTCAAAGTTGATGTGACTTCCATCACAAGAATGACTAATAATGTGACGCGTGAAGTGACTTGTGGGCCCCCACTTGATTCGAAATGCGAGTGGGCCCGCAAACACTCCCGGGCTCAGGTTCGCTAATTCCAAATTAACGAATTTTCCGTTGCGACGTAATTAAATCAAATTTAATTAAATAATTTTGCCTACCAAAATTACTATTCACATCGCTAGCAAGTTAATTCTAAATTAACTAGTTCACCCGAATTAAAATCCAATTTTAATTCCGCGTCGAAATCTAATTTTGGTCAATATATCGAATATATTATTTTATCGATTAATTCCAAATTAATCGTTCTCTCTCTTCAAATAATATTTTATCCCAGATAAAATATCTCCGTAATTAATCATAGATTAATTTTCTCTCTCTTATAATTAATCCTAGATTAATTATGTCTGAGTCATACGTCATTTGTGAATCTTCGGGAAGCGGTCCATGAGATCCCTAGATATGTTGGCAGTAAATCCGGTCGTCGGTATTGGACAATTATGACCCATAGCATCACTATTTGTACAAATCTTGGTGTTGTTGTACAAACTAACTATGTGACAAAGGAGATTGCACTCTTATCATTTGTGATTAGATCACCTAGATGTATAAATGATGATAGGTCCCTATGATTTTTTCATGGACAGAGAATGATATGAGACAATATCAGTCCACGAAGGATAAATCATTAAATATCCCTAGTTAGAGTATTATCGAGATTGGACATCGATAAATACGTAAAAGACTAGTATTACACTTGTGCGCGTTATAAGGGCAAAACGACATAGTTCTCATATATTTGGGTATAGGATACTCATGCAAGTGTAATAGGAGGTTGTGTTTTACCGATGGTACGGGAAACAGCTTCGCTCTGGATAGACCCCATCGGAATTCCATTGGTAGTATGACTATGTGTCTATGGAAGTCTGAAATCAGGGTAGGTGTATTTGGTCTTAACCTGAGAATTGCACCGCTAATACTTGCGATAATCAATATACTTTGGTTGAGGTCGTCCAGGGCTTTAACAGTTTCTGTGTACGCCAATACTGGGTATATTGAGAATCGTAGTATGTTGGGTGTGATGTCAAGATGGAAGTGTCACTCCAGTCATATGGAGATGATGGTCACGTAGGATACGTGAATGGTTCTCTTAAATGCTGCAGCTATCGGGATAAAATGACAAGGTTATGTTTATCCGATTATAGAGACTAGTTACCAGACATCTGACATCTGCTTCGTACGGGGCAGACACAATTCCAGCCCCAGGCCTAGCACGTGATCATCCAATACTGGACAGAAATACGCAATACTACGGTATACTACGCTTGATACAGATCCTTTATTCCTGTAAGGATATTTCCGGAGAATTGGGTAGGCATGGCGCTTTGCTAGAAGCCAACATTGTCTGTAAATCGGTATAAACGTAGTACGAGGTACTTACGTGTTCGGATAGTCCGACGACCGAATTTACTGCCAACATATCCGGGGATCTCATGGGTCGCTTCCCAAAGATTCACCGATGACGTATAACTCGCACTCTAGATTAATCTGGGATTAATTAGAAGAGAGAGAAAATTAATCTGGGACTAATTGTGGAGATATTTTATTTGGGATAAAATATCATTAAAAGAGAGATAACGATTAATTTGGAATTAATCGAGGAATTAATATATTTGATATATTAAACGAAATTGGATTTCGACGCGGAATTAAAATTAGATTTTAATTCGGGCGAACGAATTAATTTAGAATTAATTCGTTAGCGACGTGAATAGTGATTTCACTAGGCGTAATCATTTAATTACGACGCAACGGAAAAATTCGTTAATTTGGAACTAGAAAACCCGAGCTCGAGATTATTTGCGGGCGCATTCACATTTCTAATTCGAGTGCGGCACGTCAAATCAAGCATCAAATCGCTAGTCGCATCAAGCGTCAAATCACAAGTCACTTTGAATGATGTGACATGACAACTTGATGGATTGAGTGAAGTGAGTGGTTGGGGCTTTAATGGTTTGACTTCTAAAAGCCAAATTCAAGTGAAATTCATTTGAAATTCAAATGTGTGTAATACACAAATTTGACAAACCAAACACAATTTCTCTCTTCCTGTCATTTCTCTCATCTCACGCCCAAGGGGCTCCAAAAGTTCACTGGGTTTTCCTCTAAAAACCGTGACAGTTTAAAGCGATGACTGTGGATTTTGTGGCAAAATAACAAGTGCTGGCACACTTACGAGACATACGAAGGTGATAGGGAAGTCCACCCATGAGCCGGGAACCGTTCTATGAAGCTCGGAGCTTGACGAATGACCCAAATGAAGGCCAAAGCAATGAGCTTGGACTGCTACTGCCATGACAGTGAACAGAAGGCAGAAAGTTGATTTTGTTGCCTCTGCGTCGCTCAACCGATCGATGTGAGTATTCCGCAACTTCGTTGATATGTATTCGCACATTATTCATGCTTATTATTGATCTTGAGACCTTAATAGAAACCAACAGTCGGACTATCCGAACACGTACGTACCTAGTACTACATTTTTACCGATTTACAAGACATGGTTGGCTTCTAGCAAAGCACCGTGCCTACCCAATTCTCCAGAAATATTCTTAAAGGAATATGTAATCTATATCAGGTGTAGTATACGTAGTATTACGTATTTCTATCCAGTATCGGATGTCACATGCTAGGCTTGGGGCTGGAATTGTGTCTGCCCCGTACGAAGCACATATCGGATCTCTGGTAACTAGTCTCTATAACCGGATAAGCATGACCTAGTCATATTATCCCGATAGCTGCAGCATACAAGAGTACCAGTTCATTATCCTACGTGACCATCATCTCCATATGACTGAAGTGATACTTCCATCTTGACATCACACCCAATACACTATGATTCTCAATATACCCAGAAGAGGCGTACACAGAACCTGTTAAAGCCCTAGACGACCAAAACCAAAGTATATTGATTGTTGCAAGTATTAGCGATGCAAGTCTCAGGTTAAGACCAAATACACCTACCCTGATTCGGACTTCCATAGACACATAGTCATACTACCATTGGAATTCCGAGGGGTCTATCCAGAGCGAAGCTGTTTCCGTACCAATGGTAAACCCAACTTCCAATTACATTTGCATGAGTATCCAATACCCAAATATATGAGAACTATGATGTTATGCTCCCACAATGCGCACAAGTGCAATACTAGTCAATTCCGCATTATCGATGTCCAATCTCGATAATACTCCGACTAGGGATGTTTTAATGATTAAACCTCCATGGATTGATATTGTCTCATATTTATCAATCTGGAACTAATCATATGGACTTTTATCATTTATATATCTCGGTAATCTAATTTCAAACGATAAAAGAGCAATTTCCTTTGTCACATAGTTAATTTGTACAGCAACACCATGTTCTGTACAAATAGTGATGCTATGGGTCATAATTGTCCAACAATGATGGTTAAATCAGAGACGAGGGCCGGACGTATAGAAACACTGGATAAATTCCTTCAAATAGTCGAGAAGTACAACCTCCGACTCAACCCCAAGAAGTGTGTGTTTGGGGTAACATCCGGAAAGTTGTTAAGGCATACAATAGGAATGAGAGGAATAGAAGTGGACCCTAAAAAGATCAAGGCAATTACCGATATGCCCGCACCGAAGACAAAAAAGGCAGTTAGAGCTTTTCTCGGGAAAATTCAGTATATCAGTTGATTAATTGCCAAGCTAATATTAGTATGTGAGCCCATCTTCAAGCTATTGAGGAAGGACCAGCCTGTGGAGTGGAATAGGCAATGTCAAGAAGCTTTTTACAAAATCAAAGAATATTTGGTTAAACCGCCCGTCCTGAAACCTCCAAGGCCGGGCAAACCCTTGGTGTTGTATTTGGCCATAGAACCCGAAGTGCTGGGGGCGATGATGGTACATGAAGATGAGATAGGGGTGGAACATGTAGTCTACTCCCGAAAGTTGTGTCATTACTTACAATCCTATAAGATACAAGTGGTAGAAAAGGAGAATCCCCTAAAGTATTTGCAGTCAGTACCCTCACTGGTAGGGAAGTTGGGCAGATGGTTGGTGTTGCTGACGGAGTTTGATATAGAATACCTCAATTCTAAGGTAATCAAGGGGCAAGCCGTAGCAGAATTACAACGCATAGAATGAGCTCAGTATAAGTTCAAATTCCAAGACGAGGAGGTTCAAGCCATAATGGTCAAGGGGTGGAAAATGTATTTCGATTGGGGTGGCGAATTACAAATTGTTGGTTTCTATAATATGTCCCAAGGAAAGATTAAGCATATGAAATACAACAATTGAATATATATATTAAACTTGAAGCATGGCGGAATCATACTTACAAAGCTCTTGTGATGAAGAAGATGAACAAATGGTGGAAGCTCCAAGTGTGGTGATTTTCGGCCAAGGAAGACAAGAGGTGGAAAGCTCCAAGCTTTGTGTATTCCAAGCTCTTTGATGGTTTCCCTATCACCTCCTTTGATCCTTCAATGTGCTAGCAACAATGGAGAAAAGAAAATCCAATCTTCTTTGCCCTTTGGAAGTCACGGCATTTTGAGAGAGAGAGGAGAGTCTTTGTTGTAATAGATTTTTGTTACCAAAAATCAATTTATATTTATGCCATAATATTTATTAAATTAATAATAAACTTATGACACAAACCATGCAAAGGCTTAGAGTGTCAAACACTCAAACTCCATGCAAAACCATTGAGTGTATTGTACACTATCACCATGCAATGCATTATCAATTAAATAATGCATATAATGACAAGTGTCATGTGGGCCCCACACGTTTCCAAATGAAAGTGGGCCCACGTGCACTCACGCGTTCGGGTTCGATATTTCCGAAATACCGAACTTACGTCGCGACGTTAATTAATCGAATTTAAATAAATAATTGCGCCTGGCGAAATTATTATTTACGTCGCTAACGAATTAATTCTAAATTAACTCGTATGCCCGAATTAAAATCTAATTTTAATTTCGCGTCGAAATCGAATTTCGATTATTATATCGAATATAATAATTTTATCGATTAATTCCAAATTAATCGTTCTCTCTCTAAACAAGGCACTTTATCCAAGATAAAGTTCTCCGCAATTAATCAAGATTAATTAAGTCCGAATCAAATATCATAGGTGAATCTTCAGGAAGCGACCCAAGAGATCTCCGGATATGTTGGCAGTAAATACGGTCGTCGGATAATCCGAACACGTACGTACCTCGTACTACGTTCTTACCGATTCACAAGACAAGGTTGGCTTCTAGCAAAGCGCCATGCCTACCCAATTCTCCAGAAATATTCTTACTGGAATATTAGATCTATATCAAGCGTAGTATAACCGTAGTATTGCGTACATCGATCCAGTATCGGATGATCACATGTTAGGCCTGGGGCTGGAGATGTGTCTGCCCCGTACGAAACATATATCGGACATCAAGCAACTAGTCTCTTTAAATCGGACAATCCTGACCTGGTCATATTGTCCCGACGGTTGCAACCTTTTATAGAGTACTAGTTCTGTGTCCTGCGTGATCATCACCTCCATATGTCTGAAGTGATACTTCCATCTCGACATCACATCCAGTACACTAAGATTCTCGATAAACCCAGAAGAGGTGTACACAGAACCGGTTAAGGTCCCCAACCACCAAAACCAAAGTTTACCGATTGTCGCAAGTACTAGTGATGTAAGTCTCAGGTTAAGACCATATACACCTACCCTGATGCGGCCTCCCATAGACACGCAGACATACTACCAATGGGATTCCGGGGGTCTATCCAGAGCGAAGCTGTTTCCGTACCATCGGTAAAACACAACCTCCTATCGCACTTGCATAAGTATCCAATACTTAAATATATGAGAACTATGCCGTTGTGCCCTCACAACGTGCACAAGCGCAATACTAGTCTATTCCGCATTATCGATGTCCGATCTCGATAATACTCCGACTAGGGATATTTAATGATTAAACCTTTATGGATTGATACTGTCTCATATCATCTCAATCCGGTATTAATCATATGGACTTTCGCCATTTATATATCAAAGTAAATAATATTACAAAACGGCAAAAGGCAATTTCATTATCACATAGTTAATTTTGTACAATAATACAATATCATTTACAAACAGTGACGCTATGGGACATAATGTCTAACACAAATGAGATGGAATAAGAGTTGTGATAATAACCCCCGAAGGAGAAACCCTACCTAAGGTCAAAAGGTTGACGTTCAGAGTTACCAACATCATGGACGAATATGAAGCATGTGTTTTTGGACTGAAAGCACTAATAGCCCTAGGAGCTAGGGACGTAGAAGTTTATAGAGACTCGATATTGGTAGTTTGACAAATGTAATGGGAATAAGAATTGAAGGAAGACCGGTTGAGACCCTATGCAGACAGTAATTGAGTATAAATTTAGTTATGACTTCCAAGATATATCATTCAAATCCAGCATGATAGTTCTATTATCCTAGGGTATGACGAAAACATATGGAAAGTCGTCGGAAGTTGTGATATAATTGATGAAGCGGAATAGGGAATGAGTATGTAGATAATTAAAAGTTGGTGACTTAAGGAATATCATGTGAATTATGTGACTTGCGATAAGATGTTCAGTATCGAGAATTTCAGATCTAGACAGACTCCAGAATTCCAGTTTTAAAAAGGATTCGAGGACGAATCCTAGTTAAGAGAGAGAATTTATAACAGCTGGTGACCCCGACGACTTGTACATTACTAGAGGCTGACGACTATTATATTTTCGGAGGCATAATACTTGATATAAATCATGTTTGAGTAAGAGCTCATAAAATGACATTTGGGACATTCGGTAAATCCCTTGAAATTCCGACGCGGACTTATCTTACGTTCCGTCCCGAATAAACTTTAATAATCGGATCGTAACATTTTCATATGATCTTTGATTTTTATGATATTTATATCGCTGGAAAGCTTAGACTAGAAGCTACAACTTTTACGTTAGACAGTGTTCCAAATTCAAATCCGAAATGGGTCAAAAATCTAGATATTCGAGACTGTTACAGTAATTTCGGGAATAGTTTAGACTTGGAGTGATGTGCCTTAATTATAGCAACCCATTTTCTTGATATAAATCACCCCATTTGCCTATAAAAGGGAACTATTCCCTAATCTTCTTCTCTTCAAGACCAAAAAAAATGTGGGTGTGGAGAGAGTTCTTCAAAATTTTCTTCTTTTTTCTCAAGCTAATTTTGGAGGCAACAAGTGATGATTTCAAGCCCATCTCATGCAAAGTAAGTTCTTTATCACATTTTCCTTCTTTAATTTCAGTTTTAAGCTTGAATTATAAAAGCCCCAATTTGTACCTTGCCATACCCTAGCAAATATAATTAAATATTTGGCATTGGTAAAGATAGTAGTATGCATTTTGAAAAGTGATTTGAAAATATAAACATATAGTAACGCTTATATGTGTATGAACATGATTAGAAAAATATGTTTGTTGATGTAATAATTCTTGATGATGGCTTGTGTTGGGTTAATGGAGTGTGATGGATTTTTAGAAATGTTGAAGATTAGAGGATTACTTATGTGATAGTATAGTATCGGATGAGGTCTATAAAATATGATGTGTTGGGGGTTTGTTTTTGTGATTGCATGATAATTAGAATAAATGAGTTTGTTTTGGCTTAAGCTGAAAATCTAAAATTGCATATTAAATTAGGAAATTAAGCATGTTTTCTAGGTTATGAAGAGTTCTTATAATTTTGAAAATTCTTTTGGGGGTCATTGGATTGGAATAATTAAATGAGAAGGTGAATTAAGAAAGTTAAGTATTGGTGTTGGGTTAGGATGCTTTCCGGACAGGTAATAAAGATTTACTTGTAAGTCCAGTTTGTTATGTCCGATTGATGAAGCGTAAATTTTTGGATAAACTAGACATAAAAGGTAGTAAAATATCGAAAACATAGCATTTTTGGACTTAATATGAGACCGAACCGAATTTTTGAAGTCGGCTATCTGCTGCAGATGTGCCAAGTTTTTCCAGTTGCATAGCCCCTGAACCTCAGTCCATAACTTAAGTTTCGGGAATCGAAATCATTATCCGTAAAATCCAACATATAGTCATAAAAGCGAGTATTCTATTAAAATTTCATCCCCAAATTCAACCCCGATTACGAGCAGCGAATTTTAAATGTCATTGTTGGTGCACTGAAATTTTTTGAAAAAAGGCAGAATATGGAGTTTTTTGAAGTAGCTTGGGAGATCCTCGAACGAGCGTAGTAAAAATTATTAGACCACCCTAAAATGTTAGTAACATAGCGAGGGTGAGTTATCCTGAATAATGAATAAATTTTGTTAAATAGGTATCTAATTCGCAACCTTGGTACTAAGGAATTTTGCTGATTCTAGATTATCACCAGGAGATGTGGTTCTGCCACCATCGCAAAGTGTCACCAACAAGTTCTGAATCAGTGTGTGGATGGTTTATTTTCAGTTTTCTTGACTTATGCTTTAAAAATCTTTTCAAGTTTTGAGATTTTAAATTGATGAAGAATATGCATGATGACTATATGTTTCCATCTCAGCGCTTGTTTACTGTATTTATGATTTCTAAACTATTTATATATTTCCATTGAGATGGTCAATTGATGATATTGTTTCTGCACCGATGCTTGTTGCATGTTTTTATGTTTTTGTAACTCATCATATGTTTCCACCGGGGTGCTTGTTAGCGTCTCATCCATTTAAAATTCATTGACCGACCGCTACCTTGTCGACATGTGATTGTTTGTTCCTCGCTCAATCTATGCGTGTGACTTAGGCGTTGAGCGTTTGATATATTTTTGACGATGCATGCATGAAAAATGATTTACGGATATGTTTTAGATTTTCCTATGGTTGTAATTTATTTAGTATCCACTCACCAGGTCGTTCAAAATATCGGACCCTCCCACTCCAGATTCTTTGTTTTGCAGGCTTATCTGGAGGGTGAGTTCGAGGGGATGGATACTGATGGCAGTCACTAGGGTATTCAGTCTACCAGGTCAAGTTAGAAACATAGTTCATTTTAGTCATAGTCAGGAATTTTGTGTATCATATATGTTATATAGGGAATATTGTATATGTAATGCATCATAAGTATTCAATGTTAAAGTTATAATGTGTAGTAAATTGAGTACTTAGTATGAGGAGTGTTATTAATAATGGTGAGTTGGGCATTGGTCTCATGCATGACTTTATATATGAAATGAGATTATCAGTTGTCAAATAGTTAGAGTCTTTGGGGGATTAGACGGCCTAATCCCTGCCGGTTACTGTTGGACAAAATGACCCATAGCGTCACTATTTGCACAAATCATTGTGTTGTTGTAGCAAATTAACTATGTGACAAGGAAATTGCACTCTCATCATTTATGATTAGATCACCATAAATATATAAATGGAGAGAGGTCCCTATGATTAGTTCCTGGATTGAGAATGATATGAGACAGTATCAGTCCCCGAAGGATTAATCATTAAATATCCCTAGCCGGAGTATTATCGAGACTGGACATCGATAATGCGGAATAGGCTAGTATTGCACTTGTGTGCGTTGTGAGGGCACAACGGCATAGTTCTCATATATATAAGTATTGGATACTTATGCAAGTGCGATAGGAGGTCTGTTTCACCGATGGTACGGGAAACAGCTTCGCTCTGGATAGACCCTTCGGAATCCCATTGGTATTATGACTATGTGTCTATGGGAGGCCGAAATCAAGGTAGGTGTGTATAGTCTTAACCTGAGACTTACATCGCTAATACTTACGATAATCGATAGACTTTGGTCTTGGTGGTACAGGCTTTAACCGGTTCTGCGTACACCACTTCTGGGTTTATCAGAGAGTCGTAGTGTATTGGATGTGATGTCAAGACGGAAGTATCACTCCAGTCATAGTGGAGATGATGTCACGCAGGATACGGTATTAGTGCTCTTAAGTGCTGCGTGGCCATCGGGATATTATGACAAGGTCATGTATATCCGATTATAGAGACTAGTTACCAGACATCCGACATGTGCTTCGTACGGGGCAGACACTTATCCAGCCCCAGGCCTAGCACGTGACTATCTGATACTGGGCCGATATGCACAATACAATGGTATACTACGCTTGATACAGATCTTAATATTCTTATAAGAATATGTCCGGAGAATTGGGAAGACTTGGTGCTTTGCTAGGAGTCGACCTTGTCTCGTAAATCGGTAGAACGTAGTACTTGGTACATACGTGATTCGGATACTCCGACGACCGTATTTACTGCCAACATATCCGAGGATCTCATGGGTCGCTTCCCAAAGATTCACCGATGACGTATGACTCGCACTTATATTAATCTGGGATTAATATGATGAGAGAGAAAATTAATCTGGGATTAATTTCGGAGACACTTTATCTAGGATAAAATATTAATTGAAGAGAGAGAAACATTGATTTGGAATTAATCGAGGAATTAATATATTTGATATATTAAACGAAATTAGATTTCGACGCGGAATTGAAATTAGATTTTAATTCGGACGAGCGAATTAATTTTGAATTAATTCGTTAGCGACGTGAATAGTGATTTCGCTAGGTGTAATCATTTAATTACGACGTAACGGAAAATTCGTTAATTTAGAATTAGCGAACCCGAGCCCGAGATTATTTGCGAGCGTATTCGTATTTCGAATTCGAGTGCGGCACGTCAAATCAAGCGTCAAATCATTAGTCGCATCAATGTCAAATCACTTGTCACTTTGAGTGATGTGACTTGACAACTTGATTGAGTTGACTTGATGTGATGTGTGATGTGTGTGGTTGGCAATTAAAGCCAAATGTGTTTGAAATGAAATTGCTTTTCATTTCATGTGTATTTGATACACTTTAATAACAAAAACACACACAAAACCATTTAATATTTCCTCCCTCCTCTCTCTCCTCTTCTTCTTCCTCTCATCATTCACGTTTTTCTTTTCTCTTGGTTCTTGCTGCTGGGCAGTGACCGAATGTGAAGGGAAGCAAGTGTTTTTTGTGGCAAAACAAGAGTGCTAGCACACTCCGAGATCAATGCGAAGGTGATAGGGAAGTTTCCCCATGAGCCGGGAACGTTTTGATGAAGCTTGGAGCTCGTTTTTGATGTTCAAAATGGCGCAAAACAGCAGCTCATTCTGCTACTCTACTACTGCGTGAGCAGTCCAAGTGGGCAGTGAGTTCGTTTTGTGTTGCCCAATCGTCTCTCAACCGTTCGATGTAAGTATTCCGCAACTTCGTCGTTGTATTCACTTGTGATTCATGCTTGTATTTTGATCTTGGGACCTATAGAACTCCAACAATGGCATCAGAGCTTAGGTTAAAAGCATGAAAAAGTTAGGGCTAAAATTTGGGCAAACTTGATTTTGAGCATGATAAATTAAATTGGATGGATTGTATGCTTAATTGTGTTTGAATTGAAGATTGATTAGGTCAATTTGAAGAAAATATGATTGGATCAATTTTCCCCTCCCCAAATTTTCCTCCTTGGCCGAATATGTAATGTTCTTTAATGTCTTGGGATTTTTGATTTTTGACTATTGGAAGTGTTGGAAATCATTCGGGATGATGATTTAACGTCGATTGCGGAATCAATTGGATTGAATTCGATTTGGACGAAAAATCCCCAAATTGCCAAGTATGTCATGAAACTTTAAATTCGGTAAAATTGATTTGAGCATGCAATTATGAAATTGGATGATTAAGTATGCTTAATACATGTTTAATTGATGATTGGTTGGATCAATTTGATTAATATTGTTTGGAACAAATTTCCCCAATTTTGAAAGTATGTCATGAAACTTGAAATTGGGTAAAATGAAATTGAGCATGCAATTATGAAATTGGATGATTAAGTATGCTTAATACTTGTTTAATTGATGATTGGTTGGATCAATTTGATTAAATATTGTTTGGAACAAATTTCCCCCCAATTTTGATGTGTTGGCCGAATAGGAGTATGCCCTAATTCTTGGTAGTTTTGTTTCGTTGATCATTGGATGACTTGAAACGATTGAGGGTATGTTGATTTAATGTCGAATTGGTTTTTAATTGGATTGAAACAAATCGGACATGTAATTAACCTTATTGCCAAGAATAAAGTAAAGCATGTAATGAGTTTGATTTTAATCTTAATGTGTTGGACATGTGATGATGAAATTGAGTATGATTAATTGGACTAATTTAGTGTTTTGGAAATGTTGATTTAGTTGATTAATCATGTAACGCACTTTAAGTAATTAAATTGCTAAATTGGATTTATGTAATTTAATTATTTGAGGCCTTAAATTGGATTTGGGCTTCTAATGTTGTAATTGGGCCTATTGGGCTTGATTTTATCAAGTTGGGTTTAGGCCAAATGGATTGGATCCAATTGGGCCCAAAACCTTAACCATAAAGCCCAAATGCAACATAATGGACCTTTATGATTTAATTGGGCCTAATGGGCCAAAATTAATTTAAAGGCTTATGGGGTAAATCCCGGATTGGACTTTGGTTGCGGGTTTGACCCGAGTTGACCAAAAGACCACACCTTAAGAAATTAATTAAAAGCCCATTAGACTTTAATTAAATTAATATTGGATATTAATCGGGCTTTGAGACCCGTAGCGATTAAATTTGGAATTTAAGTCGAAAAGGGTTTATTATTAAAGTGTATTATTTAATTTGGAATTAAATAGTGAATTAGAATTAAATACAAATTGAATTGGATTTAATTGTGTAGTTTAATTTAATTCGGGAATTCGTACTTTAAGTACTTATTCGCAAAAACGAGTTTGACTCGAACAAAATCAAATCGTTGTTTGAACATTGGATGATCACATAATTATCAGATTAATTAATTTGATTAGATTGATTGATAGCATGCTTATATGAGTGAATACATGGTTGTGATGCATGAATAATGTATATCGGATGGATATTAGATGGGTGGGGCAATTTTAGAAATTGTTGTAATAAATTCGATTTGTTAAATTAGACCTGCGAGTCCAGCTTTATCACCTCTATTCTCTTTGTATTCTCTTCTCATCTATTCCCCTCAATGTAAATGAGGTTTCTTTAGAAGTGTAGTGTAACGGGTAGAAGTAGTACAAGTGCTAGCTTGAGTGATAAAGGGAGAGATTTGATCTAGGATCAATGTAAAGTATCCATCCGCATATCATTATTATTTATTTTCATACTCGCTTTATTATGTATTTAGAATGAATGTTTAATGGTGTATGATGATGAGACCTTAACAAAGATAACTAAATTGGTAGCAATTTGCACGCGAAAAACCCTCGTTAAATATCAAGCGTTTTATTTCCTTCCATTGAGTGATTCTTACTCAAGATCCGAGATTGGCAGGGGTTGTTGGCCAAAGTCAAGCCCTTGTCCGTCAAGATGTGTTTTAATCACGAGGCTTTGTTCCATATCGGTGTCGTGTCCAAGTTGTGGTTTGTTGGCCAAAGTCAAGACCACTTCTTGTCTATTGACATTGATTACGAAGCTTCCATGTCAATGGGTCCGCGCTTGACTGGGATCACTAGGTTTGTTGTGCCAAAGCCAAGGCCTAGTTGATTCAGAGGAAAAAGGTTAGGGTATATATATTTGATATATATAGGCATATATTAGATATATGTTTGGGACTTGGATGTCCACCTACTGGATCTAGGAGTTGGATGAGATCCAATTGATCTTCGAGATCTACTTAGTTAATTATCACACAATTTGTTGGCCAAAGTCAAGATTGTGTGATATTTAACGGGGATCCTAGCCCACTAGGAAACACGGTTTCCCGAGTACTTGACAGAGGGTTAGAGGCTCGACGAAAAATATGTTGAGTTCTAATATATGTCCCAAGATCAACAAATCAAGCAAGAAAACGTGAATACACAAATGGAGAATGCGGAATATACTCACATTGAATTCGGTTTTGATGCAAAGAAGAACAAAAATGTTTTGGCCTCCTCCATGAAGCTCGGCAGTAGCTATATTTGACAGAGGACTGCTCGGTTTTGGTCCATCTTGTTCCTTGAAGATTCGGCCATTGAAGACCACCATGGAAGCTCCAAGCTTCAAACTTCAAAATCAATTCCAAGCTCACAAACTCACTTCCCTATCACCTTTGTATAACCCTATGGTGTGATAGCACTTCTTCTTCTTTATTGCATCTCATTAATTCGGCCATAACCAGAAAAATGGAGAGAAGAATCGGCTCCAAGCCGTGAGGAAGAAGAGAAAAGAGAGGGAAAATAAAGCTTCACAAAAACCGTGAACTTGTTAGACAGTTATGACCCATATCGTCACTATTTTGTAAATGGTATTGTATTATTGTACAAAATTAACTATGTAGTAATGAAATTGCCTTTTACCGTTTTGTAATTTATTTACTTTGATATATAAATGGTAAAAGTCCCTATGATTAGTTCCGGATTGTGATGATATGAGACGGTATCAATGCATAAAGGTTTAATCATTAAATATCCCTATCGTAGTATTATCGAGATTGGACATCGATAATGCAGAATAGACTAGTACTGCACTTGTGCATGTTGTGAGGGCACAACGACATAGTTCTCATATATTTAAGTATAGGATACTTATGCAAGTGCGGTAGGAGGTTATGTTTTATCGATGGTACGGAAAACAGCTTCGCTCTGGATAGACCCCGCGGAATCCCATTGGTAGTATGTCTGCGTGTCTATGGGAGTCCGCTTCAGGGTAGGTGCATATGATCTTAACCTGAGA
>SKCR01024307.1:0-198355 GCA_019454045.1 Zanthoxylum bungeanum
ATAGAGTCAGAAAACAACCTAGGGTATGGGTTTCTGATCTAACCTCATTAAGATTTCAATCTTATGGAGGTGTACCATCCGACTACGTTATGAGGAAGTGATACGAGGTATCGACTCCCTGTTATGGCAAAGTGCCATGAGTCCGAAATGGATTCCATGTATAACGACTATTATGGATACTAGTTGTTGTACCACAAGGCGTTATGCCTATGGTACATTATACGTCTTCAAGGAAGACATACATGGATGACAACATACCAACTTACAAAGCTAGGCTTTTGACGGAAAGGTATCGTTATCAACATTGTGTTAATAACGGTTCAACCTTTTACCTGTTGCCATGGCAAGTCCATTTTGAAGATGCTTGTTGATAACTGTATATTTCATTTATGAAATATGTCAGTTACAAATCAAAATCGCTTTCCTGAAAAGGAAACCTTTTGGAGGATGTTTACAACATCCTGACGATTTTGTATAACCAACAAACAAGGTTTGCGGGTTATTCGATCCATGTTTGGATCAAAGCAAGCATAAGGTTTGGAACTGACGTTTTGAAATAATCATAATGGTTTATGATTTAACTCAAAACGAAATAATTCTTGTGTATATAAGGAGGTTAGTGGGAGAGCGCACTGACAGTGAAATTCCCATAAAGCAATTGGTGAAAGCTTGGCTTCATAGATATTCTTTCAATAGAAATTCTCCGTAGAATTCTGGGGAGTAACAACCTTTATTCAGGGAATAAAGATCTACTGGGATAGATTTGGAGTTATAACACTCTCTGGGAAATTGTACATTTAAAATGTACTTGTATTGGTGTCTCATACGTTTCGAGCATATGGAGTCACAATCAGGTCAATCCAAGTGATAGTCACTGGATTGAATTTAAGGACATCTATTAGTATCTTAGAGAACTAAAGATGTTGTCTTAAACTATGGAGAAGGAGAACTTGAAGTGACTGGGATCACTACTGCAAGTTTCCAAAACGATTAAATACTACGGTACTATAAAGTTTGAATAACGGGACAGTGAGCTGGAAATATTCCGAGCAAGATAACTGCTGCCGAATAAACAACAAATGTGGATTATTGCTGCAGCTGAGGCAGCAATAGAAGCCATTTGGATCGATAATAAATCTAATTAGATTAGATATAATTCTGTTAGCAGCTGAGCTAGGCGTCAGCACAGGCTAAAGAATTAAAGGTCTCATCAACGATCCAGATATATACTTCTATATCATCTGATTCGTTCGGATCATACATCGTGGCGATGTGATGATCGTGTAAATCGCGTCAGACGATAATTAAGCAAATCCGCTGACGAAAACCTTTCCTCAGCAATTTGAGCGAATTGTACATAGTTCGGGTGTTAGACACTCGAGTGACTGGCTATGTGCCAAGTGGGAGATTGTTGGACAAAATGACCCATAGCGTCACTATTTGCACAGATCATTGTGTTGTTGTAGCAAATTAACTATGTGACAAGGAAATTGCACTCTCATCATTTGTGATTAGATCACCATAGATATATAAATGAAGAGAGGTCCCTATGATTAGTTCCTGGATTGAGATGATATGAGACAGTATCAGTCCACGAAGGATTAATCATTAAATATCCCTAGCCGTAGTATTATCGAGACTGGACATCGATAATGCGGAATAGGCTAGTATTGCACTTGTGTGCGTTGTGAGGGCACAACGACATAGTTCTCATATATATAAGGGTTGGATACTTATGCAAGTGCGATAGGAGGTCGTGTTTCACCGATGGTACGGGAAACAGCTTCGCTCTGGATAGACCCTTCGGAATCCCATTGGTATTATGAATATGTGTCTATGGGAGGCCGAAATCAAGGTAGGTGTGTATAGTCTTAACCTGAGACTTACATCGCTAATGCTTACGACAATCGATATACTTTAGTTGAGGTCGTCTAGGACTGTAACTGGTTCTGTGTACGCCAATTCCGGGTATATTGAGAATCGTAGTGTATTGGATGTGATGTCAAGACGGAAGTATCACTCCAGTCATAGTGGAGATGATGTCACGCAGGATAAGGTATTAGTGCTCTTAAGAGATGCGCATCCAATCGTGATATTATGACCAGGTCATGAATATCCGATTATAGAGACTAGTTACCAGACATCCGATATGTGTTTCGGACGGGGCAGACACTTATCTAGCCCCAGCCCTAGCACGTGACTATCCGATACTGGGCCGATATGCACAATACATTAGTAT
This sequence comes from Zanthoxylum bungeanum, assembly GCA_019454045.1. Lineage (NCBI taxonomy): Eukaryota > Viridiplantae > Streptophyta > Magnoliopsida > Sapindales > Rutaceae > Zanthoxylum > Zanthoxylum bungeanum. Next base: position 2,240 of record SKCR01024307.1, read on the forward strand.
ACTACGCTTGATACAGATCTTAATATTCTTTAATGGATATGTCCGGAGAATTAGGTAGACTTGGTGCTTTGCTAGGAGTCGACCTTGTCTTGTAAATCGGTAGAACGTAGTACTTGGTACGTACGTGATTCGGGTACTCCGACGACCGTATTTACTGCCAGATTATCCGGGGATCTCATGGGTCGCTTCCCGATAATCCACCGATGACGCACAACTTGCACTCTTGAATAATCTGGGATTATAATAGAAGAGAGAGAGAAAATTAATCTAGGATTAGTAACGGAGATATTTTATCCGGGATAAAATGTCGTCTAAAGAGAGAGAACGATTAATTTGGAATTAATCGATGAATTAATATATTCGATATATTAAATGAAATTAGATTTCGACGCGGAACTAAAATTAGATTTTAATTCGGGCAAACGAGTTAATTTAGAATTAATTCGTTAGCGACGTAAATAATAATTTCGCCAGGCGCAATTATTTATTTAAATTCGATTGAATTAACGTCGCGACGTAAGCTCGGTATTTCGGAAATATCGAACCCAAACGCGTGAGTGCACGTGGGCCCACTTTCATTTGGAAACGTGTGGGGCCCACATGACACATGTCAATCTAATGCTTTGCATGTAGATAGTGTACAATGCACTCAATGTTATTGCATGGAAATTGAGTGTTTGACACTCTAAGCCATTGCATGTTTTGTGTCATAATTTTATTATTTATTTAATAAATATTATGACATAAATATAAATTGATTTTTAGTAAATCATTTCAATTAACACAAAACTTCATCTCTCTCAAATGCTCTCTCTCTCACGCCCAAATGGGTACAATGCTCACTGGTTTTGAACCAGAAAAACGTGAGCAATAGGGAAGCTAAGAGTGGTTTCTCATGGTGAGAAATCAAGTGCTAGCACACTTACAAGTCTTGCGAAGGTGGTAGGGAGGTTCGACCATGAGACGGGATCCATCCGACGAAGCTAGGAGCTCCGTTTTCTCATTCAATTTTCTGTTTTTGTAGGCAGTGGACTGCATGCAGTAGGCTTACATGGCAGTGCGTTTTTTGGGTTCATTTGTCTTCAAATCGACTCTACCGATCAATGTGAGTATTCCGCTACCTCCGTTGATGTGTTCACACATAATTTCATGTCTTGTTTGATCTTGGGACCTTAGATAAATTCCAACAAAAGAAAGATGCAAAACCCAGATTGATCCGTTGGATACTTCTTTTGCAAGAATTCGACGTGGAAATTTGAGACAGGAAAGGAACAGAAAACCAGGTGGCAGATCACTTATCGAGGCTGGAGAATGGAGAAACAGCTGATAAAGAACTGACAATCAAAGAAACTTTTCCAGATGAACAACTGTTTTCCATAAAACAACATGAAGTCCCTTGGTATGCTGACTATGTCAATTATATTGTATCAGGAAAATGGCCGTTGGAATGGACAACTCAGCAACGGAAGAAATTCTTCAAAGAAGTCAAGCATTATGTCTGGGATGAACCGTACCTATTTAAACGCTGTGCTGATCAATTATTGAGACGGTGTGTTCCACATGAGGAGATCAACAGTGTTTTGCAACACTGTCACTCATCACCATACGGCGGACACTTCAGTGGAAACAAAACTGCAGCCAAAGTCCTTCAATCAGGTTTGTTCTGGCCCACACTTTTTAAAGATGCTTATCTTTTTGCTTTTCAATGTGACAGGTGCCAGAGAACGGGGAATATTTCGAGAAGAAACGAAGGACCGTTGCAAAACATTCTCGAAGTGGAGATATTCGATGTATGGGGTATTGATTTCATGGGACCCTTTGTTCCATCATTTGGAAACCTGTACATCCTGGTTGCTGTAGACTACGTCTCCAAATGGGTTGAGGCAATTGCACTACCATCCAATGATTCCAAAGTGGTGATCAGATTCCTGAAAAAGAACATTTTCACTCGGTTTGGAACACCTCGAGCAATCATCAGCGATGGTGGCTCTCATTTCTGCAACAAATACTTCGATGCACTCCTATCCAAATATGGAGTTACTCACAAAGTTGCCACTGCTTACCATCCACAGTCAAATGGACAGGTTGAGGTTTCAAACAGGGAGATCAAGAGAATCCTAGAAAGGACCGTTGGATCAACAAGGAGGGACTGGTCTACAAAATTAGATGATGCATTATGGGCCTACCGAACAGCTTACAAGACACCCATTGGTATGTCTCCATATCGATTGGTGTTTGGAAAAGCATGCCATCTGCCAGTTGAGCTTGAACACAAGGCGTATTGGGCACTGAAGAAGTTGAATCTTGACTCACAAGTTGCAGGAGAGAAAAGACTTCACCAACTCAATGAATTGGAGGAATTTCGCCTACAGGCTTATGACAATGCCAAATTATACAAGGAAAAGACCAAAAAATGGCATGACCGAAAAATAGTACACAGACAGTTGGAACCAAGGCAGCAGATGTATTGTAATTTACTTTTTAGCATTTTTACTTTATGTCTTTTACTTTTATGTATTTACTATCCTTAGTTATATGTTAGTTTTCTGGGGTTGTGATGAAATCTAATATCACCGGTTTATTTTGGATTATTTTATAGTTGGGTAATTTAAAGGTTTATTAAGTCTTAAGCTTAATGCTTCTTGTTGTCTGATCACCAATAAGATTGATATGGTAAATCTAAAATGAACTAGACATAGGGATTTTAGATTTCAGCCTTAGACTTAATAGCCCACGATCTTCCTTGAGGATAGATAACCCTTTAATAGATTTCCTTACAGGATAGGAATATACCTGTCGGGCGGGGGTAGCCATAATTGGAACTTAAACTTAATGAATCTAGGTAATTTGGTTGACATAGACATATGGTTCAATTGGATTAAACTGGGTATTTGCGTCTGACCATCGACAGAGGCTTTTGCATAATTTAGTGTTCCAGGTTAGTAAACCGATTTATTTCACAAACAAAAATAATCACTTCATCTTTTAAAAGATATTAGAATGATTCACAACCCTAGATCTTTGTGTCTTTTGTTATTTTCCTTAGTATTTTCTTTTTCCTTTTTATTTATTTATTTATTTAGCAAATCTACAATCAACCAAATCAATCAAGCAATCATTCTCTTCTCCCTCAATTAGATATCTGTAAATAAATAGATTCAATAATTAATAACAACAGTAGGAATTAAGTCCTCGTGGGATCGATATTTTTATACTACTTGAACGATACGTGCGCTTGGGTTATACGTGTGTGTTTACGCCGGTCAAGTTTTTGGCGCCGTTGCCGGGGACTTATATTTCTTGAGTTGTTAATTTTGAAGCTATCTAATTTACTTGTATATAATTTTCTTTATTTTTATCTGTAATTTTTATTTCTTTCTTTTGATTTCAGGTGACTTAAAAATGGAACATTACTGCTTAAAATCCACAGTCAAATGGACAGGTTGAGGTTTCAAACAGGGAGATCAAGAGAATCCTAGAAAGGACCGTTGGATCAACAAGGAGGGACTGGTCTACAAAATTAGATGATGCATTATGGGCCTACCGAACAGCTTACAAGACACCCATTGGTATGTCTCCATATCGATTGGTGGTTGGGAAAGCATGCCATCTGCCAGTTGAGCTTGAACACAAGGCGTACTGGGCACTGAGAAGTTGAATCTTGACTCACAAGCAGGAGGAGAGAAAAGACTTCACCAACTCAATGAATTGGAGGAATTTCACCTACAGGCTTATGACAATGCCAAATTATACAAGGAAAAGACCAAAAAATGGCATGACCGAAAAATAGTGCACAGACAGTTGGAACCAAGGCAGCAGGTGTTGTTGTACAACTCGAGATTGAAACTTTTCCCTGGAAAGTTGAAATCTAGGTGGTCCGGACCATTTGTGATCACTCAGGTTTTACCATATGGAGCTGTTGAGTTACTGGATCCCAATACCAACAACACATTCAAAGTTAACAGTCAGCGTGTCAAGCACTACTGGGGAGAATCATTTGAGCGACAAAAAGAAAGTGTCACACTTTCAGATCCAGCATAAACATTCAAGAAGTCACGTCTAGCTGACGACTTTAAACTTAGCGCTCGCAGGGAGGCAACCCATGCAATTTTTGTATATATTGTGATTTGGTGTGATTAATTTGGTGTGTTTAGTTTTTGCAGATTAAGTCATTTCAAGATGGACGAAGCTCTCTCAAATCTTCACAAGCAATTTCCTTCTCTCCCTCAAAAATCTCTGATGAAAATCTATAAAGCTCGCTTGGAACGGATGAGGTTACTGACAATCTATGGTGTTCCCAATGACATTCGTTGGGTAATTGAAGCACGAGTCCGATTGGCAAGTGAGTCTTCTGACTCTTTTATTTCACACTTGCCTGGTTTTGGAAGAAGCACCTATGCAAAGAAACGAAGAGCTAAGCAAATGGGTGTTTGTTACAAATGTGCACGTTGGAATTGCAACACTCGTTGTCGTTCTTTAGGAATGGTGTCTGTTAATCGCGAAGACAAAATTAAATTCATTAGGGATGGCTTGAGTAAGGAGTCTTTAGATGATATATCTTCGACTCTTGAGACGCATCCTAGTGGATATGTTGACATAGACTCTCGCAGATTACATACACAATTTCAAAAAGAAAGACAACAGTTAAGTCTTGGGAATCTGACTAAAAAAGACCCTTTTGCCAATTTATAAGAAAATTGGATGGGAAGCTTGTCCCTGACGCATAGACGTTAATCAAGCTGTAAATTTTTGTACATATTATATCTCTTGTCTTTTCCTAATAATATTGATTTGTTTTGTTGTTTTCTTTGTTTTCTCCGACAGGATCCAGATCTTGTTGACTATCATAATCTATTTTACTATTTTGCTACTAATCGTCCTTTGGAAGATACTTGTGCTATTTTACTCACCCTTTTCAGGTACTATAAATTCAGCTCATCATTGAACCTTTGAAGTCATCCAGAGTCAAGAAAGAAAAACATAAAAAAAAATGGAAGCCACTTCAAGAAGACGAGTTGAAAAATCTGTGTGTTTTGTGGTAGTACTGTTGGTACTAAACCACAATACATAGAAGCAGCACAGGAGTTGGGTCGAGTTTTAGCAGCAAGGAATATGCACTTAATATATGGCGGAGGAAATCTCGGACTTATGGGGATCGTTTCAAAGGCCGTACAGGAATGAGGCAGTCACGTTTTGGGAATCGTCCCAAAACCCTTGGCAGAGGCAAATCTTATTGGATCATCAAACGGAGAGGAACTGATCGTATCAGGTATGTCTGAACGTTTGGTAGAAATGATTAACCGTGCTGATGCTTTATTGCTTTGCCAGGTGGTTTGGGTACATTGGAGGAAATTTTTATTGTACTATCTTGGGCGAACCTGAACATACACCAGAAACCAATTAGACTACTCAATGTTGATGGATTTTATGATTTTCTTTGTGTGTTTCTTGATGATGCTCGGAGAAATGGGTTCGTTTCAAAACCTATGAAAGAACTCCTCTTCACTGCCAGACTTGCTCCGGATCTGATAGACCAACTCATAGCTTATGAACCACAAGTTGACCCTATCCTATCAAAGATAAATTGGTCTGAGGACGATCGTGGTAAGAGGCGTCGAATTAATCTGGATCTTAACCTTTAATTTCCTGTAGATTTCAGCTAACCAGGTACAACCTTCTAACTCTCCTTTTACTGTTTAAGACATTGGGGACAATGTCTCATTTAGGTTTAGGGGAGGGATTTAGTTGATTAGTACCTTGTTTTTAGTTTGTATGTTTTTTATTTTTAGTCCAAAATTTTTTCGAAAAATACAAAAAAAAAATTGAAAAATTTTCAAAAAATTACAAAATTTTTCATTTTGTGTTTTTTTTGTGTTTTGACTAAAAAGGTGGAATTGGTAAGAGATAGCTGAGTAAGGAGTTCTCACTCCTGATACGTATCTCAAACCATTTATTTTTGAAACAAGTTAATTTTTGTTTATTTCCTTTTAAATTATTTAATTTGTGAATTCTCCTTAAAACGGACTAAAATGGATCTTCATATGCTCCGTTGGCAGGTATTATCAACATAACATGGAAACATACAGTCATTAGCTAAAATTGAAAAGTTTGTAATATTCCGTGCTATAGTTTAATTGGAGGAAGCATCTCTAAATAGTGATGGAGTAAAAAAAAAAAACATTCGAGAAGACCGAGTTATTAAGTCTGTAAGGGTGTTTTAACACCTAGTGCCCTAAAACCAACTGGTTTGGGAGTCACTGGCCCAAAGCTCGTTACATGGATCGAAGATGCTGCAAAAATATATTTATATATCTGAAGTCTGAGTAATTAAGTTCGTAGGGGTGTCTCAACCCTGGTGCCCTAAAGCCAACTGGTTTGGGAGCCACCGACCCAAAGCTCGCTACATAGACGGATGGTATTGTATATAAATAAAAAATAGAGAAAAAAATCAAAGAAAAAAAATCAGAAAAATCAGAAAATTATTCCATTGCTACAAAAAGGTGTGAAATCTGATAGAACTTTAGGACAAAAATATTACTCTCTTATCAACTGCACTTATGACTGTTGTGGGCAAAATGAGTTGATTAATATTTTGTTTGCTGTGTATATGGAGAATGGTAAAAATAATCGGAGAATTTACTTATTCAGTAATTTAGAAAGAACAAACAACTAGTAACTTGGAGTAGAATTTTCACCTGATTAGTCACTAACTTTCTTTATTCTCTTTTCGCTTGTCTTTTTGCTTTTGTGTGCATTAGTTTTACTACATTTTTACTTTTGTAAAATGTTTGTGGGTATCATTGTTGTAAACCCTCACGAGACTACACTCGTCCACTAGGGACACCTAGGGGTTTAAGGCTTGTTGCATATGCTAAATGCAACCGTGATCCCTACGAAAGTGGCTTAGTTAAATTTTATTTTCATGTTATTTTATTTTTCTGTTTTGCTCGAGGACTAGCAAAATGTTTAGGTTTGGGGGGTGTGATAAGTGGTATTTATACCACTATTTCTCACTCATTAACCTAATGTTTTGATTTGTTTCTCGAGATTTATGAACGTTTTGATGTGTTTTGTTGTTATTTTGCAGATAAATAAAGTTTGGACAGCACTGGAGGCAATTTGGGGAAAACCGGACTAAAATGCGTCAACAGGAATATTTTCATCTTCTGCGCGTCGCGACGCTGGAGCATTGCGCGCCGCGACGCCAACATGCGCCGGTTTTTGCTAAAATGCCCATGGTCAACGGGTCAACAATTTGAAAAGTTTGACTTTGCTAACGTGCGCCATGCCACGTGTTACCATCACAGAAGACTTGCTAACTTGCGCTGCCACGTGTCATCATCTCAACGATGCCGACAATCATCATCTATGCTATCTTGCGCCAGGACACGTGTCAACATCTCAACGACCTTGCTAAAATGCGCCCATGCCACGTGTCACGATCTGACGCTGCCGACAATCTCACCTCAGAATGACGTAAGCAATGACGTCATGAACAGTGCCACGTCATCGGATAAGATCTGAGTCAACGAACTAGCAATGACACGTGTCACTGTAGCGCGCGTCGCGACGCGGCCCTAGCGTCGCGACGCGAAGACCCACATCGACGCCTATAATAGAGCACCAGATTTCCGTTTTTTGTTGTACCATTTCCTCCCACTTCTTTGATGTAGTTAGGGAGTCTTCTCTCTCTAAGTTTCTTTTAATAAAGTTTTGTAATTTTTAATTAAGTTCTGTAATAATAATAATTTACTTTCTTTATTTTTACAGTTTTTACTACTCATAATGAGGAGGTAACTTCCTTCTGTTAAGGAAAAGGTAATTCTTTTACTATTGCTTCTTAGATTATTCTCCCATAATTATAATATATTCAAGTTTTAAATTGACTTAATCAGGATACCGCCAGATTGGTCGGTGGGTAATAAATTCATATTCCGCCTTTATGGCTGGTTATTTTGGTTCCGCCTTTATGGCTGGTTATTTTGGTCCGCCTTATGGCTGGTTATTATTAAATATTCCGCCTTTATGGCTTTTGTTTTTAAAATGATTAAATCAAAATTCCGCTATATGGCTGGTTGATAATTTTGCAAAGCTTATATTATATTATGGGAGAAATCTAATTAGTATATAGTAGAAGTAATTCCTTTTCCTTAGCAATTTTATTTTAATTCACTTTCAAATTCACTTATTTACAGTTGTTACGAACGGCATTTACTTTATGCAATTTATTTAAGTCTTTTTAGTTTTTAGCCCGAGTTATGTGTCGTAGCTAAGTTAGTATCTAGGGTGTGATGCATTTCAATTTAAAATACCGGTTTATAAGGGTTAGATTATAGTTTGGGTAATTTAAAGATTATTTATTGAGTCCTTACATAAAGCCTTTTTAAAATTAACTGGCAATTAATAAAATTGATTGGTAAACTTAAAATGAACTAGACATAGGGAGTTTAAGTTTTAGACCTAAGACCTGCAATAGCCCACATCTTCCTTGAGGATAGATAAACCTTTAATATAATTCATTACAGGATAGGAATATACCTGTCGGGCGGGGGTAGCCATAATTGACTTGAACTTAATTAATCAAGGTAATTTTGGTTGACATAGACATATGGTTCATTTGAATTATCTAGGTATTTGTTAAGTGACCATCGAAGAGGCTTTTCATAAGTGACCGGCGTAAACACACACGTATAACGCAAGCGTACGTATCGTTCAAGTAGTATAAAAAGTATCGATCCCACGAGGACTTAAAACCTTTTTGTTATTAATTTATTGGACCAAATGATTACCAGTATCCAACAAGTTGTTTGATTGATTTGGAATAGCGACGATTCTAAATTTAAAGACAAATAACTAAAATTGCTAAAAAGTAGATTTTAAAGAAATTCAATATTAAAACTATCCAGGGTTGTGATTTATTTCAATATTATTTAAAAGATGAAGTAGTTATCTTATATTTGGGTAATATATCAATTTATTAACCTGGAACACTAACTTATGTAAAAGCCTCTTCCGATGGTCAATTACAAATATCTAGTATAATCCAATTGAACCATATTCCTATGTCAACCAAATTACCTAGATTCATTAAGTTCAAGTTCCAATTATGGCTACCCCCGCCTAACAGGTATATTCCTATCCTGTAAGGAAATCTATTAAAAGGGTTATCTATCCTCAAGGAAGATCGTGGGCTATTGAGTCTAAGGTCTTAAACTTAAAATCCCTATGTCTAGTTCATTTTAAGTTTACCTAATCAATTTAATTAATGGCCAGTTAATTAAAAAGCTTTAAGATTGAGACTCAATAAATAAATATTTAAATTACCCAAACTATAATTTAACCCTTATAAACCAGTTGAATTGAAATTCATCACAACCCTAGATAACTAATTTAGCTACGACACATAACTAGGGCTAAAAACTTAAAAGACTTAAAATAAAATTGCAAAAGTAAATAACTGCTGAAAATGAAATAAAATAAAATTGCTAAGGTAAAAAGGAATTACTTCTACTATATACTAATTAGATTTCTCCCATAATATAATATAAACTTTGCAAATATTTTCATCCAGCCATATAGGCGGTATTTTGATTTAATTAATTTAAAAAACAACCAGCCATAAAGGCGGAATCATTTAGAAACAACCAGCCATAAAGGCGGAATATCAAAATAACCAGCCATATAGGCGGAATGAAAATAACCAGCCATAAAGGCGGAATGAAAATAAACCAGCCATAAAGGCGGAAATCATTTAAAACACCAGCCATAAAGGCGGAATTTAAATTTAATTAATCACCGACCAATCTGGCGGTATCCTGATTAATTAAATTTAAAACTTGAATATATTATAATTATGGGAGAAGTATCTAAAAAGTAATAGTAAAAGAATTACCTTTTACCTTAACAAAGGAAGTTACCTCCTCATAATAAGTAGTAAAAACTGTAAAATAAAGAAAGTAAAATATTATTATTACAGAACTTGGTTGAAAATTACAAAAACTAAATAAAAGAGCTTAGAGAGAGAGAAACTCCCTAATTACATAAGATTTGGGAGAGGAAATGGTACACCAAAAACTGAAATCTCGCCCTCTATTTATAGGCGCGGATAGGTGCGCGCGTCGCGACGCTGGGCGAGCGTCGCGCCGCGCGCTACAGTGACACGTGTCACGCGCTGGTTGGTTGACTCAGATTTGACCCGTTGACTTGGCACTGTTCATGACGTCATCGCTTACGTCATGCTGACGTGTCTACTGTTCATGACGTCATTGCTTACGTCATCGTGCTGATGTGGCGACACGTGGCATGACACGTGGGGCGGCGGCCGTCGGACGAATGAGAGCTTGACACGTGGCGCGCTGTGATTGGCTGATGATGACGTGGCTCGTTGACTCGGTTGACTTGCTGACGTGGCTGCTGATGTGGACGCTGACGTGGCGACACGTGGCATGACACGTAATGGCGGTGGCCGGCCAAGCAATGAGATCTTGACACGTGGCACGGCGCATGTTAGCATCTCCGTTGTGATGGTGACACGTGGCAGGCGCATGTTAGCAAAGTCAAACTTTTCAACTTGTTGACCCGTTGACCAGGGCGCATTTTAGCATCTCCGGTGCACGCTGGGCGTCGCGGCGCGCAAGGCTCCAGCGTCGCGACGCGCTGAAGACTGAAATTTTCCAGTTGGTGCATTTTTGTCCAGTTTTGCCCCAAATTGCCTCCAGTGCTGTCCAAACTTTATTTATCTGCAAAATAACAACAAAACACATCAAAACGTTCATAAAACTCGAGAAACAATACAAAACATTAGGTCAAATGAGTGGGAAATAGTGGTATAAATACCACTCATCACACCCCCAAACCTAACATTTTGCTAGTCCTCGAGCAAAACAGAAAATAACAAGAAAATAAACTTTAACTAAGCCACTTTCGTAGGGATCACGGTTGCATTTAGCGTATGCAACAAGCCTTTAAACCCCTAGGTGTCCCTAGTGGACGAGTTGTAGTCTCGTGAGGGTTTACAGCAATGATACCCACAAACATTTTTAAAAGTAAAAAGTTAGTTAAAAAACTAATGCACACAAAAGCAAAAAGACAAGAGAAAAGAGAATAAAGGAAGCTAATGACTAATCAGGTGAAAATTCTACTCCAAGTTACTAGTTGTTTTGTTTCTTTCTAAATTACCGAATAAGTAAATCTCTCCGATTATTTTTACCATTCTTCATATACACAGCTAACAAAATATTAATCAATTCATTTTTGCCCACAACAGTCATAAGTGCAGTTGATAAGAGAGTAATATTTTTGTCCTAAAGTTCTATCAGATTTCACACCTTTTTTGTAGTAATGAAATAATTTTCTGATTTTTCTGATTTTTTTTCTTTGATTTTTTCTCTATTTTTTATTTATATACAATACCTTCCGTCTATGTAGCGAGCTTTGGGTCGGTGGCTCCCAAACCAGTTGGCTTTAGGGCACCAGGTGTTAAGACACCCCTACGAACTTAATTACTCAGACTTCAGATATATATATTTTTGCAACATCTTCGATCCATGTAGCGAGCTTTGGGCCAGTGACTCCCAAACCAGTTGGTTTTAGGGCACTAGGTGTTAAAACACCCTTACAGACTTAATAACTCGGATCTCGGACGTTTTTTTTTTTTTTTTTTTTTTTTTTTTTTTTTTTTTACTACTCCATCACTATTTAGAGATGCTTCCTCCAATTAAACTATAGCACGGAATATTACAAACTTTTCAATTTTATCTCATGACTGTATGTTCCATGTAAGTTCATAATACCTGTCAACTGAATATATGAAGATCCATTTTAGTCAGATTTATGGAGAATTCACAAATTAAATAATTTAAAAGGAAATAAACAAAAATTAACTTGTTTTGAAATATATGGGTCGAGATACGTATCAGGAGTGAAAACTCCTTACTCAGCTACCTCTCACTCACCAATTCACCTTTTTAGTCAAAATAAAAACACAAAATACAAAATCTTTTTGTAATTTTTGAAAATTTTTCAATTTTTTTGTATTTTTCGAAAAATTTTGAACTAAAAATAAAAACAACATACAAACTAAAAACAAGGTACTAATCAACTAAATCCCTCCCCCAAACCTAAATGAGACATTGTCCCCAATGTCTTAAAAAGTAAAAGGAGAGATAGAAGGTTGTACCTGGTTAGCTGAAATCTACAGGAAATTAAAGGTTAAGATCCAGATTAATTCGACGCCTCTTACCACGATCGTCCTCAGACCAATTTATCTTTGATAGGATAGGGTCAACTTGTGGTTCATAGGCTATAAGTTGGTCTATTAGATCCGGAGCAAGTCTGGCAGTGAAGAGGAGTTCTTTCATCGGTTTTGACACGAACCCATTTCTCCGAGCATCATCAAGAAACACACAAAGAAAATCATAAAATCCATCAACGTTGAGCAAACCAATTGGTTTCTGGTGTATATTCAGGTTCGCCCAAGATAGAACTATAAAAATTTCCTCCAATGTTCCCAAGCCACCTGGCAAAGCAATAAAAGCATCAGCACGGTTAATCATTTCTACCAGGCGTTCAGACATACCTGATACGATCAGTTCCTCTCCGTTTGATGATCCAATAAGATTTGCCTCTGCCAAGGGTTTTGGGACGATTCCCAAAACATGACTGCCTCCTTCCTGTACGGCTTTTGAAACGATCCCCATAAGTCCGAGATTGCCTCCGCCATATATCAAATGCATATTCCTTGCGGCTAAAACTCGACCCAATTCCCGTGCTGCTTCTATGTATTGTGGTTTAGTACCAACAGTACTACCACAAACACACAAAGTTTTTCAACTCGTCTTCTTGAAGTGGCTTCCATTTTTTTTTTTTTTTTTTTTTTTTTTTTTTTCTCTGGATGACTTCAAAGGTGCAATGATGAGTTGAATTTATAATACCTGAAAAGGGTGAGTAAAAATAGCACAAGTATCTTCCAAAGGACGATTAGTAGCAAAATAATAAAATAGATCATGATAGTCAACAAGATCTGGATCCTGTCGGAGAAAAAGTAAACAACAAATTAAAATTATTAGGAAAAGATAAAGAAATATAATATATACAAAAATTTACTGCTTGATTGACGTCTATGCGTCAGGGACAAGCTTCCCATCCAATTTTCTTATAAATTGGCAAACAGGGTCTTTTTTAGTCAGATTCCCAAGACTTAACTGTTGTCTTTCTTTTTGAAATTGTGTATGTAATCTGCGAAATTCTATGTGAACATATCCACTGGGATGCGTCTCAAGAGTCGAAGATATATCATCTAAAGACTCCTTACTCAAGCCATCCCTAATGAATTTAATTTTGTCTTCGCGATTATTAGACACCATTCCTAAAGAACGACAACGAGTGTTGCAATTCCAACGTGCACATTTATAACAAACACCCCATTTGTTTAGCTCTTCGTTTCTTTGCATAGGTGCTTCTTCCAAAACCAGGCAAGTGTGAAATAAAAGATTCAGAAGATTCACCTGCCAATCGGACTCGTGCTTCAATTACCCAACGAATGTCATTGGGAACACCATAGATTGTCAGTAATCTCATCCGTTCCAAGCGAGCTTTGTAGACTTTCATCAGAGATTTTTGAGGGAGAGAAGGAAATTGCTTGTGAAGATTTGAAAGAGCTTCGTCCATCTTGAAATGACTTAATCTGCAAAAACTAAACACACAAAATCAAATCACACCAAATCACAATATATACAAAAATTGCATGGGTTGCCTCCCTGCGAGCGCTAAGTTTAAAGTCGTCAGCTAGACGTGACTTCTTGAACGTTTATGCTGGATTGGAAAGTGTGACACTTTCCTTTTGTCGCTCAAATGATTCTCCCCAGTAGTGCTTGACACGCTGACTGTTAACTTTGAATGTGTTGTTGGTTTTGGGATCCAGTAACTCAACAGCTCCATATGGTAAAACCTGAGTGATCACAAATGGTCCTGACCACCTAGATTTCAGCTTTCCAGGGAAAAGTTTTAATCTTGAGTTGTACAGTAACACCTGCTGCCTTGGTTCTAACTGTCGGTGCACAATTTTTCTGTCATGCCATTTTTTGGTCTTTTCTTTGTAAAATTTGGCATTGTCATAAGCCTGTAGGCGAAATTCCTCCAATTCATTGAGTTGATGAAGTCTTTTCTCTCCTGCAGCTTGTAAGTCAAGATTCAACTTTTTAAGTGCCCAATACGCCTTGTGTTCAAGCTCAACTGGCAGATGGCATGCTTTCCCAAACACCAATTGATATGGAGACATACCAATGGGTGTCTTGTAAGCTGTTCTGTAGGCCCATAATGCATCATCTAGTTTTGTAGACCAGTCCCTCCTTGTTGATCCAACGGTCCTTTCTAGGATTCTTTTGATCTCCCTGTTTGAAACCTCAACCTGTCCATTTGACTGTGGATGGTAAGCAGTGGCAACTTTGTGAGTAACTCCGTATTTGGATAGGAGTGCATCGAAGTATTTGTTGCAGAAATGAGAGCCACCATCGCTGATGATTGCTCGAGGTGTTCCAAACCGAGTGAAAATGTTCTTTTTCAGGAATTTGATCACCACTTTGGAATCATTGGATGGCAGTGCAATTGCCTCAACCCATTTGGAGACGTAGTCTACAGCAACCAGAATATACAGGTTTCCAAATGATGGAACAAAGGGTCCCATGAAATCAATACCCCATACATCGAATATTTCCACTTCCAGAATATTTTGCAACGGTCCTTCATTTCTTCTTGAAATATTCCCCGTTCTCTGACACCTGTCACATTGAAAAGCAAAAAGATAAGCATCTTTAAAAAGTGTGGGCCAGAACAAACCTGATTGAAGGACTTTGGCTGCAGTTTTATTTCCACTGAAGTGTCCGCCGTATGGTGATGAATGACAGTGTTGCAAAACACTGTTGACTTCCTCCTGTGGAACACACCGTCTCAATAATTGATCAGCACAGCGTTTAAACAGGTACGGTTCATCCCAGACATAGTGTTTGACTTCTTTGAAAAACTTCTTCCGTTGCTGAGTTGTCCATTCCAACGGCCATTTTCCTGTTACAATATAATTAACATAGTCAGCATACCAAGGGACTTCCTGTTGTTTTATGGAAAACAGTTGTTCATCTGGAAAAGTTTCTTTGATTGTCAGTTCTTTTTGTCAACTGTTTCTCCATTTTCCAGCCTCGATAAGTGATCTGCCACCTGGTTTTCTGTTCCTTTCCTGTCTCGAATCTCCACGTCGAATTCTTGCAAAAGAAGTATCCAACGGATCAATCTGGGTTTGGCATCTTTCTTTGTGATCAGGTATTTGATGGCTGAATGATCTGTGTAAACCACCACTTTGGGACCCAGCAGATAAGAACGGAATTTGTCAAAAGCGTACACAACTGCTAACAACTCCTTTTCAGTGGTTGTATAGTTGAGTT
Organism: Zanthoxylum bungeanum; assembly: GCA_019454045.1. Classification (NCBI taxonomy): domain Eukaryota; kingdom Viridiplantae; phylum Streptophyta; class Magnoliopsida; order Sapindales; family Rutaceae; genus Zanthoxylum; species Zanthoxylum bungeanum. The sequence continues at coordinate 17,674 of SKCR01024307.1, forward strand.
GAGCTTCATTCAGAGTTCTGCTGGAGTAGTAAATGGTGTGGAAAATCTTTGCTTTGCGTTGTCCCAAAACAGCACCTACAGCAAAATCACTAGCATCACACATTACCTCAAATGGAAGGGTCCAATCTGGTGCTACAATGATGGGGGCAGAAATCAGCTTCTGTTTTAAGATCTCGAAAGCTTCCTGGCATTCTTTGGTGAAGTTGAAAGGCACATCCTTTTCCAAAAGATTGCAAAGAGGTTTGGCAATCTTGGAAAAGTCTTTGATAAATCTCCTGTAAAAACCTGCATGTCCAAGAAAACTCCGAATTCCTTTTACAGATGTTGGTGGAGGTAGTTTCTCAATTGCCTCAATCTTTGCTTTGTCTACCTCGATTCCCTTTTGTGAAATCCGATGTCCAAGAACAATACCTTCCTGTACCATGAAATGGCATTTCTCCCAATTGAGTACCAGGTTTGTATCTTCGCACCTTTGTAATACCTGTTCCAAATTTTTCAAACAATGGTCAAAAGAATCTCCAAACACAGAAAAATCATCCATAAAAACCTCCATACTCTGCTCCAGCATATCTGAGAAAATGGCCATCATGCAACGCTGAAAAGTGGCAGGGGCATTACATAATCCAAATGGCATCCTGCGAAAAGCAAAAGTACCATAGGGACATGTAAAAGTAGTTTTCTCCTGATCTTCTGGTGCGATGGCAATCTGATTGTAACCTGAATATCCATCAAGAAAACAATAGAAGTCATGTCCTGCTAATCTGTCTAACATCTGGTCAATGAATGGCAGCGGAAAATGGTCCTTTCTCGTGGCTTTGTTCAGCTTTCTGTAATCCATACATACTCTCCATCCAGTCACCGTTCTTGTTGGAATCAGCTCGTTCTTTTCATTGGTGACGACAGTAATTCCTCCTTTCTTTGGTACACACTGCATAGGACTTACCCAAGTGCTGTCTGAGATGGGGTAAATGATACCAGCATCCAACCATTTGATGATCTCTTTCTTCACAACTTCCTTCATGATAGGATTGAGTCTCCGTTGATGCTCCACTGTTGGTTTGTATTCATCATTCATCAGAATCTTGTGCATGCAGAATGATGGACTAATGCCTCGAATGTCAGCTATAGTCCAGCCAATGGCTCTTTTGTGTTCTCGTAACACTCTCAGTAGTTTTTCTTCCTGCTCCAATGTTAGTGAAGAAGAAATAATAACAGGTAATTCAGAGGAATTTCCAAGAAACGCATACCTGAGATGGCTCGGTAGTAACTTTAGTTCCAGCTGCGGTGGTTCTTCAATTGAAGGTTTGATTCGATCTTTCTTTGGCAGTTCCAAGCTTTCAACTGCGGGTGTTACTTTGAATCGGAATGGTTTGTCAAGGTAGTTGATACATTGCAAGATTTCAGCATCAAGCTCACTGTCAGTCATGTTGGTGATGCAAGCTTCAAGTGTATCTGTGGGTTTTGACTCAGTATTCTGAACAATTTTATCAACTACATCAATTCTGAAGCATTCTTTCTTCTTCTTCTTCCTTTTCATCGCTTGGAAATTTCATGGCTTGGAAAACATTAAATGTCACTTCTTGGTCCTGCACTTTCATGGTTAGTTCTCCTTTTTGCACATCAATTACAGTTTTACCTGTAGCCAAAAATGGTCTCCCAAGAATGATAGGTACTTCTTTGTCTTCTTCCATGTCAAGGATGATGAAATCAGCTGGAAGGATGAGTTTGTCAACTTTAACCAGCACATTTTCCACGACTCCTCTCGGAAATGCGAGTGTTCGATCAGCAAGTTGCAAAGATACTGAGGTAGGCATTGCTTCTCCAATTTGCAATTTCCTGTAAATAGAAAAAGGCATTAAATTAACACTGGCACCTAAATCACATAAAGCCTTACCAATGTAATGTTCTCCAATGGTGCAAGGAACTGTGAAACTGCCGGGATCTTTCAACTTCGGGGAAGTTTCTCTGAATGATGGCGCTGCATTCTTCTGTCAAGGCTACTGTTTCATAGTCTCCCAATCTCCGTTTTCGTGAAAGAATATCTTTCATGAATTTGACATAACTGGGCATTTGTTCCAAGGCTTCTGCAAATGGTATGTTAATGTGCAGCTTTTTGAAAATCTCCAAAAAACGAGCAAATGTTTGTCCAGTTTGCTTTTCTGAAGTCGCTGAGGAAAAGGTGGAGGTGGAGTGATCTGTTCTGGTACTTTTTCCTTTGCTTCTTTTTCTTTGCTTCTTTTTCCTCCATCTGTTTCTTTCTCGTTTCTTTTGGAACTTTTTCTGGAGAAATCTGGACTCCAATATCTTTGTTGATCTCAGTACCGCTCTTTAAGGTAATGGCTTGACATTGCTCCTTCCCTCCCTCGTTTCTTGGATTTGGCTCTGTGTTGCTGGGAAGATTGCCTGGTGGTCTGTAGCTCTGAGCGTTGGCCAGTTGTCCGATTTGATTCTCCAGTGCTTTGATGGAGGCTGATTGGCTTTGAATCATGGCTTCATATCTTTTTAATTGAGCTAGCATTTCTGCCATCACTGGTTCATTTGTCTGCTCCTGGCCTTTACTCTGTTGCTGGAATCCAGGTGGTGGATAGTTCTTCTGCCCTGCATTGTTACTCCAAGAGAAATTAGGATGATTCCTCCACCCTGGGTTGTAGGTGTTGGAATATGGATTGTTTGCCTGTCTGTTGAAGTTGTTGACATAGTTCACTGTTTCTTCAAATTGGTGTGGATCTGGTGCTCCTCCATATGGTGAACTTGTGGATCCTGTGGTGCTTTGAGTGTTGAGAGTCTCCATAAATTTGCATATCTGGTCCAGCTTGGTGTTGACTGCTGTATTAGCTCCAACTTCATATATTCCTGCAATTCTTTGAATGAGACTTCTTTCTGTTGGCCACAAAGAGTTGTTGTTGGCCATTTCTTCAATTAAGTCCCAAGCTTGATCTTCTCCTTTTGCCATTAAAGCTCCTCCAGCTGCAGCATCTATTGTGGTTCTCATCAATCCAGACAGTCCATTGTAGAAAGTCTGAACTTGGAGCCACTTTGGAATTTCATGGTGAGGACATTTCCGGAGCAAATCTTTGTATCTCTCCCAGGCTTCGTACAGAGATTCTGAATCTTGCTGCACAAAGGATGTAATGTCATTTCTCAACTTTGCAGTTCTGGCTGGTGGAAAGTATTTTGCAAGGAATTTTGTAGCAAGAGTGTTCCAGGTTGTAATTGATCCTGCTGGTAGTGAATGTAGCCATGCTTTTGCTCTGTCTTTCAGGGAATATGGGAAAACTCTCAACCTCATAGCTTCTTCAGCTCCTCGGTTGTAATTGAACGTGCCGCAGACTTCCAGGAAGTTGCTGATGTGGGCATTAGGATCTTCTGTTGCATTTCCCCCAAACTGAACTGTTTGCTGAATCATCTGGATGCAAGTTTTGATATCACCTGCATTTGCTGGTAAAGGAGGGAGTACAATACATGAAATGAGGCCATCAACCACTGGAATGGTTCTGTCTCGAATGGGAATTGGTGGTGCAACCTCCAAAGGTTCAGGTTCCATGTTGACTAAAGCTTCTTGGCCTTCTCGCCTTTCCCTTCTCAACTGTCTGATAGTTCTTTCAATTTCTGGGTCAAGCGGTCGGAATTCAAAGCTTCTGGTTCGTCTCATGAAGTGTCTGAGAACCTGAAACACAATAAAATAAAAATAATAAGTAAAAAGAAAAATTAGATACAAGTAACAAATCTAACCCGTAAACTAATAATAAAGATAACTAAGTCCCCGGCAACGGCGCCAAAAACTTGACCGGCGTAAACACACACGTATAACGCAAGCGTACGTATCGTTCAAGTAGTATAAAAAGTATCGATCCCACGAGGACTTAAAACCTTTTTGTTATTAATTTATTGGACCAAATGATTACCAGTATCCAACAAGTTGTTTGATTGATTTGGAATAGCGACGATTCTAAATTTAAAGACAAATAACTAAAATTGCTAAAAAGTAGATTTTAAAGAAATTCAATATTAAAACTATCCAGGGTTGTGATTTATTTCAATATTATTTAAAAGATGAAGTAGTTATCTTATATTTGGGTAATATATCAATTTATTAACCTGGAACACTAACTTATGTAAAAGCCTCTTCCGATGGTCAATTACAAATATCTAGTATAATCCAATTGAACCATATTCCTATGTCAACCAAATTACCTAGATTCATTAAGTTCAAGTTCCAATTATGGCTACCCCCGCCTAACAGGTATATTCCTATCCTGTAAGGAAATCTATTAAAAGGGTTATCTATCCTCAAGGAAGATCGTGGGCTATTGAGTCTAAGGTCTTAAACTTAAAATCCCTATGTCTAGTTCATTTTAAGTTTACCTAATCAATTTAATTAATGGCCAGTTAATTAAAAGCTTTAAGATTGAGACTCAATAAATAAATTTTAAATTACCCAAACTATAATTTAACCCTTATAAACCAGTTGAATTGAAATTCATCACAACCCTAGATAACTAATTTAGCTACGACACATAACTAGGGCTAAAAACTTAAAAGACTTAAAATAAAATTGCAAAAAGTAAATAACTGCTGAAAATGAAATAAAATAAAATTGCTAAGGTAAAAAGGAATTACTTCTACTATATACTAATTAGATTTCTCCCATAATATAATATAAACTTTGCAAATATTTTCATCCAGCCATATAGGCGGTATTTTGATTTAATTAATTTAAAAACAACCAGCCATAAAGGCGGAATCATTTAGAAACAACCAGCCATAAAGGCGGAATATCAAAATAACCACCACATATAGGCGGAATGAAAATAAACCAGCCATAAAGGCGGAAATGAAATAAACCAGCCATATAGGCGGAATCATTTAAAACAACCAGCCATAAAGGCGGAATTTAAATTTAATTAATCACCGACCAATCTGGCGGTATCCTGATTAATTAAATTTAAAACTTGAATATATTATTATGGGAGAAGTATCTAAAAAGTAATAGTAAAAGAATTACCTTTTACCTTAACAAAAGGAAGTTACCTCCTCATAATAGTAGTAAAAACTGTAAAATAAAGAAAGTAAAATATTATTATTACAGAACTTGGTTGAAATTACAAAAACTAATAAAAAGAGCTTAGAGAGAGAGAAACTCCCTAATTACATAAGATTTGGGAGAGGAAATGGTACACCAAAAACTGAAATCTCGCCCTCTATTTATAGGCGCGGATAAGGTGCGCGCGTCGCGACGCTGGGCGAGCGTCGCGCCGCGCGCTACAGTGACACGTGTCACGCGCTGGTTGGTTGACTCAGATTTGACCCGTTGACTTGGCACTGTTCATGACGTCATCGCTTACGTCATGCTGACGTGTCTACTTTCATGACGTCATTGCTTACGTCATCGTGCTGATGTGGCGACACGTGGCATGACACGTGGGGCGGCGGCCGTCGGACGAATGAGAGCTTGACACGTGGCGCGCTGTGATTGGCTGATGATGACGTGGCTCGTTGACTCGGTTGACTTGCTGACGTGGCTGCTGATGTGGACGCTGACGTGGCGACACGTGGCATGACACGTAATGGCGGTGGCCGGCCAAGCAATGAGATCTTGACACGTGGCACGGCGCATGTTAGCATCTCCGTTGTGATGGTGACACGTGGCAGGCGCATGTTAGCAAAGTCAAACTTTTCAACTTGTTGACCAGGGCGCATTTTAGCATCTCCGGTGCACGCTGGGCGTCGCGGCGCGCAAGGCTCCAGCGTCGCGACGCGCTGAAGACTGAAATTTTCCAGTTGGTGCATTTTTGTCCAGTTTTGCCCCAAATTGCCTCCAGTGCTGTCCAAACTTTATTTATCTGCAAAATAACAACAAAAACATCAAAACGTTCATAAAACTCGAGAAACAATACAAAACATTAGGTCAAATGAGTGGGAAATAGTGGTATAAATACCACTCATCATCAACAAGTTAGTGTTCCAGGTTAATAAATGATATATTACCCAACCTAAGATAAACTACTACACTTCATCTTTTAATAATATTGAAATAAGTCACAACAACACTGATGGTTTTTCATAAATTGAAGAATTTTCCTTCATTTCCCTTAAGCAAAAATTATTTTACTTGTTTTAAATTTAGACTCATCGCCTTTTTCCAACCACTCAATTCAATTCGTTAGATACCAGTAAGACAGGTTAACCTCATAAAAATTAATAAGAGTAAGGTTTTGTAAGTCCTCGTGGGATCGATACTTTTTATACTACTTGAACGATACGTACGCTTGCGTTATACTGTGTGTTTACGCCTGTCAACTATCACTTGGATTGACCCGATTGTGACTCCATATGCTCAAAGCGTAATGAGACACCAATACAAGTACATTTAAATGTACAATTTCCAGAGAGTGTTTAACAACTCCAAATCTATCCCGGTAGATCTTTATTCCTGAATAGGTTTGTTACTCCCCAGAATTCTATTCTACGGAGAATTTTCTATGAAAGAATATCTATGAAAGCCAAGCTTTCACCAATTGCTTTCGGGAATTTTATTGTCAGTGCCCTCCCACTAACCTCCTATATACACAAAATTATATCGTTTTGAGTCAAATCATAAACATTATGATTATTTCAAAACGTCAGTTCCAAGAACCTTATGCTTGTTTCAATCCAAACATGGATCGAATAACCGCAAACCTTGTTTGTCGGTTATACAAAATCGTCAGGATGTTGTAAGCATCCTCCAAAAGGTTTCCTTTTCAGGAAAGCGATTTGATCTGCAACTGACACATTTCATAAATGAAATATGCAGTTATCAACAAGCATCTTCAAAATGGATTTACCATGGCAACAGGTAAAAGGTTGAACCGTTATTAACACAATGTTGATAACGATACCTTTCCGTCAAAAGCCCAGCTTTGTACGTTGGTATGTTGCATTCCATGTATGTCTTCCTTGAAGACGTTAATGTACCAATAGGCAGAATGCCTTGTGGTACAACAACTAGTATTCAATAGTTGTTATACATGGAATCCATTTCGGATTCATGGCACTTTGCCATAATAGGGAGTCGATACCTCGTATCACTTCCTCAAAACGTAGTCGGTGGATATACCTTCATAAGATTGACATCTTTATGAGGTTAGATCAGAAACCCATACCCTAGGTCGTTTTCTGACTCTATCCGATCTACTCAGTTCTTGTGTATTCGAAGATTAATGGTACAGATTCATCATTGATGAACTATTTGTGTTCCATTACGGACCTTGTGCCTTGAACAGTATTACTCTGATTTTCATCGAGTATCACTATCCTCCCACTGACCACTGCATATCGGTATTCCTCTCAGGAAAAACCGCATGGTGAGCAACAATCACATTGTTCTCATGTGAGATTTATAAGTACTATACTTAAGGTTTCCCTTAGGATAACCTATATAGGCACTGTTCTAATTTGGATCTTTCAGTTTGGTATCATCCAAACGTTATGCCTGGCATACCCAAATTACTATAAATGAGAAACCCCGTTTCTTTCCTGTTCATATCCTATATGACATCTGTCAAACAGATTTATATGGAACCTTATTCTAAATAAGTTTTGCACTGATAATACATATCCTTTAGAAGGAAATAGTAGCTCAGAGCGACTCGTGATAAACCATATCATGTCCAACAAAATTTGGTTTTTGGTTCGGATACACCGTCACTTTGACGTGTTCCGGGAGGAGTCCTCATTTGAAAGAATACTATACTCTTTCAAGTATATACGAAACTTACTGCTTAAGTATTTTCCATTACGGTCTTACCATGGCGGAATAATACTATAGCCGATCTGTTTATTTACTTCGTGTCGAAACTTCAAAAGTTTACGATCTGTGTTCTTCAAAAGAAACACATAACCATAACGTGATGCCACATCCGTTAAGGTCACGAAATATTCATGTTCACATCTAGCCTAGCTAGATATGGGCCCACTAACTTCACCATGAATAGGGCTAACAGATCAGTGGCACTTACACTATTACCAAGTAAACAGTGTTTTAGGTACTTTACCTAACAAACTAGATTCGTAGACTTTATTTGAATAGTCAAATCAGTCCTGGTACCCACTCTTCAAAAGTGTGGATATACGAGTCTTGTATAATTGTGTCCCAGACAACAATGCCACAAATAAGTCTCTATTGATCAAATCAATTTGAGCTATTTATTTGTCATTTTATATTTTGAGATTTTAATTATATTCAAAATATAAATTCTGTTATTCACATCTAATGTGTTTATCTCAGTATCATCTTTATATAATGAAACACTTAGTGTTCTTGAATATAAAGGTTTATCCACAATGGATTAAGCACTGATATAGAGATAATGTCTCTAGTCAAACTAGTTACATTATAACAGTTCCTAATTTAAGTACACACCCGAAGGGTAGTTCCTAAACTTAGGTATCTACGGTCGAAACAGCGACTTTCGTCACGTTTCCGATTCGCAGAGCAATCTCAGCTTGAAGTCAGTATCCTGCTCAAAGCAGATTCTGAACATCAATACATATATTTTATGTACCACACTAAGTATTTAAAATCCAATTTCAATACTAGTAGTGAACATAACTTTGACAAATATTTTTAAAGTTAGAGCCTCGCCCTTTCTTTAATTCCTTCGTGTCTGCCATATCCAAATGGTAGTCACTTTGGATATGTCAATTATCTTTTCAATATTTCACAAACCTTTGGCCAAGCCTCGGGTTTCGGAATATCGAAACGATGTGCACCTTGTGCAACACGCCCAATTGCAAACTTTGACTTTCTCTCCTCTAGAATAGTCCATTAATTCTCCAAGAATTATAAATTGCAATTTTAATACTTCTTAAATCTAAAATTAGATTATGACAAGTATATTAAATTAAGCATTAAAGTCATATCACATAAATCTTCCAAAGATTTTATGCTCTACTTATTTTGCTTAATTTTGGGCTTAAGGTATAATAAGTTATTTTATCAAATAAAGTAACATATTATTTATTCCCAATTTGAAAATTAAATCATTTAAAATATTTTAATCCCAGATTATATTTTAAATATCCAACTTTTCAATTTTATCTTGATTACAATAGTCCAACTATTTAATCAACGATTAGTGGTACTATATATATTATAATGATTATAATAGTCCAACTATATAATCAAATATAATCCAAATTAATTAACCTCAATTACATTGATTACTATAATCCAATTATAAAATCAACTGTAAACTGAAATTAATTAATTCAAATATATTGATTAATATAATCCAATTATATATAATCAAGTATATACAGTCCAACTTTTTTTTTTAAAACAACATTTAAATATTAGTCCAACTAACATTTAATATTACGACGAAATAATTTGAATGAGCGCGTATGGCGAGTAATTGAACGATTATTGCAAATTCAATTCTTGCCTCCCACTATTTTTCGTCGAGCCTCTAACCCTCTGTCGAGTACTCGAGAAACCGTGTTTCCTAGTGGGCTAGGATCCCGTTAAATATCACACAATCTTGACTTTGGCCAACAAATTGTATGATAATTAACTAGGTAGATCTCGAAGATCAATTGGATCCCATCCAACTCCTAGATCCAGTAGGTGACATCCAAGTCCCAAACATATATCTTATATATGCCTATACATCGAGTGTATAGCCTAACCTTTTCCCTCTGAATCAACTAGGCCTTGGCTTTGGCACAACAAACCTAGTGATCCCAGTCAAGCGCGAACCCATTGACCATGGAAACTTCGTAATCAATGTCGTTGGACAAGAAGTGGTCTTGACTTTGGCCAACAAACCACAACTTGGACAAGACACCAATATGGAACAAAGCCTCGTGATTCAAACACATCTTCGACGGACAAGGGCTTGACTTTGGCCAACAACCCATGCCAATCTAGGATCTTGAGCAAGAATCACTCAATGGAAGGAAAAGACGCATGATATTTGATGAGGGCTTTTCGTGTGCAAATTGGCAACCAATTTATTATCTTTGTTAAGGTCTCATCACCATACACCCCTAAGCATGCATTCTAAATACATAATAAGCGCATATGTAAAATAATAATGATATGCGGATGGATATTTTACACATTGATCCTAGATTAAATCTCTCACTTTCTCTCTCCAAGCTAGCACTTGTATTACTTCTACCGTTACACTACACTTCTAAAGAAACCTCATTTACATTGAGGGGAATAGGTGAGAAGAGAATACAAAGAATAGAAGGTGATAAGGCTGGACTCGCAGGTCCAATTAATAAATCAAATTTATTACAACAATTTCTAAAATCGCCCTACCCGACTAATATCCATCCGATATACATTATTCATGCATCACAACCATGTATTCATACAAGCATGTTATCAATCAATCTAATCAAATTAATTAATCTGATAATTAGTGATCATCCAATGTTCAAACAAGATTTGATTTTGTTCGAGTCAAACTCGTATTGCGAACACGTACTCAAAGTACGATTTCTACGAATTAAATTAAATTACATAATTAAATCCAATTTAATACGCATTTAATTCTAATTCATTATTTAATTCCAAATTAAATATTACACTTTATAAAATAAACCTTTACGACTTAAATTCCAAATTTAATCGTTACGGGTCACAAAGCCCGATTAATATCCAATATTAATTTAATTAAAGTCCAATGGGCTTTTAATTAATTTCTTGAGGCGTGGACTTTTGGTCAACTCGGGTCAAACCCGCAACCAAAGTCCAATCCGGAGTTACCCCATAAGCCCATAAATTAATTTAGGCCCATTAGGCCCAATTAAACGTTAAAGGTTCATTAGTCGCATTTGGGCCTTTTGGAAGCGGTTTTGGGCCTAATTGGATCCAACCAATTTTGGCCTAAACCAACTTTGTACAACAAAGTCCAATAAACCCAATAACAACTTTAAAAGCCCAAAATCCAATTTTAAGGCCCAATAATTTAATTTCAAAAATTCCAAATTTTTCAATTAAATTACCTAAAGTGTATAGCATTATTAATTACCCAAATCAAAGTTTCCAAAACACTAAATTTGTCCAATTAATCATGCTTAACTTCAATTAATCAGTCCAACATAATTAAATCAAAATCAAACCCAATTTCATGCTTCAAGTGTCTCGGCCATAAGGGGAAAATTATGTCCAAATGATATTCAATCCAATTGAACCAAATTAAACATAAATTCAACATCCCTCAATGATTTCCAAGTCATCCAATGAACAAAAAATCAAAAATCCAAGACATTAGGGCACTTGCCAAATTCGGCCATCACAAGCAAATTGGGGAAAAATTGTTCCAAACATTTTTCATCAAATTGATCTAATCAATCATCAATTAAACAACATTTAAGCATTCTAAATCATCCAATTTCATTAAAAATGCTCTCAAATCAAGTTTACCCAAATTAAAGTTTTGGCCAACAATAAGAAAATTAGGGAAAATCAATCCAATTAATTTTTCTTCAAATTGATTACATATAACTCTAAGTTATTCATATACAAACATTCTTAAACAAACAATTTGTCAAAATCATGCTTAAATCAAAAAGCCCCAAATTTTGCTCAAGAACCCTAAAAACGTTTTATGCACAAATGGCTCAAGATACCATTGTTGAGTTTCAATCAAGTCCCAAGGATCATAAATCATGCATAAACGAGTGAATACATGTCAAAGGAGGTGCGGAATAAACTCACATTGATCGGTTGGATGCTACGAAGATGGAAAAACGCACTGCTCCTCCTTGCTCGGCAGTGAACTGCGCACAGGTGGACTGCTCGGCGTGGGTGTTGTTTCTTCATCTTCTATTCGGCCATGGGTGATCCTCCATGGAAGCTCCAAGCTCCAAGCTTCACAAGGTGATTCCTTGCTCACGAAATCACTTCCCTATCACCTTTGTATTCCTCCATGAGTGTGCTAGCACATAGATCTTGCAACAAGATCTTTGCTTCTCCATTTAATTCGGTGAAAACCAGAAAAAGAATGAAGAAATCGGTCCAAGACCGAGAGAGAAGATGGAGAGGTTTTTGGCTCCAAAAGCCTAATACCGTAAATGGGAGAGAGAGAATGAATTAGAAAATAAAAAATTGTAAAAGGTTTATATAATTTCCAAAATATTTAATAAACCATTTACTTTTTCTATTTCAAAAAGCAAAGCATTAAATGCTTGTCTATCACCTCAAATCAATTCACATCAATCACTCAAATGTCACATCACTCAAAGTGACATGTGATTTGACGCTTGATGTGACTTGCGATTTTGACGCTTGATTTGACTTGCGTGCCGTACTCAAATTCGAAATGCGAATGCGCTCGCAAACAATCCCGGGCTCGGGTTCGCTAATTCCAAATTAACGAATTTTCCGTTGCGTCGTAATTAAATGATTACGCCTAGCGAATTCACTATTCACGTCGCTAACGAATTAATTCTAAATTAATTCGTTCGCCCGAATTAAAATCTAATTTCAATTCCGCGTCGAAATCTAATTTCGTTATAATATATCGAATATATTAATTTATCGATTAATTCCAAATAATCGTTCTCTCTCTTATACGATATTTTATCCGAGATAAAATATCTCCGTAATTAATCCCAGATTAATTTTCTCTCTCATCGAATTAATCCCAGATTAATTTTCTCTCTCTTCCAATTAATCCCAGATTAATTAAAGTGCGAGTCATACGTCATCGGTGAATCTTCAGGAAGCGACCCATGAGATCTCCGGATATGTTGGCAGTAAATATGGTCGTCGGACTATCCGAACACGTAAGTACCTCGTACTACGTTTATACCGATTTACAAGACAAGGTTGGCTTCTAGCAAAGCGCCATGCCTACCCAATTCTCCAGAAATATTCTTACAGGAATATATAGATCTGTATCAAGCGTAGTATAACCGTAGTATTGTGCATATCGGCCCAGTATCGGATAGTCACGTGCTAGGGCTGGGGCTGGATAAGTGTCTGCCCCGTCCGAAGCACATGTCGGATGTCTGGTAACTAGTCTCTATAATCGGATATGCATGACCTAGTCATAATATCCCGATGGTTGCGGAACACTTAAGAGCACTAATACCGTATCCTGCGTGACATCATCTCCACTATGACTGAAGTGATACTTCCGTCTTGACATCACACCCAATACACTACGACTCTCATGAAACCCACAAGTGGTGTACGCAGAACCGGTTAAAGCCCTGTACCACCAAGACCAAAGTCTATCGATTATCGTAAGTATTAGCGATGTAAGTCTCAGGTTAAGACTTTACACACCTACCTTGATTTCGGCCTCCCATAGACACATAGTCATAATACCAATGGGATTCCGAAGGGTCTATCCAGAGCAAAGCTGTTTCCCGTACCATCGGTGAAACACGACCTCCTATCGCACTTGCATAAGTATCCAATACTTATATATATGAGAACTATGTCGTTGTGCCCTCACAACGCACACAAGTGCAATACTAGCCTATTCCGCATTATCAATGTCCAGTCTCGATAATACTCCGGCTAGGGATATTTAATGATTAATCCTTCGGGGACTGATACTGTCTCATATCATTCTCAGTCCAGGAACTAATCATAGGGACCTCTCTTCATTTATATATCTATGGTGATCTAATCACAAATGATGAGAGTGCAATTTCCTTGTCACATAGTTAATTTGCTACAACAACACAATGATCTGTGCAAATAGTGACGCTATGGGTCATTTTGTCCAACAGAGAGATGGAAGTTGTGTATGTCTTAATTGATTTCCAAAAACCAATTAAACATATACCAAATATTTGTAAAAAGCCTTTCAAAAAGGTTAACAAAATTTGGCTCCAAAATAGCATTAAATGCTATCAACCACTCACATCACTATTTACATCAATCAATCAATCAAGTGACAAGTTGTCACATCACTCAAAGTGACTAATGATTTGACGCTTGATGCGACTAGTGATTTGACGCTTGATATGACTTGCGAGTCGCACTTAAGTTCGCAATGCGAGTGCGCTCGCAAACACTCCCGGGCTCGGGTTCGCTAATTCCAAATTAATGAGTTTTCCGTTGCAACACAATTAAATAATAATGCCTAGCAAAATCAATATTCACGTCGCTAACGAATTAATTCTAAATTAATTCGTTCGCCCGAATTAAAAACTAATTTTAATTCCACATCGAAATCCAATTTCGTATAATATATCGAATATATTATTTTATCGATTAATTCCAAATTAATCGTTATCTCTATTTATATGATATTTTATCCCAGATAAAATATCTCCGCAATTGATCCCAGATTAATTTTCTCTATCATCTAATTAATCCCATATTAATAAAGTGCGAGTCATACGTCATCGGTGAATCTTCGGGAAGCGACCCATGAGATCCCCGGATATGTTGGCAGTAAATTCGGTCGTCAAACTATCCGAACATGTACGTTCCTAGTACTACGTTATTACCGATTTACAAGACAAGGTTGGCTTCTAGCAAAGCGCCATGCCTACCCAATTCTCCAGAAATATCCTTATAGGAATATGTGATCTATATCAGGCGTAGTATACGTAATATTGCGTATTACGATCTAGTATCGGATGTCACATGCTAGGCCTGGGGCTGGAATTGTGTCTGCCCCGTACGAAGCACATATCGGATCTCTGGTAACTAGTCTCTATAATCGGATAAACATGACCTAGTCATTTTATCCCGATGATTGCAGTACATAAGAGAACCAATTCCGTATCCTACGTGACCATCATCTCCACTATGACTGGAGTGATACTTCCGTCTTGACATCACACCCAACACACTACAATTCGCAATATACCCAGAAGAGGCGTACAAAGAACTGGTTAAAGCCCTGGACGACCAAAACCAAAGTACATTGATTGTCGCAAGTATTAGCGGTGCAAGTCTCAGGTTAAGACCAAATACACCTACCCAGATTTCGGACTTCTATAGACACATAGTCATACTACCAATGGAATTCCGAGGGGTCTATCCAGAGCGAAGCTATTTTCTGTACCATCGGTAAAACACAACCTCCTACTACACTTGCATCGGTAAAACACAACCTCCTACTACACTTGCATGAGTATCTGATTACGCCCAAATATGACTCGCGGTTATTGCAGTACAGTTGGGGTGTCGATTCCTCAGAGAGATGGTTACAGGAACTAATTTACTCAAACAAAACGTTAACGGTAACTTAAGAAATAAAACGATAAAAATTGGTAATTAAATTTTCAGATAAATAAAATAATGAAAATATATTAAAAGATAATGGCAGAGAAAAGCAGCAAAGCGTCGGGAATCCCTCTTGCATCAAACTCCTATATTCAGTTATTAATTCCTATTACTACTCAGTTGAGGGTTTCACATTACAAACCAACAACCGGAAGATATTCAATTCTACACATATTCAAATTCTAAGGTAATTAATGATTATTTTCTCTATGTTAACAGCACACAAAATTCATCGTTACGAGTTATCTAACGTCGACAATATACCCTCAGGCAATACTGCAGCAGAAGACCAACACATAAAACGACTTTTACCAGTCACAATTAAATTCGCAAACCACACATTTGAAGAAGCATGACTGGATCTATATGGGATTTGACAAAACATAATTTCTGGATTAATAAATCGAAGGATTATAGAAAATAATAAACATCAATTTTATTAAATGATAAAAAGGTACTCGTAGGAATCAAAAACACAAATAATAAAAATCCAATACAAGAGTTCATCATAGCTTTGCCTATGGGATTAGTTCATCATAAAAGAAATAAAAATAATCCGGGATTGGAGAGAATTATTATTCTGAATCATCACGGCTCCGCGTCCCGGGCTTTTGCGCTCTGGTTTCTTCTCTGAACTTCTCGGCTACGGCTTCCTGCTTGCGTCTGCTTCTGAATATTTTTGCTGTTAATGCGCAGCCCCCTGTTCAGTTATTGGTCTCTCTCTCCACGCCCAGCAGCCTCTCTCGGCTGATCTCCTACGCTCAGCAGCTCCCTGCGTTTTTTGATTTGTTTTTGCGCAGCAGCCTAAGCTGCTTCACGCCGTCCTCCCTTCAATTCTCGCAGCTTTTGTTCTTTAAATAACCATACAGTTATGAAACCCTATTGACTGCTTTGGGCCCACATCAATTTCCAATTGCACTTCAAAGTTTTAGTCAATATTGGTGGCTGAAACAATCTTTTTTTCCCATTTGGCCAGCTTTCTTCCAAATCCTATTCAATGATATTTTCCTTCTTTTTTCTTTTTTTAATCAAAGATTTGGAACAACAATTGGGCCCACGTGCCTTTCTTCTTTTTATTTCTTCAAATTACTTCTCTTTTTGCTTTATTTCCAATTCCTAAAACATTAGGGAGAAAAATTACTAAATTAACATAAATAATAAACATTTTCTAAATTAATAAAATAATAAAAATCCTATAATAAAATATAAAATATAAAATATATTACTAAATACTTAACAATAAATTCGAATAAGTGATGTTTCAAAGTGTATTTTCATGCACTTATCAGTATCAT
This sequence comes from Zanthoxylum bungeanum, assembly GCA_019454045.1. Classification (NCBI taxonomy): domain Eukaryota; kingdom Viridiplantae; phylum Streptophyta; class Magnoliopsida; order Sapindales; family Rutaceae; genus Zanthoxylum; species Zanthoxylum bungeanum. Next base: position 34,222 of record SKCR01024307.1, read on the forward strand.
ATACCCAAATATATGAGAACTATGCTGTTATGCCCTCACAACGCGCACAAGTGTAATACTAGTCTTTTACGCATTATCGATGTCCAATCTCGATAATACTCTGACTATGGATATTTAATGATTATACCTTCGCGGATTGATACTGTCTCATATCATCTCAATCCAGGAACTAATCATATGGACCTTTCATCATTTATATATCTTGGTGATCTAATCACAAATGATAAAAGAGCAATTTCATTTGTCACATAGTTAATTTGTACAACATTACCATGATCTGTACAAATAGTGACGCTATGGGTCATAACTGTCCAACAGATAAATCACATTCCCTAATTAAAAGATACAAATCAAATCTTATCAAACGCTTTCCTAATTCGATTAAATTACATACCTAAATAAAATAAATCAAATCAAATCAAATATATCATCTTCCTAACCAAATCAAATCATATCTAATCACTTCCCTAATTAAAAGATTTTTCCCTATCACACACTAATTAAAAATATCTCCCATAATTACATAAATCCTTTCCCTTTTCACACAAGGTAAACCCCAACCCTTTGCCTATAAAAAGAAGCCTAAACCCAACCTTGAAGCCATAGGAACTCACACCCAAAGCAACAAGAAAAAATCAAATAATTTTCTCTTCTCCTCCTCTCTACCATCACTGAAACACTCTCCCAAAATAGCCATTGGATCACCGAAACATACCCCTGAAACAGCCCTTCCATTCACCGAAAATCACCCCCTGAAACACAGTCTTTGACCACTGAAACACAGCACTTAAATCACCAAAAATCTTCCCAGTAAAACTGCTTTTTGACCACCAAAAACTGTCAAGAAAACCAGCCCCCATTACAGTAAAAATCACCTAAAAATAGTCCCTAATTACCGCGAAATAGTAACCAAAAAACACAACAAGAAACATCAGCGAAACAGAGTAAAACAGCAGCCCGAGCAGCGAGGCAACGAATAGAAACAACGAACCAATGAACCGGAGGAGTTACGGAGCATCAACCCTTTCGAGAACCGCGTAGCGCACTTCCGAGAGACGACTTAAGAGGTTAGACTTGAGGGCACCCTTCTTTATTTATTCTCCTTTGTTTTTTTTATTTATTTTCTTAATTTATTTCGCATAAGTATTATGGATTGGTGTATGATATGAATTTCGGATGAATGGAATATGTGTTCTCTCTTGCAGTATATCGGATGGAAACCCGGATGTAAATTCCGTAGCCGAATCCGAATAGACGGTAGTACAGTCTGCACTCGGGATACAATGCCATGTACCGCTTGAGAGACACACATATTTCGTTTCATCCAACCTTATGTTTGAGCATGGTTTAGTCGTTAGTATGTTATTTATTTTTTAAGCATGATTTAGTCGTTAATATGTTATTTACTTTCCGCATGTTACTTATTTCTGTATTGTAATGAAATGCGCATGGGCAAATCAAGTTGGATTAAAGGTCCTCCGTTTTTAGGGATGAAAAGCCTAAGGGCTGCCTTTGCCATGACGTTTTACCGCGCCGGACGAAGTATGTTTGATTGGATGTGAGATATGTTTAATCGGATATACGAAGTCCCATATCGTTGTCTCATTTATTTGTATGCATTGTATTGTAATGCGCATGGGCTTATTATGTTGGTCTAAAGGTTCTCTACTTGAGGGAAGAAAAGCCTAAAAGGCTCCCATTACCATGACATTTCGCCGCGCCTTTTATTATTATGTTATTTGCTTTCTGTATGCCATCTCCTTGTTAAATCATGCATCATAGTGTAATACGCATGGGCAAATCAAGTTGGATTAAAGGTCCTCCAACTTGAGGGATGAAATGCCTAAGGGCTACCTTTGCCACGACATTTTGCCGCGCCGGACGAAGACCAAAAACTTTCTGATTATACAAACGAAAGGCCAAGAAAATTGGATAAAAAAAAAAGGTACACTCGATTGAATGTGAAATATGTTCAATCGGGCATACGAGGTCCTACATCGAGTATTTGTTTATCCCTATATGTGTTTGTGTCATTTCAGATGCCATTTTGGCAATCTCGTTCAAACACGTTTCCAAATGCTACACGAATGTATGCATTCTGCCTCAATCCATTCGAATGCATTTACGAACGCTACTCGAACGTGCATCTATTTTGTTTTATCATGCATCAGGTCTTACCCTGTTTGAACACGTTTCCGAACGCTATACGAACGCGAACCTTCTGTTTACCGTTCGAACGCGTTTTCAAACGCTACACAAACACACATACAGTGCACATACTTATTTTCATCACATTTCATGCATGTTTGCTTCTTTGATCATTTATTTGCACCATATGATTAGTCATATCATTTCATTATTTACGCTTAGGAAATTATCATCCATTTATATTTCTGCATTTATTTATTAGATATGCTCATTAGATTGTGTGCTCGCTTTTATTATTAATGCCTTTATAGTTGTTATTAGTTACATTATTGCACTTTATTGTTTAATACGTTCATGAATTATGTATTTTGCCTTCATTTTGTTCATTTACGATTATGGGTGTGCAAACTTGCATGTTGCTTAAATTATCTGGTATGTGTTGCACAAGATTTGGTTGTACTATTGCATAAATCCTTTCATTACAAGTGGCATAAGTAAGAGACCATTCCGAACCCAACAGTTTGAGGTCTTCCCTTGCGAGGGGTGAGTGGAACCTTAAACCATTTTCCCGGTTCACACCGGGTGGCGACTCCATTTTTAGTTCTCCGGTTTAGTCCCCCGCGGGCTACTCCATACTCCCAACCAGGCCGCGAGCCTGGAACAGCGTCACCGATTTCTGTGTCCTATAATATCCTAGCATGTAACCGAATATGGAGAACAAGTTGGTGTGAAAGACAACAATCAGATTTATAGTAACAACGAAAGTAAAGTACGAAAAGAGCATGTCAAAGTCAATAATAAGGAATACGGTTTAAGCACAAATGCACGTACAATTAGACTTAATATAAGCACCTTGTTTCAGAGGCTTTAGCCAATTAAGAAGGACCACCAGAGAATCTGTTCAGGATTAATATCCTGAATATAAGAGCCATTGATAGACAACAATAGTAAGCTAGAAGTACATAAAGAAATTGCTCATGTGCTATGAGGTCATAAACCCACAAATAAGCAAATATATGAGAACTTGAAGAATAGAGGAGATAAGCAATTGAAGCTTAGTGAAGGGAAAATAGAGAGTTAAATAGCAAAATTATGAGAAAGAAAGCTAGAATCAGAAAGAGTATGTGGCAGTAAGGAAGTACCTAGTAAGGTTATTTATTTAATACATTTACACCCAGAATGAGAGTATGATAAGAAAAAAACTAATCATAGAAAGCACTAGTACTTCTAGGGATTCAGAAGTACCAGCTAAGAAGAAAATACAACAGTGATACATTAACCGTAAAGGGTAACAGAAGTTCCAAGTGATATTTAATAATTAAGTTGGCATGGCAAGAGATATAAGAGGTTTCAAACATGAGTGAAACTGAGGTGCATGGGACGGCTGGCCACAAATTTAGTGATAATTTAAGAACTAATAGCTCACGCATAGAACAGAGTTGGAGAATTTTGAGCATAAACTAGAAGTCTAGAAATGAGGTTTCTTTTATGCATGGACTTAATAATTGTCTGACGGTATTATATGTACTCAGTAGAAGTTTCATGAAATGACAACCAGGAATTATCTCTCATTCAAGAATTCAAGGAATTATTCACTAGAGCCCACGAACTTTGGAGTAGAATGTGCAAGCATGACAAGAGAGGTATTGTACATAAATCAGATGTTAAGATAAGAATCGAATAGAGTAAACTAAGATAAGAGATTCCCAGAAATCATAGTATTGAGTTCTTGAACAGAATAGCAGAAAGCAAGTAACGGAAGATAAAATAGCAGAAATCAGATATCTTCAAACCAAGACGGTCGTAAGAAGTTCAACATAAGAAGGGATTCGAGGACGAATCATATTTAAGGGGAATTTGTAACATCTGGTTGTCCCGACTACTGTTACATTGTGGGATGCTTGATACATAATATAAATTATGTTCGAACATATATACACTCATGAAATGACTTTGGGAACAATTGGTAAATTCTTTGAAAATTCCGATAGGAAATTATACGATGTTCCAATCTGGATTGCGCATGGTATTTGCACCATAACTTTTTCATATGAATTATGATTTTTATGAATTTTATATTGTCGAAAAGCTAAGACCAAGACCTATAATTTTCAAGTTGGACATATTTCCAAATTAGAATCCGGACCTGGCCAAAAATCATGAATTCCACGGCTGCTACAGTAAATTCGAGAATAACCTAGATTCGAGTGATGTGGTTGTAGGAAACGCTTTCCTCGAGCAGTGGAAGCGATTAGGCACACGGATCGACCTTGAAAATTTTTTCTGCTTTCCCTTCCTTAAATCCGAATTCAACCAGCACATATACTGAATTTTTGCTTCTATTTCGAACAAGATCTCAGCCCCAGAATGCGCCCAAAACAGTCCCCGAACAACCCCCGAACTGCAGTGAAATAATGGACTGTTTTGGACCAGTAACACAACCGAACTGCACACAAATCACCCACTGAATTGCGTGAACTGCAAGGGTGATATAGGTCTGATTTTTCCACTCAAAAATAATCCTAACTCAGTCCCAAAAAGTCCCCAAGGTGTTTCCCAAAAAAAACCGAATTAAAACAAAACAAATCGAGCCCCGATTGTAACAAGTTAATTGCGGCAAAGAGGTATTGTTGTTCCTCAATGCCGTAAATTATAAGAGTGAATGAGAAGATGATTTGTTCGTCACCAAAGGTCTTCCGAGCTATATCTCGTTACCAACGGAAAGTAGTGTGGGCTACACACACAAACAAATCCCTAAACGTTTTAGAGATTTAATCACACACTAATAATATTTTTCTTATTGTTGTTCTTCAATATTGTTTCTCAACTTTTGAGAGAATGGAGAAGAAGAAGAAGGTGGCTAGGGTTTGGAAAATCATTGAGTAGAAAAAAAAATATATCTTTTTCTTTTTATACTTAGGGTAATTTGTTTCATGAAACAAATCAACCACTTCCCTCCCACCTATGTCAAATTCGGCCAAGCTAGGGTTTCTTTTAATTTTTTTTTCAACATCAATATTCAATTACCATTATTGAAAAGATGTTACAAAATTAAATAAGCAATTAACAAATTTGAAAATCACAATTTCCAAATTAATGCCAAGGATTTTATTTGTTTCCAAAGCAAAAAATTCATCCCCTAATGGCTTGAGGAATTCGGCCACGACAAGGAATAATAGATAAATTTTGTAGCATTAGGTATTCAATTCCATGATTGAAATATATGTTACAAAATTAAAGAGTTACTACCTTTTAAAAAGATGTAACTTCCAAATTTAATTCAAAGGTTTCCAAAACCCAAATTTGGAATTCCAATATTAGCCTTCATTAAATTATATCATATATAATTTAATTACTAGCAATAAATAATTATCATATAATCATTTATTATATAAATCATATATTAACTTTTAATATATAGTTGTAAGTGTGACAAATAATATTATTAATCATATTAATAATATTTATACCTTTGTGAGTATATAATTGGACTATCCAATTATACTAAATCTGTTATAGTAAATCGAGCTAGCACGGGGACCAAATGGACCTACGGTTCCGAGCTCCAATAATCTCAAAATATTAATTAAGCTCTTAATTAAATATTACGAATTATTAACACCTGGTTATTGCACTAAAAACCGAAAGTTGCACTCTCGTTGCCGCAGATGATATATTAAGTCGAACTAAGTCGTTGTCCATCGATATAGTCATTACATACGAATTGACCCTTCACGAGTATCTCATAATTAGAGTCGGGTCATAATGTCCGTTATACCCCTCTAATTATTTTTACCTTAAGTGCCATTGATTCTCTAATGAACGATTTATTCATAACTATTATGAATTTTAATCTTTCTATTCGTAATAGAGAGACTTGAGCGCCCAAATCGTTCAGGTACCGAATCAACCCTTAAAAAGATACTCATCTACTTCTAGCAAGAAAGAGTGAACTCCAAGTCTATGTAAAACATTCTCAGCTACAAAACAAATTGTGTCCCCAAAGTACGTAGCTATTGGTCGGGACTGCTACACCAACCTCACCTTTGTAAATCAAAGGACATAGCCTACCATGCAGGAGTTCGTAGTACACTCAGGATTAAGATCAATCTATATATGACCATCTAGTAGATCGAAATGACTTTCTTAGTCTAACGGATATTATAAGAATGTCATTTCCATCTGGGTCCAGTCCTATATGATCGCATCATACAAGGTGCCTCCATTCTCATGACTCTACATGGACGATCTGGATCAAGATCGCCATACAAATATAGAATGGACCGCAGCTATAGATAAACCATAAACAAAGTAACCGCTTTGTTTGCTCTCTATGGACTATTTAAGATTACTAACTTCAGACTTAAATCCTCTTGTGTATGATACTCATACACTAAGTCTGAAGGCACATAAGCAATCTAAGGTATTTAAGATGATATATAATATGCGAAAATTAAACAAACAATTTGATAAATGAATAATGCATTATTTTATTTCAAAACACATAAAACCGTTTACATCACATGTAGCTCTAGGGCATACATTCCAACAATCTCCCACTTGCACTAGAGTAAATGGGACATGTCTCGTAATCCCAGACCATCTATGTGACCTTCAAAAACTTTAGCCGGCAAGGTCTTTGTAAACGAATCAGCCAGGTTATCTACGGATGCAATCTTTGTGACAATAACGTCTCTGTTGGACAATTATGACCCATAGCGTCACTATTTGTACAGATCATGGTGTTGTTGTACAAATTAACTATGTGACAAGGAGATTGCACTCTTATCATTTGTGATTAGATCACCCAGATGTATAAATGATAGGAGGTCCCTATGATTAGTTCCTGGATTGAGATGATATGAGACAATATCAGTCCACGGAGGATTAATCATTAAATAATCCCTAGTCATAGTATTATCGAGATTGGACATCGATAATGTGGAATAGACTAGTATTACACTTGTGCGCGTTGTGGGAGCACAACGGCATAGTTCTCATATATTTAAGTATTGGATACTTATGCAAGTGTAATAGGAGGTTATGTTTACCGATGGTACGGAAAACAGCTTCGTTCTGGATAGACTCCTCGGAATTCCATTGGTAGTATGACTATGTGTCTATGGAAGTCCGAAATCAGGGTAGGTGTATTTGGTCTTAACCTGAGACTTGCACCGCTAATACTTGCGACAATCAATATGCTTTGGTTTTGGTCGTCCAGGGCTTTAACCGGTTATATGTATGCCTCTGCTGGGTATATTGAGAATCGTATATATTGAGAATCATAGTGTATTGGGTGTGATGTCAAGACGGAAGTATCACTCCAGTCATAGTGGAGATGATGTCACGTAGGATACAGAACCAATGCTCTTAAGCACTGCAGTCATCAGAATGATATGACTAGGTCATGTTCATCCGATTATAGAGACTAGTTACCAGACATCCGACATGTGCTTCATACGGGGCAGACATAATTCCATCCCCGCCTAGCCTAGCACGTGACATCCGACACTGGATCACTATACGCAATACTACGTATATTACGTCTGACATAGATTATATATTCCAGTAAGAATATTTCTGGAGAATTGGGTAGGCACGGTGCTTTGCTAGAAGCAAACCATGTCTTGTAAATTGGTAAGCATGTGGTACGAGGTACGCACGTATTCGGATATTCCGATGACCGTATTTACTGCCAACATATCCAGGGATCTCTTGGGTCGCTTCCCAAAGATTCACCGATGACAGTTGACTTAAACTAGAATTAATCTGGGATTAATTTAGAGAGAGAAAATTAATCTGGGATTAATTGAGGCTTTATTTAATCTGGGATTAAATGTGTTCGGAAGAGAGAGAACGCGATTAATTTGGAATTAATCGGTGAAATAAATTTAATAGTTAAATTTGATTTTTCTATTTAATTTATTTGCATGGGCTAAAATTAATATATCGGATATATTAATATGAATTGGATTTCATTACGAAATTAAAGTTGGACTTTAATACGAACGAACGAATTAATTTAGAATTAATTCGTAAACGACGTTCGTAATATATTTGCGAGGCATCGTTATTTAATTAAATTAGATTTAATTATTTAGCGACGAAAGTTCGTTTAATCGGATTAAACGGATCCGAGCCGCGGCAAATGATCGTAGAGACATTTGAATTTTTAATTCAAATATGGGGCCCACTTCACATGTGGTAGTTGGGAGAGTGGTTGGCATTTATGCCAAGCCACCAACTTTCCAACTACCTTGGAATGGTTTTGGTGAAACCATTTACCCAACTACCTTGTTTAGGTAAAAGGGTAAATTGGTTTTACCTAAAGACATCTCTCTCTCTCATTAGAACACACTTGAACAAAACTAAAACCCTAGAATACTCCTCCATGGGCGTGAACTTGGTCTCTTCCCTCTCTTTGATTTTGTTGCAAAATGAACAAAGCTAGCACTTCATGGAATTAACTAAGGTGATAGGGAAACCAACTCAAAGCTTGGAATCAACAAAGGAAGGATCTTGGAGATTTTTCAACTCAAAGCTTGGAATCAATAAAGGAAGGATCTTGGAGATCTTCAACTCAAAGCTTGGAATCAACAAAGGAAGTATCTTGGAGATCTTCAACTAAAACTTAGAATCAACAAATGAAGGATCTTGGAGATCTTCTTCTCAAAATTTTAAAAGCTCAAATCCATTCAATGTAAGTAATTCCACAACTTATAATGAATTTATGAACACATTTTCTTTCTTATTAGATCCTTGGCCTGTTCTAGGAACACTAACAATGGTATCAATAGCCAATTTTAAGCATGAAAATTTTAGGGTTCATGAGACTAAAATTTAGGGCTTTTGTGTTTTGAGCATGATTTCTTCAAATTGATGTTTTGAGCATGCTTAGATTATGTTAACTTAGAGTTGTGCATGATTAGATTTGGAATAAATTGATTGGATCAAATTTTTCAGTTTCTCTTAGCATGGCCGAAAATTACAGTGCAGTCCACTGTAGTTTTATTTTTTTTGTAACATAAAATGATGTGTTTAAATGCATGCTTAAATGTTGATTGTTGGTTTGATTGGATTAGAATCAAAGTCAATAATGTTTATGTTAAAATCAAATAGCATGTTGAGCATGAAATGATATGTTTTGGATTCAATTTGTGTTGAGCATGAAATGATGTGTTTTGGCATCAATTTGTGTTGAGCATAAATTGATGGATTAAACATGATTAATTAAGTTAATTGGTATTTTGGAAATATTGAGTTTAATTAATTAATCATGGCTAATACACTTTAATTAAAATAATTGTGATATTTGGAATATTATAATTATGTTAATAAGCCTTTAAATTATGAATTGGGCTAAAAGTGTGTATTTGGGCTTAATGGGCTTGTTTTGACCAAGTTTGGTTTTGGACTTTTGGATTGGATCCAATTGGGCCCAAAACCAATTCCATAAAGTCCAAATACATCACTTGGCCCTTTAAAGAATTTAATTGGACCTAATGGGCCTAAATTAATTTGTAGGTAATAGGGTGATTCCTATTGGGCCTTGGCATTTTGGGTTTGATCCATTACGGCCAAAGCCCATGCCTTAAGAATTAATTAAAAGCCCATTGGACTTTAATTAAAATGACATTGGATGTTATTGGGCCTTTTGAGACCCATTAAGATTGGATTTGGAATCCAAGTCTTTAAGGCAAATAAATAAGTGTAAGTATTTAATTTGGAATTAAATTGGAATTAGTATTGAATACAAATAAATTGGATTTTAAGTTGTAGTTCAATATAATTCAAGAATATTTACTTTGAGTATTTATTCTTAAACTAGTTTAACTCGCGCAAATCAAATCGTTGTTTGAACATTGGATGATCATTAATTCAAAGATTAATTAATTGGATTAGATTGATTGAATAACATGATTTGTATGAATACATGAATGTGTTGTATGAATAATGTATATCATATGGATATTAGAAGGGCGAGGGCAATTTTGGAAATTGTAATAAATTTAGAATTTATTAAATTTGACCTGCGTGTCCAGCCTTTTATCTCATTATTCTTTGTATTTCTTTCTCACCAATTCCCCTCAATGTAAATGAGGTTTCTTTATTGTATTACGTAATTGGGTAGAAGTTAGAATAGTTCTAGCCGGGGAGAGGAAAGAAATGGAGTGATTTGTTCTAGGAACAATTTGTGACATATCCATCCGCATATCATTATTAATTTATTTATCGCGCCTTATTATGCTTTTAGAATGCATGCTTAAGGGTGTATGATGAGACCTAATCAAAGATAATAAATTGGTTGCCAATTATGCGAAAAACCCTCAAAATATATTAAGCGTTTTTCCTTCCGTTGAGTGATTCTTACTCAAGATCCAAAGTTGGCATTGGTTTGTTGGCCAAAGTCAAGACCTTTGTCAATTGCGGATGTGTTTGAATCATGAGAGTTGTTCCATATCGGTGTCTTGTCCAAGTCGTGATTTGTTGGCCAAAGTCAAGATCACTTCTTGTCCATCGACATTGATTACGAAGCTTTCCATGTCAATGGGTCCCGCTTAACTGGAATCATTAAGCTTGTTGTGCCAAAGCCAAGGCTAGTTGATTCAGAGGAAAAAGGTTAGGAAAATATATTGGATATATTGGCATATATATTGTATATATGTTTCAGACTTGGATGTCCACCTACTGGATCTAGGAATTGGATTGGATCCAATTGATCTTAGAGATCTACCTATTTAAGTATCATACATTTGTTGGCCAAAGTCAAGATTGTGTGTTATTAACGAGATCCTAACCCACTAGGAAACAGGTTTCCCGAGTACTCGACAGAGGGTTAGAGGCTCGCCGAAAAATAGTGGGGAGGCTAGTATTGAATTGTATTTTCGTTTAAATACTTGCCAATACGCGCTCATTTCAATTTTCGTTATTATTTATTAATAAATATATTAGTTGGACTAATATTCAATTGTTGTTTTAATTAAACAGTTGGACTGTATTCAAACTACTTCATTTATAGTTGATTATATAATTGGATTATAGTAATCAATATATTTGAAACTTTACCCTTCATTTATAGTGATTATATAATTGGATTATAGTAATCAATATATTTGAATTTTACCGATCATTTATAGTTGATTATATAATTGGATTATAGTAATCAATATATATTTGATTTTAACCAATAAAATTGTAATTAGTTATATAGTTAGACTATAGTAATCATTACATTAGATTGTACCTGAAATCGTTGATTGGATAGTTAGACTATTGGAATCAAGATAACTGAAAGATTAGTGTTTAAAACATAATCCTGGGTGAAAATGTGTTTGAACGACTTTAATTTTCAAATTGGGAATAAAATTTCAGGATGGTCCTGGAAACTAATAAGTTACTTTATTTGATAAAATAACATATTAGGCCTAAGCCCAGAGTTAAGCAAATAATAGAGCATGATCTTTGGAAGATTCATGTGATGATAACTTTAGTGCTTAATCCATTATACTTGTCAAAATGACTCCTTAATTTTCTAATCAAAACTAAGGATTAGATCCTTAAAGTATGATGAAGAAATTGAAGGATCTTCATAGATCTATTCTTAGATCTTAGAAGTATTAAATTGTAATTAATAACTCTTGGAGAGTTAATGGCTATTCTCAATGAGATAAAGCCAAAGTTTGCAATAAGGCAAGTAGCGCAAGGCGCACCTTACTTCGATATTCTAGAAACCCAAGGCTTGGCCAAAGGCTTCTGGGATATAGAAAAGGGCAAAGGCAAAATCATTACTGTCTTATAGGAAGACAAATGACATATCCCAAGATGTCTGCTTAAATTGTTGCAAATGGGATCACTGAAGCGTGACTCCCGTATGGACAAAGCAGACATGAAGGAATTGAAGACAAGCAAGGCTCTGACTTCAAATATGTTGGTCATAAATATGTTCACTACTAGTATTAAAATTGGATTTTAAATACTAAGTGTGATACATAAATATACATTGATGTGCAGAATCTGCTATGAGCAGGATACTGACTTCAATTGAGATTAATCTGCGAATCGGAAACGGGACGAAAGTCGCTGTTTTACTGCAGATACATAAGTTTAGGAACTACTCTTCAGGTGTGTACTTAAATTAGGAAACTGTTATAATGTAACTAGTTTAACTAGAAACATTATCTCCATATCAGGGTTTAACCCGTAGCGGGTATACCTTTATATTCTACAACACTAAAGTGTTTTATTTTATAAAAATGATATTGAGATAAACACATTAGATGTGAGTAACAGTATTTATATTTTGAATATAAATAAATCTCAAACATATAATATGACGAACAAATAGCTCAAACTGATTTGATCAGATAAGACTTATTTGTGGCAGTGTTGTCTATGACTCATTAAACAAGACTCGTATATCCACACTTTTGAAGAGTGGATACTATGACATATTTGATTCCATTCAAATGATGTCTACGAATCTAGTTTATTAGGTAAAGTACCTAAATTACCTTTTACTTGGTAAAAGTGTAAGTGCCATCGATCTGTTAGCCCTCGTTCATAGTGACGTAAGTGGGCCCATATCTAGCTAGGCTAGGGGTGGATATGAGTATTTCGTGACCTTTACGGATGTGGCATCGCGTTATGGTTATGTGTCTCTTATGAAACACAAATCGGAAACTTTTAGAGTTTCGACACGAAATAGACAAACAGATCGGCTAAAGTATTAAAATCGTCACAGTAAGACCGAGATGAAAATACTTAAGCAATAAGTTTCTCAAATACTTGAAAGAGTATAGTATTCTTTAATGAGGACTCCTCCCGGAACACGTCAGTTTGACGGTGTGTCGAACGGAGAAAACGAATTTTGTTGGACATGATAAGGTTAATCATGAGTCGCTCTGAGCTTACCATTTTCCTTCAAAAGGATAAGCATTAACAGTGCAATACTTATTTTGAATAAGGTTCCATGAAAATCTGTTTGACAGACTTCATATTAGATATGAACAGGATAGAAACTGGGTTTTCTCATTCCTGTGTTGATTTGGGAATGCTAAGCATATGTTTGGATGATACCAAACAAGAACCCAAATGGATAAGTGCCAATTGTAGGTTATCTTAGGGAAACCAAAGTATAGTACTTATACAACTCACTTGAGAACAATGTAATTGTTGCTCACCATGTGGTTTTCCTAAGAGGAATACCAATATGCAGTGGTAAGTGGGAGGATAGTAAAACTCGATGAAAAATCGAAGTAATATTGTTCAAGGCACCTAGTCCTTAATGGAACACAAACAGTTCATCAAGGATGAAACTGTACCACAATCTTCGAATACACAAGAACCGCGTTAGTCTGAGAGAGTCAGAAAACAACCTGGGAGGTATGGGTTTCTGATCTCACCTCATAACGATGTCAATCTTATTGAGGAAGACGAACTTACTACATATGAGGAAGTGATACAAGGTATCGACTCCCCATTATGGCAAAGTTCCATGAAGTCCGAAATGGATTCCATGTATACCAACTATGTTTAGAGACTAGTTGATGTACTAGAAGGCATTGTGCCTATTGGTACTATATAAGTCTTCAAGGAAGACATATATGGATGGCAACATACCAACGTACTAAGCTAGGCTTGTAGCGAAAAGGTATCGTTATCAACATTGTGTCGATAACAACGAAACATTTCACCTGTTGCCATGGATAAATCCATTTGGATAATGCTTGCTGATGCTGCATGTTTCATTCATAAAATATGGCAGCTGAACGTCAAAATCGCTTTCCTTAAACGGAAACCTTTTTGGAGGATGTTTATAACATCCTGACGGTTTTGTCATACCAAAACTAGCAAATAAGATTTGCAGGTTATTCGATCCATGTATGGATTGAAGTAATCATTGGGTTCTTGGAACTATCGTTTTGATGTAATCATAATGGTGTATGATTTGATTCAAAACGAATATGATTCTTGTGTATATAAGGAGGTTAGTGGGAGCGCACTGACAATGATGTCCTAAATAATGATGATATGTCATTTCTTGGAAATGATATTCCCATATTACAATCGGTGAAGCTTCGCTTTCATGAAAATTCTCCGTAGAATTCTTGGGAGAAACAACCTTTATTCTAGGAATAAAGATCTATTGGGATAGATTTAAAGTTGTTAACACTCTCTGAGAACTCGTACATTGAAAAATGTATGTGACCTTGTGTCTCATACGCTTTGAGCATATGGATTCACAACAGGACAATCCAAGTGATAGTCACTAGATTGATATTAAGAACATCCGTTAGTATCTTAGAGAATTAAGGATGATGTCTTAAACTACGGAGAAGGAGAACTTGAAGTGACTGGGATCACTGTTACAAGTTTCCTAACCGATAAAAATGACTATAAATCGTAACAACGGTACTATACAGTTTGAATAACGGAACAGTGAGCTGGAAATCTTCCAAGCAAGATAATGTTACCAAATAAACAACAAATGCGGGTTATTGCTGCAGCTGAGGCAGCAATATAAGCCATCTGGGTCGATAACAAATCTAATTAGATTAGATATAATTATGTTAGCAGCTGAGCTAGGCTACATCGCAGGCTAAAGAATAAATGGTCTCATCAACGATCCAGATATATACTTCTACTATTCATTTGATTCGTTCGGAATATACATCGTGGCGATGTGATGATCGTATAAATCGCATCAGACGATAATCATGCAATTTGAGCGAACCGTACATAGTTCGGGTGTATGACACTCGAGTGACTGGCTATAGGCCAAGTGGGAGATTGTTGGACAATTATGACCCATAGCGTCACTATTTGTACAGATCATGGTGTTGTTGTACAAATTAACTATGTGACAAGGAGATTGCACTCTTATCATTTGTGATTAGATCACCCAGATGTATAAATGATAGGAGGTCCCTATGATAAGTTCCTGGATTGAGATGATATGAGACAGTATCAGTCCACGAAGGATTAATCATTAAATAATCCATAGTCGTAGTATTATCGAGATTGGACATCGACAATACGGAATAGACTAGTATTACACTTGTGCGCATTGTGGGAGCACAACGACATAGTTCTCATACATTTAAGTATTGGATACTTATGCAAGTGTAATAGAAGGTTGTATTTACCGTTGGTACGGAAAACAGCTTCGCTCTGGATAGACCCCTCGGAATTCCATTGGTAGTATGACTATGTGTCTATGGAAGTTCGAAATCAGGGTAGGTGTATTTGGTCTTAACCTGAGACTTGCACCGCTAATACTTGCGACAATCAATATGCTTTAGTTTTGGTCGTCCAGGGCTTTAACCGGTTCTGTGTACGCCTCTGCTGGGTATATTGAGAATCGTAGTGTATTGGGTGTGATGTCAAGACGGAAGTATCACTCCAGTCATAGTGGAGATGATGTCACGTAGGATACGGAACTAGTGCTCTTAAGTACTACAGTCATCGGGATGATAGGACTAGGTTATGTTCATCTGATTATAGAGACTAGTTACCAGACATCCGACATGTGCTTCGTACGAGGCAGACATAATTCCAGCCCCAGGCCTAGCACATGACATCCGATACTGGATAGCCAATTACCCAATACTACGTATACTACGCCTGACATAGATTATATATTCCAGTAAGAATATTTCTGGAGAATTGGGTAGGCACGGTGCTTTGCTAGAAGCCAACCTTGTCTTATAAATCGGTAAGCACGTGGTACGAGGTACGCACGTATTCGGATATTCCGATGACCGTATTTACTGCCAACATATCCAGGGACCTCTTGGGTCCCCTTCCCAAAGATTCACCGATGACAGTTGACTTAAACTAGAATTAATCTGGGATTAATTTAGAGAGAGAAAATTAATCTGGGATTAATTGAGGCTTTATTTAATCTGGGATTAAATGTGTTCGGAAGAGAGAGAACGTATTAATTTGGAATTATCGGTGAAATAAATTTAATAGTTAAATTTGATTTTTCTATTTAATTTATTTGCATGGGCTAAAATTAATATATCGGATATATTAATATGAATTGGATTTCATTACGAAATTAAAGTTGGACTTTAATACGAACGAATGAATTAATTTAGAATTAATTCGTAAATGACGTTCGTAATATATTTGCGAGGCATCGTTATTTAATTAAATTAGATTTAATTATTTAGCGATGAAAGTTCGTTTAATCGGATTAAACGGATCTGAACCGCGGAAAATGATCGTAGAGACATTTTAATTTCTAATTCAAATGTGGGGCCCACTTCACATGTGGTAGTTGGGAGAGTGGTTGGCATTTATGCCAAGCCACCAACTTTCCAACTACATTGGAATGGTTTTGGTGAAACCATTTCCCCAACTACCTTGTTTAGGTAAAAGGGTAAATTGGTTTTACCTAAAGACATCTCTCTCTCTCATTAGAACACACTTGAACAAAACAAAAACCCTAGAATACTCCTCCATGGGCGTGAACTTGGTCTTTTCCCTCTCTTTGATTTTGTTGCAAAATCAACAAAGCTAGCACTTCATGGAATCAACTAAGGTGATAGAGAAACCAACTCAAAGCTTGGAATCAACAAAGGAAGGATCTTGGAGATTTTTCAACTCAAAGCTTGGAATCAACAAAGGAAGGATCTTGGAGATCTTCAACTCAAAACTTGGAATCAAAAAAGGAAGGATCTTGGAGATCTTCAACTCAAAGCTTGGAATCAACAAAGGAATGATCTTGGAGATCTTCTTCTCAAAATTTTAAGAGCTCAAATCCATTCAATGTAAGTAATTCCGCAACTTATAATGAATTTATGAACACCTTTTCTTGCTTATTAGATCATTGTCATGTTCTAGGAACACTAATAGTCTCTTCTCTGCACTATCTCCCTGATGAGATGATATTTCATTTCTATATGCTTTCCCCTCTTGTGGCTTCTTGGTTCTTTGGAGTTTGCCACTGCACCACTATTATCACAATAGAGTGTGAGTGGTCTATCCATATCTGGAACAACTTCCAGATCTCCCAAGAAGTTATGGAGCCAGACTGCTTCCTTAGATGTTTCACAAGCTGCTACATATTCAGCCTCCATAGTGGAGTCAACAATACAAGATTGTTTTATACTCGGCCATACTATGGCCCCACCATATAGGGTGAACACTGATCCAGATGTAGATTTCCTAGAATCGACATCTGTCTGAAAATCAGAGTCTGTATATCCCATTAGGATCATATCCTCACCGGAATACACAAACATATAATCTCTCGTTCTCTTAAGATACTTGAGAATGTGTTTCACAGCCAGGTTTTCACGTCTGAATCCCAAGAATATAATTGGCCTCTCCCAAATCTTTCATTTGGAATTGATTAGCTAGCCAGGTTTTCACGTCTGATAATATCTTTACATCATTCCCAATAAGTAAAATATCATCAACTTATAAAACAAAAAAAAAACCACATTCCCGTCAATGACGAGCTTGTATACACAAGGCTCATCAACATTCTGCTCTAAGTCATAAGATTTGATCGTGGCATCAAATCTTATATTCCAAGATCGAGATGCCTGCTTGAGTCCATAAATGGACCTTTGCAGCTTGCAAACCTTTTGCTCTTGACCTTGGGCGATGAACCCCTCTAGTTGTATCATATAGATACTTTCATCAAGATTTCCATTCAAGAATGCAGTCTTGACATCCATTTGCCAAATTTCATAGTCATAATATGCGGCAATGGATAGAAGAGTGCGGATGGATTTAAGCATGGCTACTGGCGAGAAAGTTTCCTCATAGTCAAATCCCTCTTTCTAGGTATAACCCTTGGCCACTAGTCTAGCCTTGAAGGTTTGTACCTTCCCATCTGATCCCCTCTTCCTTTTGTAGATCCACTTGCAACCTATGGGTTTCACCCCATCAGGTTGGTCTACAAGTTCCCAGACCGAGTTAGAGTGCATGGACTCCATCTCTAGGTTCATGGCTTTGAGCCATTCCTCTTTGTCAGAATCATCCATTGCACTACTGTAGGTCAATGGATCATCTATGCCATCGCTGGATGCGAAAACTTATGCCTCTCTAACCCCTAAGTAGCGATCGGGTTGTCGTACAAACCTCTCATTGCGCCTAGGCGGTAGATCATTCTAACGAGCTTGCATCTGAATATCAGATGTCGAAGGTGCTATGTATTTGCCAACTTTCGTTGATGATGGCGTGCTAGTCGAACCAGCAAGTAACTCCTCGAGCAAGACTTTACTTCGAGGTTTGAACTCCCTCATATAGTCCTCCTCTAGAAACGTAGCATTTGTCGATACAAACACTTTGTTATCATCAGGACTGTAGAAGAATCCACCCCTAGTCTCCTTAGGATAGCCTATAAATAGGCACACCTGAGAACATAGCTCCAACTTTGTAGTCTTATTCTTCAGCACATGTGCTGGACACCCCCATATGCGGAAATGTCGTAAACTAGTTTTACGACCATTCCACAACTCTAAGGGAGTCTTAGGAACAGACTTAGATGGAACTACATTAAGGATATGCATTGCAGTTTGCAGTGCATATCCCTAGAACGAACTAGGTAGTGAGCTATAACTAAACATAGATCTCATCATATCTAGTAGGGTTCAATTTCTCCTTTCTGCAACACCATTTTGATGTGGTGTTCCAGGTGCTGTGAGCTGGGATACTATCCCATGCTCAACTAAGAATTCCTCGAAGTCTCTGTCGAGTTATTCCCCTCCATGATCTGATCACAGAGTTTTGATTGTCTTACCTAATTGGTTCTCAACCTCAGCACGATACTCATTGAACTTTTCAAAGGTATCTGATTTGTGATGTATTAGGTAGACATACCCATATCTTGAATAATCGTCAATGAATGTGACGAAGTATTCATAACCACCTCGGGCTTTTACATTCATCGGTCCGCAAACGTCTGAATGTATTAGCTCAAGTGGTTGATTGGCTCTTATACCTTTTCCAGTAAAAGGTCTCTTGGTCATTTTACCTTCTAAACAGGATTCACAAACTGGTAGAGTCCCGAGCTTTAACTGGTTTAAGGCTCCGTTCTTTACCAATCTATTTATCCGGTCAAGGTTGATGTGACCAAGTCTAAGATGCCATAGATATGTGTCATCATGAGAAATCTTTGGCCGTTTAGTTTTAGGTTTCTCAACCTTAAACATTTCAGCGTTGAGAAGTGACCTATGTGTTAATGGTCTTAACACATACAAGTTATTTTCTGAGTTTCCTGTGCATATAGTTAATCCATTTCTACCAATAATAACTAAATTGCTATTAAAAGAAACTGAATAACCATCATCCAAAATTTTAGAAACAGAAATCAAATTCCTCCGAAAACCAGGAATGAATAACACATTGTTCAAATTTAAATAACTATTATTAATAAAATTTAAATTGGAAACTCCCACTGCTCTTGCTGAAACGGCATCCCCTGTCCCGACCCTCATGGTGTAATCACCTTCAGCAAGGTCCCTCCATGAATCAAGTAGCTGCAAAGAAGAACAAACATGGTTAGTGGCTCCAGAATCAAAAATCCAAGCGGATTTATCATCCTCCACTAATAGAGATTCAATAACGAGTAAATCATATTTACATGTTTCCTTTTTCTCCTTTAGCTCAGCAAGGTATTTAGGACAGTTCCTTTTCCAATGTCCATTTTTGTTGCAGTGGAAACATTTTCCTTTGGGCTTGGCATCCTTAGAGCCTTTCTTGTTTTTCTTCTTCTTCATGGGCTTTCCTTTAGCCTTCTCATTGCTTTTCTTCTTCATCTTTGCAGATTTAGAAGACTCGGCAACATTTGCCTCTGCACTGGACTTACGAGGATCCACAAGCATGGACTCGTAATGGGTGAGCTCATTAAGCAGTTGGGTCAAAGTAAAAGTCAACTTGTTCAAAACATAGTTGCTTTTAAACTGCAGGAAACTCTTCGGAAGAGTTTCCATAATCATGGTCACCTGGCTACGCTCGTCAATACGAGCTCCATGGGTTTCAGCAGTGTTGAGATAGGTCATCATCCTCAAGACGTGCTCTCAGACTGATGTCCCATCCTTCATCCTAGCAGTCATCGCTGAGACCATGGCCTCATGGCGTTGACGCTCCGAAGGCTGCCCAAACATGCCCTGCAATGACTCCATCATCTGAGATGCTAGAGCCATAGGTTCATGCTTTGCAGCAAGAACCTCAGACATCCCTGCTAGCAAGTAGCAGCGGGCTTTCTCATTTGCTGCGACCCATTTCTGGTAGTTATCGCGCACAGATTGGCCAGCATTTCTGGCCGGCTTGGGAGGACTCTCCTCCGTCAGGATAAATTTTAGGTCTTCACAGACCAGGATAGCGTTCATGTTACTGTTCCACTTAACATAGTTTTCTCCCGTTAGTTTGTCGTTTGAGAGTATGGAAATAATTGGAGAAACCATGGCTGAAATATAAAATAAACATGCATTTAACATTCATTCATCGCATATTAAAATCATCAAATAATGTTAGCATAAAATTAAACATGATGCATGAACCATGAATAATGAACTAGAAACCTAAGAGAATTACTATGCCACGGAAACCTATCATCCCACAAGTAAGTACCGCCGTAAGGTAAGTCAAGTACTTGCATGATAGATCGAGACAATCTCAGTCAATTTAATATATGCGGGGATAACTCTTATTCCTATATTAAACAACTATCGTTTTATTTGATCAATGAATTTTATTAACAGTTAATTATTCCTTTGTGAGTGTAACCCGCCGTTTCGGGATTCTTTGACTTAACGAGTGAAGTGCCGCCGTAGGGTAGGTCAGTTCACAAGATACATCTAGAATCCCTATCCTCTCGGAACCCAAACCTGATATTGACCCAAAATGGACACTATCCGTAGGGGGACGAAAACAAAGCCGTCTCGAGGTGCCTTTTGAATCTCACATTTTTGGACTAACAACGGAGATCGCGGGATATACTGTCGTATATCCCTCTCCCAGTCACTATTTTAAATATTAAGGTTTCTATCTAAAATATCTAATATTTTATTTTAACCAGTGTGGATAAAGTTATGGCGGCTAAATCATAATTTTTATTTACACTAGTTTGTCATAAGTGAGCTAATCAATTTTAACTATTAAAATTGTATCACTAACATTTCATTAGTCTCTACTAATAGTTTTACTCAATTAAACTAATTTAATTAGAGTGGTATTAGTGAGCTATTATATTTTAACTCTTAAAATACTAGACACTAATAAGTTTAAAAAATTTATGGAATTCTAAAAGGTCAAAATTTTAATTAAACATTTTAATAAATCTTAGTGCGTTATAAAATCCAATGGTACGTGGAATTATATCCCGAGTGCAGACCATATTACCGTCCATTCGGATTCGGCTATGGAATTTATATCCGGGTTTCCATCCTATATACCAATGGAATTTATTATGCACCAACTAAGCCCAATATATTAGAATTCAAATTTTAAACCATAAATCCAAATAATCCAATTAATTGATTTCTATGCATATCATGTTATAATTTAAACATTTTAAATTACATAAAATCATATTTTTATGTGTATAATGATAATGCATCTATGACATGTTATGGCATGTAAAATGCAAGAGTGGCCACCCTAAGCTATATGACATGTTATTCAAACAATTCGAAATAAAGATACATATAACAAAAAAAAATATTTTGTATTGACCGGGCTCTTATTTTTTCTATACTAATCTAATTAGTACAAAATATTTACCAAGGCATTCCTTGGTCTTCAAATCCCGCTCCAAAGTGGTGTTGGCTCCTTATGCGACTTCGGTTCTCCAAATTACAAAGATTGAAATTTTACATTGAAAATAAAATTACAAAAATGTAAACAATGGCCTTATGGCCTTACATCCCAAAAACAAAACCAACTACAAAAATAAGAGCCGGAAAAATTTACGACCAATGCAAAATCCATTCATCACATGAAATAACAAAAACATTCATCATATGAATATCACTATGTGCCCACTCATCTAAACATGCATATAATATTTATAACTCATATAAATATATTAAAAATAGAAACTTTAAATGAAAAAGAAAAGGATTAAGAACACTTTTCAACCTCGCTCTAGATGCCAATTGTAGGAAACGCTTTCCTCGCGCAGCGGAAGCGATTAGGCACACGGATCGACCTTGAAAATTTTTTCTGCTTTCCCTTCCTTAAAGCCGAATGGAACCAGCACATATACTGAAGTTTTGCTTCTGTTTCGAACAAGATCTCAGCCCCGGAATGCGCCAAAAACAGTCCCCGAAGAGCCCCCGAACTGCAGTGAAATAATGGACTGTTTTGGACCAGTAACACAACCGAACTGCACACAAATCACCCACTGAATTCCGTGAACTGCAAGGGTGATATAGGTCTGATTTTTCCACTCAAAAAAAATCCTAACTCAGTCCCAAAAAGTCCTTAAGGTGTTTCCCAAAAAAAAACAGAATTAAAACAAAACAAATCGAGCCCCGATTATAACAAGTGAAGTGCGGCAAAGAGGTATTATTGTTCCTCAATGTCGTGACTTATAAGAGTGAAGGAGAAGATGATTTGTTCGTCACCACAAGGTCTTCCGAGCTATATCTCGTTACCAATGGAAAGTAGTGTGGGCTACACACACAAACAAATCCCTAAACTTTTTAGAAATTTAATCACACTAATAATATTTTTCTTATTGCTGTTCTTCAATATTGTTTCTTAACTTTTGAGAGAATGGAGAAGAAGAAGAAGAAAAAGGTGGCTAGGGTTTGGAAAATCATGGAGTATAAAAAAAATATATCTTTTTCTTTTTATACTTAGGGTAATTTGTTTCATAAAACAAATCAACCACTTCCCTCCAACCTATGTCAAATTCGGCCAAGCTAGGGTTTCTTTTAAATTTTTTTTCAACATCAATATTCAATTACCATTATTGAAAAGATGTTACAAAATTAAATAAGCAATTAACAAATTTGAAAATCACAATTTCCAAATTAATGCCAAGGATTTTATTTGTTTCCAAAGCAAACAAATCCATCCCCTAATGACTTGAGGAATTCGGCCACTACAAGGAATAATAGATAAATTTTGTAGCATTAGGTATTCAATTCCATGATTGAAATTATGTTACAAAATTAAAGAGTCACTACCTTTTAAAAAAATGTAACTTCCAAATTTAATTCAAAGGTTTCCAAAACCCAAATTTGGAATTCCAATATTAGCCTTCATTAAATTATATCATATATAATTTAATTACTAGCAATAAATAATTATCATATAACCTTTTTTTTATAAATCATATATTAACTTTTAATATATAGTTGTAAGTGTGACAAATAATATTATTAATCATATTAATAATATTTATACCTTTGTGAGTATATAATTGGACTATCCAAACATTAATTAAGCTCTTAATTAAATATTCCGAATTATTAACTCCGAGTTATTCCACTAAAAACTGAAAGTTGCACTCTCGTTGCCGCAGATGATATATTAAGTCGAACTAAGTCATTGTCCATCGATATAGTCATTACATACGAATTGACCCTTCACGAGTATCTTGTAATTAGAGTCGGGTCATAATGTCCGTTATACCCCTCAAATTATTTTTACCTTAAGTACCATTGATTCTCTAATGAACGATTTATTCATAACTATTATGAATTTTAATCTTTCAATTCGTAATAGAGAGACTTGAGCGCTCAAATCGTTCAGGTACCGAATCAACCCTTAAGAAAGATACTCATCTACTTCTAGCAAGAAGGAGTGAACTCCATGTCTATTTAAAACGTTCCCAGCTACAAAACAAACTGTGTCCCCAAAGTACGTAGCTATTGGTCGGGACTGCTACACCAACCTCACCTTTGTAAATCAAAGGACATAGCCTGCCATGTAGGAGTTCGTAGTACACTCAGGATTAAGATCAATCTATATATGACCATGTAGTAGATCGAAATAACTTTCTTAGTCTAACAGATATTATAAGAATGTCATTTCCATCTGGGTCCAGTCCTATATGATCGCATCATATAAGGTGCATTCATTCTCATGACTCTACATGGACGATCCGGATCAAGATCGCCATACAAATATAGAATGGACCGCAGCTATAGATAAACCACAAACAAAGTACCCGTTTTGGTTGCTCTCTATGGACTATTTAAGATTACTAACTTCAGACTTAAATCCTTTTATGTATGATACTCATACACTAAGTCTGAAGGCACATAAGCAATCTAGGGTATTTAAGATGATATATAATATGCGAAAATTAAACAAACAATTTGATAAATGAATAATGCATTGTTTTATTTCAAAACACATAAAACTTTTTACATCACAAGTAGCTCTAGGGCATACATTCCAACAGTGGCACAATCACAACCACTCATTTCATAACATAAAAATCAGCATTTGTCTATATAAATGACATTATTCCCTCATCTTCTCTAAAGACTAAAAACGTGAGCAAGGGTAAAAGGGCTTTAAAAATTTTCCTTCTTCATCATGCAAGATTTGATGAAAAAGTGATGATTCTCAAGTTCTAAGACTCCCAAAGTAAGCTTTTAACATTATTTCTTTCCTTAATTTTCATTTTTGGGCAAGGGAAGAAAAGCCCCAATTTCGTGCAATGCATGCCCTAGAATTGGAAATTGCTTAATTGGCATTGGAAGTGTCATTAACATGTATTTTGTGAAGTGTTTTGATGATATTAGCATGAGATGAAACCATTGTGTGTATATTTATGTTTGGGAATGATACTTTGGGATTTAATATATAAGTGATTGAGGGTTGAGGTTGTTTCTAGTTTATCAATGTTGAAGTTGGAATAATGTCTATGTGAATGTATTTGTGTGATGGTGGGAATTACATTGAGTATTGTTATTGGAAGAGTTGGATTTATGCCCTAAAATAGGGCTAGCATCGTGACGTGTAGTAGACAGAAGCAATGCCTCGGGTCTGACCAGATGGCCATTGCAAAGAATGGAGTCTGGCATCGCGACGCGACGCGAAGCAGAGCATGCTCTCTGCTTTTATCTATTTGCGTGGGCGTCGGGATGAGTCAGGCTCGGCATCGCGACGCGAGGCAGGAATAATTTCTAAATATTTCAACTTCAACTAAAGATCTTAGAGGCCGCCTTAAGGGTTTCATATCGACACTTATACATGCATTATGACATGTCACAAGTAGTATACATTATATGGTGGTTATAGGTTAGTTGAATGGATAAACATAGTATAATTCTAAAACATATTCACAACTTATATTCTAACCAAGATTACCGATTATAAATTATTGGCAGGAATCCCAAGTTCTTCGACGAAGTGAAGCAGTGTCAGCCCGATTCCAAAATCAGTGAGTGGACCCTTCTCTCAAACTGTATTTACTTATATGTTGTTGAATCAAGATTTACTTTTGAGCACTTAGGGTGTTAGCCAAGATTTCTTTCAATTGTGTTTGAATGAAAATATTTTGAGAAATATTTTTCAGAAAGGAATGATTTTAGAACTTGAGTTTTATGATTTTTGGAGGCATGTGGGAAAAATCCACTTCAATATGTAACTTGTCTCAGATAAGGAATTGATGGATACAGATATCGTGTACATACGCAGCTCAGGACTAGGGATGATTGATGCCCCTAGATCCCAGATATTAAGTCTGGAGGATAGCATATATCTGCACCACCGACTCCAGATTTGTGGCTTGGGGGACGGCGAGACGTAACACCCCAAGATCATCAGATATTTACGTACGGGGGGACACCCCTAAGTGTCAGATTTTACGTATGGGGGATGGCGATACATAACGCCTTCATATGCCAGATATATAGATACATATTTTCTCAGATACATAGTTTTTAGATGTAGATTTCTAGAAATAGATTTTCAGAAATGGATTTCCAAGAAACGATTTATCATAAAATATCAATTTTATAAAAAGAGTTTTCAAAAAAAAAAAAAATTCAGAAGAGTTGAGTTTTCAGATAAGAAATATATTTGAGAAAATAACATTTTCAGGAGGATTTCAGTTTTAAGAACCACGAGTTTTCAGCAAGAATAAGTTTTTGTTTTAATTGTCCACTCACTAGATCATTCAAATGATCTAACCCCCAACTCCCAATTTCTTATTTGTAGGTTTACTGGAGGACGAGCTCGAGTGGATGAATACTGATGGCAGTCACTGTAGGGGTTTTATGGGAAAAATCTGGTAACGCAGCGATAGCGGAAAATCAAAATTTTCCGATTTCAAAATTTTTCTTAGATAAATTAAATAAACTTATTTATTTAATTATCCAATTATTAAATTCTGAAAAATTACACAAGAGATCAAATTTCTTGGTAATTACCGAATTGCCCCACAACTTTGTAAATTGATCATTTTAGTCCAAAAATTGTCAAATATAATTTTGGATGATTCTAAATCATTTCTAAAATGATTTCCAACAAGTCCAACTCATCAAAATCAGATTGCAACCAAATCCCCAATTTTTATCTAATTGTCGTGAGCACCCCCAATTTTCAGTTAATTGTAATTTAGTCCCTTTTTGTTCAAAACATGCCAAGATCAAATCCAATCACCCCAAAATTTTACATGCATCATATAAACTCCATAATACATCACATATATGAAAAGTCCCAAATTTGGAAGGGCTTAAGAACCCTAAGTTTACAATTTCATCAAATTGACCAATATTACCAAATCTTTAAAATCCAACACTTAAATTCATTCTTTACCACACCAAACACGTCTCACCACTTTGAAATAACTCTAGAACAATTTTAGGTCACCAAGGAGTGGCTCAACAACTCTAGAATGGCAACATGATTATCAAATAATCAAAAGAGAGCCATTGAAACCATTTCAAGCTCACCTCTCTTTATAATCATACATGCATACATCTTTCTTTCAAGTTCATAATCAAATAAAACACAAACTATAAGTAAAGAGACAACATCAAAGCAACACAAGTTGAAGCTAAGCATCTTAGAAACATTTTTCATGTTGAAAGCTTTAAGGAAAAACTTACAAAACCAAGGATTTTCCAAGCTTTCTTCTTTAGCCTTCAAGCTTTTCTCTCAACTACTTTTGTGTTTGTTTTTATGTCTAATGAACTTATGAAACCCTAAAATGAAACAAAATAATTTAAACCTCCATTTTAAGCCCTTGGCCGAATTTGGTGTATAGGAAATATCTAGATATTTATTTATGTTTCATTAATTTGCTTTATCAACTTGCAAGCTTTATCATCAAACCATTTAATGAATTTCTTAAAGTCAAATAAAGCAACTAAAAGCATTTCCATAAATATCACAACTTTAAGATATTTATATTTTAATTAATTTAATCATTTAATAATTAAATAATTAAATAATTATTTAAATACAAATATATTAAATATATGTATTATATTAACATTAAATATTCAAATACATATATATTTATGATATTAGTCAAATATCTCAATTTGACAATTAATTAATGTGTATTTGATAAAATCTATCATTAAATACAAATACACAAAAATTAGGAAATGATTATTAGGTCCCTTCGCATGTATTTTTCGTTTAACCTTTAAACGACTTATAAATAATCAGTATTATTCATAAATATTGCCCTATTGCTCTACGAGTATATTTCACTAGTGAGACTCTCTAGATTTAGGCATATCCGTCACGAAATCCAATTTCGTGTCCATAATTTACCCACCCATAAATTATGACGACCACAGATAAACTCGCTAAATCATACAGGTCGAGGTCCTGGCAAATGTATAATTCCTACTTCACAGGTATCCAGATATATCCCAAAGATATAGGTGTAAACGCCAAATCTCTATAGGGACTATCCCGTAGACGTCTCTATTAGCAATCTCTAAAAGAACACTTATAACTGACTTCTAAAGTGTACCACGGGCCCATGGTTTTTATCTGATTGCTAATCATAAATGGACTACCTATGCTCTATACACAGAACTGACGGATCCTATCTCGACACACACAGGACACCCTGAGGATCTATCCACACCCAACGAACAGGCGGAGGTCTGATCTAAATAGATCGGTGACGTGACTGCCATCTAAGTGTAGAAGATGTCTCATGTGCCCACAGTGGTATCTCAAGTCGAAGAATCACAAATGTTATTCAACCCGAGAATATTTTTATTGACGTTGGTGTACCATCCATTAAGAATCTTCGGTGAGTCGTTCAGTGTTTATCCTCTATAAACACCTACACGTCTATACAAGTCCCAAGACTCATTGTCCATTGAGAAACCATTGGAATCATATATTCCAGTATACGACATGTACCGGTCTCAACGGGTTTACTTTACTGACCAAGTAGTGTAAACCTTGACCAGGAACTATCTGAGAATGACAATGTCATGATACATCTCAATGTCAGTTGCGACGCTTTTGCAACCGTATCATGACTAATCATCCTAAGGTCTATTACATCTTTAGCATATAAGAAGATATATTATATTATAGAAAATGCTCATTTTATTCATAATAAAACGTTTTACAATAGTATTTTCTAGGAAATACAACCGGGAATTGGCGCTCTGAGCACCAACCCCAACAAAAATCTCTCACTTGATCTAGTTCCAATATCGATTGTATCTAATACCCATCGACTCCACATGTTTATCAAATAACTTCGGAGGTATGACCTTCGTAAGCGTGTCTGCCACATTATCTTCACTCGGTACCTTACACACGATAATATCCCCTCGCGATACAATCTCTCGAATGATGTTGTACTTCTGTTCCACATGCTTTGACTTCTGATGCGCTCTTGGTTCCTTTTCTTGCGCAATGGCTCCAGTATTATCACAGTATAATAGAATCGCATTCTCGATACTTGGGACAACTCCCAACTCTGTGATAAAGTTCATAATCCATACAGCTTCCTTTGCAGCTTCAGAAGCTGCAATGTATTCCGCCTCTATGGTGGAATCTTCTATTGACCCTTGTTTGGAACTCTTCCAGCTAACTATAACTCCGTTAAGGGTAAAGACGAATCGAGATGTAGACTTTCTATCATTGGGATCCGATTGGAAGTCAGAATTCGTATACCCGTTAACTTGCAGTTCACTTCCTCCATAAATTATCAACTTATCCTTAGTACCTTTAATATACTTCAGGATATGTTTAATGGCCATCCAATGGTCATTTCCTGGATTGGACTAATATCTACTAGTTACGCTAACAGCGAAACTGATATCAGGCCTAGTACATAACATGGCATACATTATGCTACCCAAACACGAAGCATAAGGTTGGTTAGACAGTTACCAAAATTATACTGTTTCCAAGATCTTATCTATGTACGTTGATTGCGATAACCCAATCAGTTTCCTTTGTCTATCTCTATAGAGTTTTATCTGTTAGTGTCCTAGACATGCCCAAGGTATCTAAGTCATGATATTGTGTGTGAATAATCAAAAATAAGTTACAGAAAAACTTACAATGAGTGGATGAAATTCACAACTTTCTTTGTATTTGTGGAAGCTCCAAGCTTTGTTGAATCTTTAAACCCAAGGGTGGGTTTCCCTATCACCTCACAAGACTCCTTAAGTGCTAGCTTGTTTGATTTTTGAAGCAAAATCAAAGGAAGAAGAGAAGCATGTATTCGGCCATGGCAAGGGAGAGAAGAGAGAGTTTGTGTTTTGTGTGTATTTATTTCCAAAACCAAATCACAAAGTCAACTTACAAAAGTTGTGTATATGCTTTACCAAAAGCAAAAGCAAAAAGTGTTGGAGGGAAAATGGCATTAAATGCCCTCAACCACTTCCATCACTCATGTAGACACTTGATGTAAGTTGGTGGGCTCCACCATTTAAATTCAAAATTCAAGTGGCTTGCTCAACACACTTCGGGTTCGGGTTTGTTTAATCAGATTAAATGAATTTTCCATCGAGACGTAATTAAATCCAATTTAATTAAATAATAATGCCTAGTAAAATTATTACGAAAGTCGCTCGCGAATTAATTCTAAATTAATTCGTTCGCCCAAATTAAAATCCAATTTTAATTCCGTTTTGAAATCCAATTTCAATTAATATATCCAATATATTATTTAATCGATTAATTCCAAATTAATCGCGTTCTCCCTTCAATTAGAATTTTATCCCAGATAAATTCTTACCGCAATTAATCCCAGATTAATTTTCTCTCTCTTATAATTAATCCTAGATTAATTGTGTTCAAGTCAAATATCATCGGTGAATCTTTGGGAAGTGACCCAAGAGATCCCTGGATATGTTGGCAGTAAATCCGATTGTCGGACTATCCGAACACGTGCGTACTCGATACCACATTCTTACCGATTTACAAGACATAGTTGGCTTCTAGCAAAGCACCGTGCCTACCCAATTCTCCAGAAATATTCAACGAAGAATATATAATCTATATCAGGCATAATATACTATGTATTGCGTATTACGATCCAATATCGGATGTCACATGCTACGCCTGGGGTTGGAATTATGTCTGCCCCGTACGAAACATATATCGGATCACTAGCAACTAGTCTCTTTAATCAGATAATCATGACCTAGTCATATTATCCCGATAGCTACAGCATATTAGAGTACTAGTTTTGTTTCCCTGCGTGATCATCTTCTCCATATGACTGAAGTGATACTTCCATCTTGACATCACACCCAATACACTACGATTCTCAGTAAACCCAGAAGAGGCGTACATAGAACCTGTTAAAGTCTCGGACGACCAAAACCAAAGTATACTGATTGTCGCAAGTATTAGCGATGCAAGTCTCAGGTTAAGACCATATACACCTACCCTGATGCGGATTCCCATTGACACATAGTCATACTACCAATGAGATTCCGAGGGGTCTATCCAGAGCGAAGCTGTTCCCGGTCCAATGGCTAACAGAACCTCCTATCACACTTGCATAAGTATCATATACTTAAATATATGAGAAATATACCGTTAAGCTTCCATAACGCGCACAAGTGTAATACTAGTCTATTCCGCATTATCGATGTCCAGTCTCAATAATACTACGACTAGAGATATTTAATGATTAAACCATTCGTAGATTAATATTGTCTCATATATTATTAATCAGGAACTAATCATAAGGACTTTTATCATTAATATATCAAAGTAATCTAATTGCAAAATGATAAAATAGCAATTTCCTTTATCACATAGTTAATTTGTATAAAAACCACAATGTCTTTTACAAATAGTGATGCTATGGGTCATAATTGTCCAACATTATCCCTAAAACATAGGAAGCTTCTCCCAGGTCCTTCATGGAGAAATTCTTACAGAGATATGCTTTGACGCCTTGTAACATCCCTATATCATTCCCAGTGATTAAGATGTCGTCAACATAGAGGACTAAAAATACCACCATGCTCCCACTGGCCTTCTGATACACACAGGATTCTTCCGAATTCTTGAGAAAACCATACGATCTAATAATCTCGTCGAATTGAAAATTCCAACTTCGTGAAGCTTGTTTAAGTCCATAAATGGACTTCTTAAGCTTACATATCATACCCGAGTTTTCCCTGGACGCAAAACCTTCCCGATGTTCCATATAGATTTCTTCATCAAGAAATCCATTTAGAAAAGCCGTTTTGACATCCATTTTCCAAATCTCGTAATCATGATACGCAGCTATAGAAAGCAAAATCCTAATAGACTTAAGCATTGCTACTGGTGAAAAAGTTTCATCGTAGTCGACGCCAGGTCACTGTGTGTAACCTTTTGCTACCAGTCGGGCCTTGTAAGTTTCAACCTTACTGTCATGCCCGCGCTTCCTCTTGTAAACCCATTTAGAACCGATAGGAACAATTCCTTCAGGAAGCAGAACCAAGTCCCAAACTTGATTCTCATGCATTGAGTCTAACTCTGATTTCATGGCACTTTGCCATTTCACGGAGTCGATGTCCAACATCGATTCTCTATACGTAAAAGGATCAGTCTCTTCAACTAAGAGAACATCGAGACTCTTTTATTGTATCAAATACAAGCGTTCAGGAGATCTAGATACCCTTTGTGACCTACAGAGTGTGTGTGTTGAAGGTTCTTCATCTACTTGAATCTCAGTTTCCTCTGTTGGTTCGTTATTTTCAGGTTGGACTTCATCAAGTTCAACCTATCTGTGATTACCACCTTCTGAAAAAAATTCTACTTCTAGAAATCTTACGAAGCGAGCTACGAACACATTTCGATGCTTGGTATCATAGAACATATATCCCTTCGTGTTCGAAGGATATCCAACAAACCTAAACTTTTGCCCTCGAGGCGAAAGCTTATCCTGCTGAGTCATCCTGACATAGGCAGGATTACCCCAAACCTTAATATAACTAAGATTTGGTCTCCTACCGGTCCATATCTCATATGGAGTCGTAGGTACAACTTTTAAAGGAATCTTATTCAAAAGATGTGCAGCTGGTAAAAGAGAGTAGCCCCATAAGTAATAGGGAAAATCTGTAAAACTCAACATTGATTGGACCATATCCAATAAAGTCTGATTTCTCCTCTCAGACACTCCATTGTGTTGTGGAGTACCTGAAGGAGTATATTGAGCGAGAATCACATTCTCTTTCATATAATCCATGAACTCACTGCTCATATATTCGCCGCCTCGATCAGATCGAAGGCATTTAATTATTGACCAGTCTGTTTTTCTATTTCATTTCGGAACTCTTTGAACTTTTCAAAGGTTTCTGATTAATGGCGCATCAGGTAGACATAACCGATCGAAGGCATTTAATATATTGACCAATCTGTTTTTCTATTTCATTTCGGAACTCTTTGAACTTTTCAAAGGTTTCTGATTAATGGCGCATCAGGTAGACATAACCGTACCGTGACATATCATCGGTAAAGTTAACGAAGTACGAATAACCACTGTGAGCAGTTTGACTTAGTGGACCACATACATCGGAATGTACGAGTTCCAATAAGTTAGTGGCGCGGTGTCCAGCACCAGAAAATGGGGCTTTGGTCATCTTACCCTGAATACACGATTCACAAGTTGGATAGGATTCAATGGTGAGATCTGGTATCAAACCATTCCTAACCAATTGGGTAAGACGTTTAACGCTTATATGACCTAGCCGAATATGCCAAAGTTCAGTATTATTAACAACAGGTAAACTACATTTATTAACTCCAGTATTTAAAATATGTTTTGAAGTATGCAATTTGTAATGACCATGATCATTTGGACAACAAATGATCTGAATATCACGTTTATCATATAAATACAAAGAATATTTCTTAATATTAATACAATAACCTTATGTATCTAATACAAAAATAGATATAATATTAGCTACACATCATGGTACAAGGTAGCAGTCATACAACAAAAGTTTCCCATTCGGTAAAGGGATCTCACATACTCCCACTGCAACTGCATCCAGAGAGTCTCCACTCTCAAAGTGCAACTGCATCTCTCCAGGCTTCAGTTTCTTACTTTCCTTCAGCACCTGCAACGAATTGTAAATGTGAACAGGACAAGCAGACTCTAAAATCCAGCTGGATGTTACAGCTTCACAAGCTAGTGAGCTATCAATAACTGGAAAAATAAACGTACCTGATGTAGATGCTCTCTCCCTTCTTATCTGGGCAATGTAGTTATGACAGTTCCTTTTACAGTGCCTGAATTTGCTGCAATGATGGCATTTGTCTTCGGAAGTCCTATTGGGCTTTGCTATCTTTCCCTTCGATTGAGAACCGAAACCATTCTTCTCTTCTTAATTCGCTTTCGTCTTCTTTCCTTTGACAGGTCTGGGAAGAAACAGAAAATAAAGTAGGTTCCGGAGGGCGAGTCGGTACTCTCTTCCTTAGGCCCTCTTCCGTCGTGATCAATATCCTATAAGCTTATGGTAGGTACAGATAATCCCATTCATGTTGAATTTGTTGGGTTTCTACTATAGTCCCAAGATCATTCAAGCAATGAAAATAATGTGAATACAATAAATAAGTATGGCGGAATCATACTTACAATGAACGGATTTGCGATGCGAAGAACACAAAAATTTTCCTTGCTCATTCCTTGAAGCTCTCGGCAATGCCCAAGTTTTGTGCTCCTTGTTTTCGGTCAACCTCCATGGAAATGATCTTCAAGCTCCAAGCTTTGTGAATGGATTCCATGCTCAAGGGTTTATTTCCCTATCACCTTTGAATTACCCCTTTGGTGTGCTAGCACTTGGAAATTTTGCCACAAAATTCCCTTAAGCTTCTTGCATCTCTCAGCCAAGGAGAGATTTGAGAGAAAATGGCACCTTGTGCCGTGAGGTAGAAGAAGGGAGAGAGAGATGATGAGTTGGTTGAATTGATTTCAAAAAACAATTCAAATGATATACCAAAAATAAATAAATGGTATTAGTCATTCAAACCATCACATTTGAGTGTTTTGCACTCAACCATCAACCAACAACTTCCATCACATTAAAGTGATAAAGTTGACTAGTGATGTGACGCATGATGTGACTTGTGGGCCCCACTCGATTCGAAATGCGAGTGGGCCCGCAAACACTCCCGGGCTCGGGTTCGCTAATTCTGAATTAACGAATTTTCCGTTGCGATGTAATTAAATTTAATTTAATTAAATAATTATGCCTAGCAAAATTACTACTCACATCGCTAGCGAATTAATTCTAAATTAACTCGTTCGCCCGAATTAAAATCCAATTTTAATTCCGCGTCGAAATCCAATTTCGTTTAATATATATCGAATATATTAATTTATCGATTAATTCCAAATTAATCGTTCTCTCTCTTTAAATAGTATTTTATCCCAAATAAAATATCTCTGTAATTAATCCTAAATTAATTTTCTCTCTCTACTAATTAATCCCAGATTAATTATGTGCGAGTCATACGTCATCGGTGAATCTTCGGGAAGCGACCCATGACATCCCCGGATATGTTGGCAGTAAATTCGGTCGTCGGACTATCTGAACACGTACGTACCTAGTACTATACTTTTACCGATTTACAAGACATGGTTGGCTTCTAGCAAAGCACCATGCCTACCCAATTCTCCAGAAATATTCTTAAAGGAATATGTAATCTATATCAGGCGTAGTATACATAGTATTGCGTATTGAGATCCAGTATCGGATGTCACATGCAAGGCCTGAGGCTGGAGTTGTGTCTGCCCCGTACGAAGCACATATCGGATCTCTGGTAACTAGTCTCTATAATCGGATAAGCATGACCTAGTCATATTATCCCGATAGCTGCAGCATATAAGAGCACCAGTTCCGTATCCTATGTGATCATCATCTCTACTATGACTGGAGTGATACTTCCATCTTGACATCACACCCAATACACTACGATTCTCAATATACCCAGAAGAGGCGTACACAGAACCGGTTAAACCCTGGACGACCAAACCCAAGTATATTGATTGTCGCAAGTATTAGCGATGCAAGTCTCAGGTTAAGACCAAATACATCTACCCTGATTCGGACTCCCATAGACACACAGTCATACTACCAATGGGATTCCGAGGGGTCTATCCAGAGCGAAGTTGTTCCCGTACCATCGGTAAACACACCTCCTATTACACTTGCATGAGTATCCAATACCCAAATATATGAAACTAGTCGTTATGCTCCCATAACACGCACAAGTGCAATACTAGTCTATTCCGCATTATCGATGTCCAATCTCGATAATACTAACTCCGACTCGGGATGTTTTAATGATTAAACCTTCATGGATGATATTGTCTCATATCTTATAAATCCGGAACTAATCATATGGACTTTTATCATTTATACATCCTGGTAATCTAATTACAAATGATAAAAGAAGCAATTTCCTTTGTCACATAGTTAATTTGTACAACAACACCATGTTCTGTACAAATAGTGATGTTATAGGTCATAATTGTTCAACAATCTCCCACTTGGCCTATAGCCAATCACTCAAGTGTCTTACACTTGAACTATGTACGGTTCGCTCAAATTTCTGCTGAGAAACAGCTTTCGTCAGCAATTGGCAAAGTTATCATCTGATGTGATTTATTCGATCATCATATCACCACGATGTATGATCCGAACGAATCAGATGAATAGTTGAAGTATATACTTGGATCGTTGATGAGACCATTAATTCTTTAGCCTGTGCTGTAGCCTAGCTCAGCTGCTAACAGAACTACTCCTAATCTGATTAGGATTATTATGATCCAAATGGCTTCTATTGCTGCCACAGCTGCAGCAATATTCCGCTTTTTTGTTTATTCGGCAACAGTATCTTGCTTGGAAGATTTCCAGCTCACTGTTCTGTTATTCAAACTATATAGTATCATTTATTACGACTTATAGTCGTTTTTATTGGTTAAGAAACTTACAAGAGTGAACCCAGTCACTTCAAGTTCTCATTCTCCATAGTTTAAGAAAGCATCCTTGGT
Organism: Zanthoxylum bungeanum; assembly: GCA_019454045.1. Lineage (NCBI taxonomy): Eukaryota > Viridiplantae > Streptophyta > Magnoliopsida > Sapindales > Rutaceae > Zanthoxylum > Zanthoxylum bungeanum. The sequence goes on from SKCR01024307.1 coordinate 70,799, forward strand.
TCATCTAAGATACTTAAGGATGTTCTTAACATCAATACAGTGACCATCACTTAGATTGGCCTGATTGTGACTCCATATGCTCAAAGCATATGAGACACCAGGTCGCGTACATTTATTTCAATGTACGATTTCTCGGAGAGTGCCAACAAATTTTAGATCTATCCCAATAGATCTTTATTCCTAGAATAAAGGTCGTCTCTCCCAAGTATTCTACGGAGAATTTTCACGAAAGCCAAGCTTTCACCTATCGTATTTTGGGAATATCATTTCCAAGAAATGATATATCATCATTTTATAGGACAGTCACTGTCAGTGCGCTCTCACTAACTTCCTTATATACACAAGAATTATTATCTTTTTGAATTAAATCATATACCATTATGATTACATCAAAACTATAGTTCCAAGAACTCAATGCTTGCTTCAATCCATACATGGATCGAATAACTTGCAAACCTTGTTTGCTTGTTTTGGTACGACAAAACCGTCAGGATGTTGTAAACATCCTCCAAAAGGTTTCCGTTTAAGGAAAGCGGTTTTGACGTTCAGCTGCCATATTTCATAAATGAAACATGTAGCATTAGCAAGCATTATCCAAATGGATTTAACCAAGGCAACTTTTAAAGGTTTTGTCGTAATCGACACAATATTGATAACGATACCTTTTCGCTACAAGCCTAGCTTTGTACGTTGGTATGTTGCCATCCATGTATGTCTTCCTTGAAGACTTACATAGTACCAATAGGCATAATGCCTTCCGGTACAACAACCAGTCTCCAAACTTGGTTGGTATACATGGAATCCATTTCGAACATCATGGCACTTTGCCATAATAGAGAGTTGATACCTTGTATCACTTCCTCATACGTAGTCGGTTCGTCTTCCTCAATAAGATTGACATCTTTACGAGGTGAGATCAGAAACCCATACCTCCCAGGTTGTTTTCTAACTCTCTCCGACTTGCGCAGTTCTTGAGTATTCGAAGATTGTGGTACAGTTTCATCCTTGATGAACTGTTTGTGTTCCATTAAGGAATCGGCGCCTGGAACAGTATTACTCCGATTTTCATCGAGTTTTACTTTCCTCCCACTTACCACTGTATATAGGTCATCCTTTTAGGAAAATCGCATGGAGAGCAACAATTAAATTGTTCTCTTGTGAGTTGTATAAGTACTATACTTTGGTTACCTTAGGATAACCTACAAACTAGGCACTTATCCGATTTGGGTTTTAGTTTGGTATCATCCAAACATATGCCTAGCATTCCAAAATCTTCAGGAATGAGAAAACCCGGTTTCTTTCATGTTCATATCTAATATGAAATCTGTCTAACAGATTTTTATGGAACCTTATTCAAAATAAGTTTTGCATTGTTTAATGTGTATCCCTTGAAGGAAAATGGTAGCTCAGAGCGACTCATAATTAACCTTACTATGTCCAACAAGGTTCGGTTTCTCCGTTCGGACACACCGCTCAATTGAGGTGTTCCGGGAGGAGCCCACTTTGAAAGAATATTATACTTGATAAGTGCGGGAAAATGTACTTTGAAATGACACTTATTCGGGTTTATTGTTAAGTATTTAGTAATATATTTTATATTTTATTATATGATTTTTATTATTTTATTAATTTAGAAAATGTTTATTATTTATGTTAGTTTAGTAATTTTTGTTTCTCTTTATTATTTTAGGAATTGGAGACATTCAAATGGGCAAAACCAAAGGCAGAAACTGAACTAGAACCACGGCGCCCTTGAGTGAAGACTGGCGCCATGGCGCCGCTCTCCCATACAAAATCCAGGGAGTGAGGCGCCACAGCGCCATTTGAAGAAACAAACGTGACTAATAAAAGAGGCAAGAATTTGAGAAAGACAAAGTGAGCTTCAACTCACGTGGGCCCAACTATTATTTGACCAAATCTTTGATTAAAAAAAAAAGAAAAAGGAAGAGAAGAGTTAGAGACTTGCAGCCGCAATATTGGACCAAAGAAAGAAGGCATGAAGCAGGTTTGACTTGGGGAAGAAATTAAGACACGTGGGCCCAAGTCAAATTATATTAGGTTTAAATATTTTATGTTGCGTGAAGATACGGGGGGAGCTGCGTCAAGCAGCCTGCGCATAATAGAAAAATAAATTAGAGAGCAGTGCCGAGAGTTCAGAGAAGAAATTAGAGTCCAGAAGCCGGGACGCGGAGTCGTGATGATTCAGAATAATAATTCTCTCCAATTCCAGACTATTTTTATTTCTTTTATGATGAACTAATCCCCTAGATAAAGTTAGGGCTGAACTTTTGTATTTGAATTCTATTATTTATGTTTTTGATTCCTACGAGTCCTTTTAATCGTTTAATAAAATTGATGGTTATTATTTTCTATTATCTTTAGATTATTAATCCAGAAATTATGTTTTGTCAAATCCCATATAGATCCAGTCATGCTTCTTCTATGTGTGGTTTGCGAATTTAATTGTGACTGGTAAAGTTGTTTTGCGTGTTGGTCTTCTGCTGCAGTATTGCCTGAGGGTATATTGTCGACGTTAGATAGCTCGTAACGATGACTTTTGTATGCTGTTAACATAGAGAAAATAATCATTAATTACCTTAGAATTTATCATGCGTAGAATTGAATATTTTCCGGTTGTTGGTTTGGGATGTGAAACCTTCAATTGTGTAATAAAAGGAATCAATAACTAAATATAGGAGTTCGATGCAAGAGGGATTCCCGAAGCTTTGTCATATCTCTCTGCCATTATCTTTTAATATATTTTCATTATTTTATTTATCTTTATTTTAATTACCAATTTTATCATTTTATTTATTAAGTTACCGTTAACGTTTTTGCTTAAGTGAATTAGTTTCATTGTAACCTTCTCTCTGAGGAATCGACACCCCAGCTATACTGCGATAACCGCAAGTCATATTTGGGCGTAATCAAAATTTGGCGTCGTTGCCGGGAGACGGTTTACAAGCAAAAGGAGCAGTTTGCTTAGTCAACAACAAAGCGGTAACTTCGTTCCATTTTTTTTTTATTATTAGTATTTTATATTATTTTATTCATTTATTATTCGCTTATTTATTTTCTTTTAGTTTTTTATTTTTTTTATTCTTTTTATTTCTTTTTATTTTTTCTAGTATTTATTAGTATTTAATTTAGTTATTTTATTTCTCGTATTCTTTGAGCTTCATTTGCATGTCTAGACGTAGGGATATATTTGGTAGATTTGTTAGGGCTAAAGGAAAGCTCAGATTCTGAGAATATATTTGAAAATCCTTTTTCTACACCATCCACGTCTAGCGCACATAACATGAGTGAATACGAGAGACCACCTAGGAGGACTCTTGAAGAGTATCTCCACCCAACTCGCACAGCTACACCTTCATGCATCATGTTCCTCCCCTAATGGCACCACACATAGACTTTAGGCCTGGAATGATACAATATCTTCCAACTTTTCATGGTTTAGAGAGCGAGAATCCTTACGTACATTAGGGAGTTTGAAGAGGTAGTAGCAACCTTCCATGACCATTTTGGGACTACCGACACAATTAGACTTAAGTTCTTTCCCTTTGTCCTTAAGGATAGAGCTAAGAACTGGTTGTATTCTTTGTGACCTAGGTCAATAGGATCGTGGGGCGAGATGACCCATGCATTTTTTGACAAATACTTCCCACACCATAAGACAAATGCCCTGAAAAGAAAAATCTCCACCTTCTCCCAGAGAGACAGTGAGACCCTTTATCAAACGTGGGGGCGGAGGTATAAGGAGTTGTTAGCTAGTTGTCCTCACCATGGATATGAAGTTGGCGTTTAGTAAGTTACTTTTATAATGGACTAACCCCTAGGGAACGCCAATTCATTGAGACGATGTGCAATGGTAAGTTCATTCGAAAGGACCCTGATGAGGCATTCGAGTATTTAGATGACCTGGCTAAGAAATCACATACTTGGAGTGGACCTAATGTTGTAGATAACACTGATAGGACACACATTTCTCCTAGCAGAAGCCTACAACACTTTAGGGAAGAGGATAGCCTTAAGACACAAGTTGAGCTGTTAACTAGACAGATATGAGCCTTAATAGCCAAAGATAGCAAGACAATGCATTCAGTAGCCCAGCTAGAATCCCAAGAGTGCCCTGTGTATGATGAGATTAGAGGACCATATGAGGAACAATGTCATAACTTAGGGATGTACGAGAAGTCTTATACCCCATATTTAGATACCTATAATCCTAGTTGGCAGAGCCATCCCAATGTTAGTTGGAGGCATGAGTCTTATCAGCCTATCCAGACACCACAACCTAGGAGTTACAGTACCTTACAGTATTACACACCTATTATTCCTATAAATTCTTTAGAGGATACATGGCATGCATTTGTAGAGACCCAAAGTAAAACCAATCAAAGGATTGAGTCGTTGATATCTCAGGTAGCTGAAGACCAAAGGAAATTAAGAGTCAAATCTTTAAATTGACTAATGTCTTGAGTGTACAAGAACAAAGAAAATTCTCATCCCAGACTCAACCTAATCCACAAGGGCAACACATGGCACAGGCTGATCATGAGGTATCCAGTATAAGAGGTGTTAATGTCATAATCACTAGGAGTGGAGAAGAGGTAGGGATGCAGAATACTTCCAATACCATAGGTAACCTAAGGATAATAGTGCTAACACATCTCAGGTAGAACAAGTGCCAAATTTCCTAGTTCGGGTACCCTCTCCTCAAGAATTTAACAGTTTTCATGTCGAGAAACCACAGGGTGATGAAGATTGTCATTACTCATAAATGCTAGAAACAGTCCTACCAGGAACAACGTCTCTACAACCTGAATCAAATCCCCTTGAACTGAAACTCGTCCCAAAGAATCAAAAAAAGAGGAAAATGAGAGTTAATGCTCAATTAAAGATGATACATGTGAGATTAAAAAGAACATTGAGCGAATCTTTCCTTATGTGCAGTACCAAATTTCAGCCACCAGACCATGGAGGATCAGTGGATAAACTGCCACAGCTAGACAAGCATTCCCTCTTATGCCTTCATTAGTACGCTCGATGGAAACCACCATGACAACTTGAGTGCTTGCGTCTGGCTGAAGACGTTAAACTTAGCGCTAGCGGGGAGGCAACCCTTGTTTCTACATTTTATTTTAATTTATTTATTTTATTTACTTTAGTTTTACTTTATTGTGTGCTAATTGCATGTTTTATTTTTATTGTTTGCATGAGTGTTAATCAGGAGTTAGCATAACCTACACAGCCACACAACTAAAGTCTCGCCAGCAGGAACCTGATCAACTCCCCGCCTGGTAGTGTTGTTCCTTAATCCTTTTTCTTTATATTTATCTTACATTGAGGACAATGCAAGTTTTAAGTGTGGGGGTGTGTATGCATGCGCATGAAAACTGTCTTAAATACATTTTATTTTAATATTTAAAAAAAAAAATTTGAAAAAAAATATTGTTTTGTTTGTTTTTAGTCCTTGATAGTTAAACATAGTTCCTATGATGATATTGTTTGTTTTAGGGTGAAATCTTAGAAACAATAAGTCCTTTAATGTACTTTTATCTGATAAATTGAGTAGTTTATCTATGTTAGACTCGTAAGCACTTAATTATGGGTTTCTAGCAGTGGAAGCCTGAGTAGTTAGCAAGATGACTAGTTGAAGAAATTGTATGTCGATGAATGACCGTTTGCTTAGATGTCTATCCTGATTTTCTTGTGTTATGACGTATGTTATGATTGAAAATAAAAAGAAAAAGTCTCTGAAGAAAGAAAATAAACCACATATAACCGATAAGTGTGAAGCTACCCATGGGCGAGTATTAGGACTACCATGAGGAGAAATGCTACCTTAAAGGGTAGGTGTGTTGAAAGAAAAAAATTGGAAAAGAGAAGAAAAGAAAAAAATTCAAAAGAAAAGCAACCGGAGACAAGAAAGAAAAAAAAAGAGAATCATACCATATTGAGCACACAGAAAAGCAATTACTGAGCTTAATTGAGATATCTAGGTTGGTTTGACCCATTGACCCCAATTTTAAACGAAATCATTGAGTTGGCTTACCTAGGAATAAAGCTGTGAACAAACCTTTACACACACACACTGTGAGTCTTGCTTAAATAATTTATTCAAAGACTTGGATTTGAGTTACGTTGAGTACTTTGAAGGTTCTTTGGTTTCATTACTAAGCATTCTTTGAGGACAAAATTATGTGAAACTATTGGGAGTATTTAATTTTTATTTTTGCATGATTGTGTGTTTTGATTTGACGTTTGTGGGTATCGTCGCTGTAAGCCCTCACGAGACTATAACTCGTCCACTAGGGACACCTAGGGGTTTAAAGGCTTGTTGCATATGCTAAATGCAATCGTGTTCCCTACGAAAATGGCTTAGATAGTATTTATTCTGTTATTTAGTTTTTATTTTATTTTTACGCTTGAATTGCTAGGGACTAGCAATAAACTGGTTGGGGGTTGTGATAAGTGCGTGAAAATGTACTTTGAAACGACACTTATTCGGGTTTATTGTTAAGTATTTAGTAATATATTTTATATTTTATTATATGATTTTTATTATTTTATTAATTTAGAAAATGTTTATTATTTATGTTAGTTTAGTAATTTTTGTTTCTCTTTATTATTTTAGGAATTGGAGACATTCAAATGGGCAAAACCAAAGGCAGAAACTGAACTAGAACCACGGCGCCCTTGAGTGAAGACTGGCGCCATGGCGCCGCTCTCCCATACAAAATCCAGGGAGTGAGGCGCCACAGCGCCATTTGAAGAAACAAACGTGACTAATAAAAGAGGCAAGAATTTGAGAAAGACAAAGTGAGCTTCAACTCACGTGGGCCCAACTATTATTGACCAAATCTTTGATTAAAAAAAAAGAAAAAGGAAGAGAAGAGTTAGAGACTTGCAGCCGCAATATTGGACCAAAGAGAAGGCATGAAGCAGGTTTGACTTGGGGCAGAAACTAAGACACGTGGGCCCAAGTCAAATTATATTAGGTTTAAATATTTTATGTTATATAAAGGTTGTTGTTGCGTGAAGATACGGGGGGAGCAGCGTCAAGCAGCCTGCGCATAATAGAAAAATAAATTAGAGAGCAGTGCCGAGAGTTCAGAGAAGAAATCAGAGTCCAGAAGCCGGGACGCGGAGTCGTGATGATTCAGAATAATAATTCTCTCCAATTCCAGACTATTTTTATTTCTTTTATGATGAACTAATCCCCTAGGCAAAGTTAGGGCTGAACTTTTGTGTTTGAATTCTATTATTTATGTTTTTGATTCCTACGAGTACCTTTTAATCGTTTAATAAAATTGATGGTTATTATTTTCTATTATCTTTAGATTTATTAATCCAGAAATTATGTTTTGTCAAATCCCATATAGATCCAGTCATGCTTCTTCTATGTGTGGTTTGCGAATTTAATTGTGACTGGTAAAGTTGTTTTGCGTGTTGGTCTTCTGCTGCAGTATTGTCTGAGGGTATATTGTCGACGTTAGATAGTTCGTAACGATGACTTTTGTATGCTGTTAACATAGAGAAAATAATCATTAATTACCTTAGAATTTCCATGCGTAGAATTGAATATTTTCCGGTTGTTGGTTTGGGATGTGAAACCTTCAATTGTGTAATAAAAGGAATCAATAACTAAATATAGGAGTTCGATGCAAGAGGGATTCCGAAGCTTTGTCATATCTCTCTGCCATTATCTTTTAATATTTTTCATTATTTTATTTATCTTTATTTTAATTACCAATTTTATCATTATTTATTAAGTTACCGTTAACGTTTTTGCTTAAGTGAATTAGTTTCATTGTAACCTTCTCTCTGAGGAATCGACACCCCAGCTATACTGCGATAACCGCAAGTCATATTTGGGCGTAATCAATACTCTTTCAAATATTCGAGAAACTTATTGCTTAACTATTTTCCACTATGGTCTAACCGTGACGGTTTTAATACTCTTGTCGATCTGTTTGTCTACTTCGTGTCGAAACTCTTTGAATTTATCAAAAGTTTTCGATTCGTGTTTCAAAAGAAACACATAACCATAACGCGATGCCACATCCGTAAAGGTTACGAAATATTCATATCCACCTCTAGCCTAGCTAGATATGGGCCTACTTACGTCACTATGAACGAGGGCTAACAGATCGGTGGCACTTACACTTTTACCAAGTAAAAGGTGTTTTAGGCACTTTACCTAATAAACTAGATTCGTGGACATCATTTGAATAGGATCAAATCCGTCTTAGTATCCACTCTTCAAAAGTGTGGATATACAAGTCTTGTTCATGTGTCCCAGACAACAATGCCACAAATAAGTCTCATCTTATTAAATCAGGTTTGAGATATTTGTTTGTCATGTTATATGTTTGAGATTCATTTATATTCAAAATATAAATATTGTTATTCACATCTAATGTGCTTATCTCAATATCATCTTTATAAAATAAAACACTTTAGTGTTCTATAATATAAAGGTATACTCGCAACGAGTTATACTCTGATATAGAGATAATGTTTCTAGTCAAACTAGTTACATTTTAACAGTTTCCTAATTTAAGTACACACCGAGGGTAGTTCCAAACTTAGGTTTCTCGGTTAATTAAACAACGACTTTCGTCCCATTTCCGATTCGTAGATAAATCTCAACTGAAGTCAGTTTCCTGCTATCAGCAGATTCTGCACATCAGTACATATTTATGTACCACATCTAGTAGCAAAATCCAATTTTAAAACTAATAGTGAACATGTTTATGACAAACATACTTAAATCCGGAGCCTTGCCCCGCTTTACTTCCTTCATGTTTGCCTTGTCCATATGGCAGTCACGCATCCAGTGACCCCGTTTGCCACAGTTTAGGCAAACATCTTGGGATATGTCATTTGTCTTCCTTGAAGACATGTGATGATTTTGCCTTTGCCCTCTTTTTTAGAAGCTCTGGCTATGCCTCCTAGAGCATAGCCATCAACTCTCCAAGAGTTTACTCTTGGTTCACAATGAACCTGCCCCATCTTTCGGGTAGAGACAATAAGATCAAATCTTTGGTAGTTTCGGCCACGTAGGTAATGCCTAGCTAACCTACCTGATCGATGTCAGCAATCATCTGCGACACCTAGTGCTCGACAGATGTACCATCTGACATACACGAGCTAAAGAGCTTCTTATGCAATTTGTGTAAGAGTTCAATTCAAGTTCCCAAGGATCACAAATCATGCACACAAAACCGCATATGAACACATCAAAGGAGTAAGGCGGAAACATAACTCACATTGAACGGTTTGATGAAACGAAGAACATGCGTTTTTAAGCTCCCCCAAGTCGGCAATGGCTTCTGGAACTGCAGTGGACGCACGTTTTGGGCTGTGAAAGTCTCCTCCATTTTCGGCCATGGATGACTCCATTGAAGCTCCAAGCTTCAAGCTTCCATGCTCAAAGAATCACTTCCCTATCACCTATGTATCACTCAAGGTGTGCTAGCACTTGTTCATCTTCCATTTTGCTTCTCAAAGTTTCGGTCATATCCAGAAAAATGAAGAAGAAATCGGCTTGAAGCCGTGAGATGAGAGGAGAGAAAAGAGAGGGAAGAGAGAAACCGTACATATTGCATGTTGGAGAGAGAGAGGACCGAATTATATAGTAAAAGGGAAAAGAAAAAGTAATATATATTTATTCATTTATTTTCCAAAAATAAATAAAACATATATATATATTCCAAACCTTTTCATATTCCATTACTTTTACTTTTAACTTTAAGTCAATCACATCACTTTTCACATCACATCTATTCACTTTAATAAGGACATATTTCAAGTCACATCACTCAAAGTGACAATTGATTTGACGATTGACGCGACTAGCGATTTGACGCTTTGATGACTCGCTTGCCGCGCTCGAATTCGAAATGCGAATGCGCTCGCACAATCACTCTCGGGCTCGGGTTCGCTAATTCCAAATTAACGAATTTTCCGTCGCGTCGTAATTAAGTGATTACGCCTAGCGAATTCACTATTCACGTCGCTAACGAATTAATTCTAAATTAATTCGTTCGCCCGAATTAAAATCTAATTTTAATTCCGCGTCGAAATCCAATTTCTAATAATATATCGAATATATTATTTTTATCGATTAATTCCAAATTAATCGTTCTCTCTCTTTAATTAATATTTTATCCCAGATAAAATATCTCCGCAATTAATCCCAGATTAATTTTCTCTCTCATCGAATTAATCCCAGATTAATTCTATCTCTCTCTTCTAATTAATCCCAGATTAATCAAAGTGCGAGTAATACGTCATCGGTGAATCTTCAGGAAGCGACCCATGAGATCTCCGGATATGTTGGCAGTAAATACGATCGTCGGACTGTCCGAACACGTAAGTACCTCGTACTACGTTTATATCGATTTACAAGACAAGGTTGGCTTCTAGCAAAGCGCCATGCCTACCCAATTCTCCAGAAATATTCTTACAGGAATATATAGATCTGTATCAAGCGTAGTATACCGTAGTATTGTGTATATGGCCCAGTATCGGATAATCACGTGCTAGGCCTGGGGCTGGATAAGTGTCTGCCCCGTACGAAGCACATGTCGGATGTCTGGTAACTAGTCTCTATAATCGGATATACATGACCTTGTCATAATATCCCGATGGCCGCGCAGCACTTAAGAGCACTAATACCGTATCCTGCGTGACATCATCTCCAATATGACTGAAGTGATACTTCCGTCTTGACATCACACCCAATACTCTACGACTCTCTGATAAACCCAGAAGTGGTGTACTCAGAACCCGTTTAAAGTCCCTACCACCAAAACCAAAGTTTATCGATTATCGTAAGTATTAGCGATGTAAGTCTCAGGTTAAGACTATACACACCTACCTTGATTTCGGCCTCCCATAGACACATAGTCATAATACCAATGGGATTCCGAGGGGTCTATCCAGAGCGAAGCTGTTTCCCTACCATCGGTGAAACACGACCTCCTATCGCACTTGCATAAGTATCCAACACTTATATATATGAGAACTATGCCGTTGTGCCCTCACAAACAAACGCACAAGTGCAATACTAGCCTATTCCTTCCGCATTATCGATGTCCAGTCTCGATAATACTACGGCTAGGGATATTTAATGATTAAACCTTCGGGGACTGATACTGTCTCATATCATTCTCAGTCCAGGTACTAATCATAGGGACCTCTCTTCATTTATATATCTATGGTGATCTAATCACAAATGATGAGAGTGCAATTTCCTTGTCACATAGTTAATTTGCTACAACAACACAATGATCTGTGCAAATAGTGACGCTATGGGTCATTTTGTCCAACAATCTCCCACTTGGCACATAGCCAGTCACTCAAGTGTCCCACACCTGAACTATGTACGGTTCGCTCAAATTGCTGAGGAAAGGTTTTCGTCAGCGGATTTGCTTAATTATCGTCTGACGCGATTTACACGATCATCACATCGCCACGATGTATGATCCGAACGAATCAGATGATATAGAAGTATATATCTGGATCGTCGATGAGACCTTTAATTCTTTAGCCTGTGCTGACGCCTAGCTCAGCTGCTAACAGAACTATATCTAATCTAATTAGATTTATTATCGATCCAAATGGCTTCTATTGCTGCCTCAGCTGCAGCAATAATCCGCATTTTGTTGTTAATTCGGCAACAGTTATCTTGCTCGGAAGATTTCCAGCTCACTGTCCCAGTGTTCAAACTTTATAGTACCGCAGTATTTACCGGTTTGGAAACTTGCAACAGTGATCCCAGTCACTTCAAGTTCTCCATCTCCATAGTTTAAGACAACATCTTTAGTTCTCTCAGATACTAACAGATGTTCTTAATCTTCAATCCAGTGACTATCACTTGGATTGACCCGATTGTGACTCCATATGCTCAAAGCGTATGAGACACCAATACAAGTACATTTTAAATGTACAATTTCTCAGAGAGTGTTACCAACTCCAAATCTAGCCCAGTAGATCTTTATTCCTTGAATAAAGGTTGTTACTCCCCAGAATTCTACGGAGAATTTCTTATGAAAGCCAAGCTTTCACCGATTGTTTTATGGGAATTTCATTGTCAGTGCCCTCTCCCACTAACCTCCTTATATACACAAGAATTATTTCGTTTTGAGTCAAATCATAAACTATTATGATTATTTCAAAACGTCAGTTCCAAGAACCCATGCTTGCTTCAATCCAAACATGGATCGAATAATCCGCAAACCTTGTTTGTCGGTTATACAAAATCGTCAGAATATTATAAACATTCTCCAAAAGGTTTCCTTTTCAAGAAAGCGATTTTGATTTGTAACTGACATATTTCATAAATGAAATATACAGTTATCAACAAGCATCTTCAAAATGGATTTACCATGGCAACAGGTAAAAGGTTGAACCGTTATTAACACAATGTTGATAACGATACCTTTCCGTCAAAAGCCTAGCTTTGTACGTTGGTATGTTGCCATCCATGTATGTCTTCCTTGAAGACGTTTAATGTACCATAGGCACAATGCCTTGTGGTACAACAACTAGTATCCAAATAGTTGTTATACATGGAATCCATTTCGGACTCATGGCACTTTGCCATAACAGGGAGTCGATACCTCGTATCACTTCCTCAAAACGTAGTCGGTGGATATACCTTCATAAGATTGACATCTTAATGAGGTTAGATCAGAAACCCATACCCTAGGTTGTTTTCTGACTCTATCCGATCTACCGATTTCTTGTGTATTTGAAGATTAATGGTACAGATTCATCATAGATGAATTGTTTGTGTTCCATTAAGGACTTCGTGCTTTGAATAGTATTACTCCGATTTTCATCGAGTATCACTATCCTCCCACTGACCACTGCATATCGGTATTCCTCTCAGGAAAACCGCATGGTGAGCAACAATCACATTGTTCTCATGTGGGATTTATAAGTACTATACTTATGGTTTCCCTTAGGATAACCTATATTGGCACTAATCCAATTTGGGTTCTTAGTTTGGTATCATCCAAACTTTATGCCTGGCATACCCAAATTATCAGGAATGAGAAACCTCGTTTCTTTCCTGTTCATATCCTATATGATATCTGTCAAACAGATTTACATGGAACCTTATTCTAAATAAGTTTTGCACTGTTAATACATATCCTGTTGAAGGAAACAGTAGCTCAGAGCGACTCGCGAAAAACCTAATCATGTCCAACAAAACTTGGTTTTTAGTTCTGACACACCGTCAATTGACGTGTCTCGGGAGGAGTCCTCATATGAAAGAATACCGTACTCTTTCATGTACGTATGAAACTTACTGCTTAAGTATTTACCAATACGGTCTTACCGTAGCGGCATAATACTACAGCCGATCTGTTTGTATACTTCGTGTCGAAACTCAAAGTTTCGTATTTGTGTTCTTCAAAAGAAACACATAACCATAACGTGATGCCACATCCGTTAAGGTCACGAAATATTCATGTACACATCTAGCCAAGCTAGATATGGGCCCACTTACTTCACCATGAATAGGGTTTACAGATCGGTGGCCTTTACACTATTACCTAGTAAATAGTATTTTAGGTACTTTACCTAGTAAACTAGATTCGTAGACCTTATTTGAATAGTCAAATCAGTCCTAGTACCCACTCTTCAAAAGTGTGGATATACGAGTCTTGTTTAATTGTGTCCCAGACAACAATGCCACAAATAAGTCTCTATTGATCAAATCAATATGAGCTAATTTATTTGTCATTTTATATGTTTGAGATTTTATTTATATTCAAAATATAAATTCTGTTATTCACACTAATGTGTTTATCTTGTTTTAAAGTCAGTATCCAACTCATAGCGGATTCTGAACATCAATACACATATTTTATGTACCACACTAAGTATTTAAAATCTAATTTCAATACTAGTAGTGAACATAACTTTGACAAATATTTTTAAAGTTAGAGCCTCGCCCTTTCTTTAATTCCTTCGTGTCTTCCATATCCAAATGGTAGTCACTTTGGGATATGTCAATTATCCTTTTCAATATTTCACAACCTTTGGCCAAGCCTGGGTTTTCGGAATATCGAAACGATATGCACCTTGTGCTACATGCCCAATTGCAAACTTTGACTTTTCTCCACTAGAATAGTCAATTAATTCTCCAAGAATTATTAATTGCAATTTTAATACTTTTAAATCTAAAGATAGATTTATTATAAGTATATTAATTAAGCATTAAAGTCATCATCACATAAATCTTCCAAAGATTTTATGCTCTACTATTTGCTTAATTTTGGGCGTAACGTATAATAAGTTATTTTATCAAATAAAGTAACCTATTATTTATTCCCAATTTGAAAATTAAATCATTTAAAATATTTTAATCCCAGATTATATTTTAAATATCCAACTTTTCAATTTCTTATCTTGATTACAATAGTCCAACTATTTAATCAACGATTAGTGGTACTATATATATTATAATGATTATAATAGTCCAACTATATAATCAAATATAATCCAAATTAATTAACCTCAATTACATTGATTACTATAATCCAATTATAAAATCAACTGTAAACTGAAATTAATTAATTCAAATATATTGATTAATATAATCCAATTATATATAATCAAGTATAATACAGTCCAACTGTTTATTAAAACAACAATTTAAATATTAGTCCAACTAACATTTAATATTACGACGAAATAATTTAAATGAGCGCGTATGGCGAGTAATTGAACGAATGTTGCAAATTCAATACTTGCCTCCCACTATTTTTCGTCGAGCCTCTAACCCTCTGTCGAGTACTCGGGAAACCGTGTTTCCTAGTGGGCTAGGATCCCGTTAAAGTATCATACAATCCTGACTTTGGTCAATAAAAAATTGTATGATAATTAACAAGGTAGATGTCGAAGATCAATTGGATCCCATCCAACTCCTAGATCCAGTAGGTGGACATCCAAGTCCGAAACATATATCTAATATATGCCTATATATCGAATATATACCCTACCCTTTCCTCTGAATCAACTAGGCCTTGGCTTTGGCCAAAACAAACCTAGTGATCCCAGTCAAGCGTGGACCCATTGACAGGGAAGCTTCGTAATCAAATGTCTATGGACAAGAAGTGGTCTTGACTTTGGTCAAAAACAAACCACAACTTGGACACGACACCGATATATAACAAAGCCTCGTGATTAAAGCACATCTTTGACTGACAAGGGCTTGACTTTGGTCAAAAACACCCCTGACAATCTCCGATCTTGAGCAAGAATCACTCAATGGAAGGAAATGACGCTTGATATTTAACGAGGGTTTTTTCGCGTGCAAATTGGCTACCAATTTAATTATCTTTGTTAAGGTCTCATCATCATACACCCTTAAACATGCATTCTAAATACATAATAAAGCGTATATGAAAATAAATAATAATGATATGCGGATGGATATTTTACATTGATCCTAGATCAAATCTCTCACTTTCTCTCTCCCGCTAGCACTTGTATTCTTCTATTTCTACCCGTTACACTACACTTCTAAAGAAACCTCTTTTACATGGAGGGGAATAGGTGAGAAGAGAATACAAAGAAATAGGAGATAAGGCTGGACACGCAGGTCCAATTAATAAATCAAATTTATTACAATTTCCAAAATCGCCCAACCCGACTAATATCCATCCGATATACATTATTCAAACATCACAACCATGTATTCATACAAGCATGTTATCAATCAATCAATCAAATTAATTAATCTTGAATATTAGTGATCATCCAATGTTCAAACAAAGATTTGATTTTGTTCGAGTCAAACTCGTATTGCGAACACGTACTCAAAGTACGATTTCTACGAATTAAATTAAATTACATAATTAAATCCAATTTAATACGTATTTAATTCTAATTCATATTTAATTCTAATTAAATATTACAATTACACTTTTATTAACGAACCTTTACGACTTAAATTCCAAATTTAATCGCAACGGGTCTCAAAGCCCGATTAACATCTAATGTTTTATTTAATTAAAGTCCAATGGGCTTTTAATTAATTTCTATAGGCGTGGACTTTTGGTCAACTCGGGTCAAACCGAACAACCAAAATCCAATCCGGGAGTTACCCCATAAGCCTTTAAATTAATTTTGGCCCATTAGGCCCAATTAAATAATTAAGGTCCATTAAGTCATAATTGGACCTTTTGGATTCGGTTTTGGGCCTAATTGGATCCAACCAATTTTGCCTAAACCCAACTTTGTTACAACAAAGCCCAAAAGCCCAATTACAACCTAACAAGCCCAATTTCCAAAATCAAGCCCAAATTAATTAACTTATAAAATTCCAAATTTCACAATTAATTAACCTAAGTGTAATACACAATCAATTACCCAATTAACATTTCTAAACATCAATTAGCCTAATTAATCATGCTTTTAACAACCAAATAGTGTCCAACACAATTCAATTAAAATCAAACCCAATTAACATGCTTTCAAGTCTCGGCAATTAGGGGTTTTTCAATTCGATTCGGTTTCAATCCAATTGAGTCCACAATCTTAATTTCCCAAATCAATTCAATTCATCCAATGAATTAAAACAAAAAATCACAAAGAATTTCATGTTCTTAAGATTCGGCCAAGCCACTTTAAAAGGGAAAAAATGTTCTAAATCAAAATTCAATCCAATTGAACTTCAAAACAACATTAACCAATTGTTTTAAGTCATCCAATGATCAAACAAAACAAAATTACCAAGACATTAGGGTTATTCAATTTTCGGCCAAGCCTCCAATTTGGGGAAAATTGAATCCAATCCAATTTCATGAAATTGATCACACACAATCTCAATTAAACATGTTCTAAGCATACTTAAACATCCAATTCAATTAAAACATGCTCAAACACATTTTACCCAATTTCAAGTTTCATGTTCAACCTAAAGAATTGGGGAAAATTGATCTAATCCAATTTTCTTGAAATTGATCATGCACAACTTCAATTCAACCTCATTCAAGCATACTTCATCAAAAAATTCAACCAAATCATGCCTAAATCGAGTTTACCCAAATTAAAGTTTTGACCAAAAATAAGCAAATTGGGGAAAATCAATCCAATCAATTTTTTTTATCAAATTGATTACATATAACTCAAATTCAATCATATATAATCATTCTCAAACAATCAATTAGACAGAATCAAGCTAAAATCAAAAAGCCCCAAATTTGCTCAAGAACCCTAATTCGGTTTTCATGCAACAATAGCTCTAGATACCATTGTAAGAGTTCAATTCAAGTCCCAAGGATCACAAATCATGCACAAAAACCGCATATGAACACATCAAAGGAGTAAGGCGAAACATAACTCACATTGAACGGTTTTGATGAAAAGAAGAACATGCTTTTTAAGCTCCTCCAAGCTCGGCAATGGCTTCTGGAACTGCAGTGGACGCACGGTTTGGGCTGTGAAAGTCTCCTCCATTTCGGCCATGGATGACTCCATTGAAGCTCCAAGCTTCAAGCTTCCAAGCTCAAAGAATCACTTCCCTATCACCTATGTATCACTCAAGGTGTGCTAGCACTTGTTCATCTTCCTTTTGCTTCTCAAAGTTTCGGTGAAACCAGAAAATGAGAAGAAATCGGCTTGAAGCCGTGAGATGAGAGGAGAGAAAAGAGAGGGAAGAGAGAAAACCGTACATATTGCATGTTGAGAGAGAGAGAGGACCGAATTATATAGTAAAAGGGAAAAGAAAAGTAATATATATTTATTTCATTTATTTTCCAAAAATAAATAAAACATATATATATATTCCAAAATTCCAAACCTTTTCATATTCCATTACTTTTACTTTTAACTTTAAGTCATATCACATCACTTTCACATCACATCTATTCACTTTAATAAAGTGACATATTGTCAAGTCACATCACTCAAAGTGACAATTGATTTGACGATTGACGCGACTAGCGATTTGACGCTTGATGTGACTCGCGTGCCGCGCTCGAATTCGAAATGCGAATGCGCTCGCAATCACTCTCGGGCTCGGGTTCGCTAATTCCAAATTAACGAATTTTCCGTCGCGTCGTAATTAAGTGATTACGCCTAGCGAATTCACTATTCACGTCGCTAACGAATTAATTCTAAATTAATTCGTTCGCCCGAATTAAAATCTAATTTTAATTCCGCGTCGAAATCCAATTTCTAATAATATATCGAATATATTATTTTATCGATTAATTCCAAATTAATCGTTCTCTCTCTTTAATTAATTTTTATCCAGATAAAATATCTCCGCAATTAATCCCAGATTAATTTTCTCTCTCATCGAATTAATCCCAGATTAATTCTATCTCTCTCTCTCTAATTAATCCCAGATTAATCAAAGTGCGAGTAATACGTCATCGGTGAATCTTCAGGAAGCGACCCATGAGATCTCCGGATATGTTGGCAGTAAATACGATCGTCGGACTGTCCGAACACGTAAGTACCTCGTACTACGTTTATATCGATTTACAAGACAAGGTTGGCTTCTAGCAAAGCGCCATGCCTACCCAATTCTCCAGAAATATTCTTACAGGAATATATAGATCTGTATCAAGCGTAGTATACCGTAGTATTGTGTATATTGGCCCAGTATCGGATAATCACGTGCTAGGCCTGGGGCTGGATAAGTGTCTGCCCCGTACGAAGCACATGTCGGATGTCTGGTAACTAGTCTCTATAATCGGATATACATGACCTTGTCATAATATCCCGATGGCCGCGCAGCACTTAAGAGCACTAATACCGTATCCTGCGTGACATCATCTCCAATATGACTGAAGTGATACTTCCATCTTGACATCACACCCAATACTCTACTACGACTCTCTGATAAACCCAGAAGTGGTGTACTCAGAACTTGTTAAAGTCCCCTACCACCAAAACCAAGTTTATCGATTATCGTAAGTATTAGCGATGCAAGTCTCAGGTTAAGACTATACACACCTACCTTGATTTCGGCCTCCCATAGACACATAGTCATAATACCAATGGGATTCCGAGGGGTCTATCCAGAGCGAAGCTGTTTCCCGTACCATCGGTGAAACACGACCTCCTATCGCACTTGCATAAGTATCCAACACTTATATATATGAGAACTATGCCGTTGTGTGCCCTCACAAACGCGCACAAGTGCAATACTAGCCTATTCCGCATTATCGATGTCCAGTCTCGATAATACTACGGCTAGGGATATTTAATGATTAAACCTTCGGGGACTGATACTGTCTCATATCATTCTCAGTCCAGGTACTAATCATAAGGACCTCTCTTCATTATATATCTATGGTGATCTAATCACAAATGATGAGAGTGCAATTTCCTTGTCACATAGTTAATTTGCTACAACAACACAATGATCTGTGCAAATAGTGACGCTATGGGTCATTTTGTCCAACAATTTGTACTTCTAAGATCTAAGAATAGATCTATGAAGATCTTAATTTCATCATCAAGGTACAATGACCTAATCCTTAACTTTGACGACGGAATTAAAGTGTCATTGCAACAAGTATAAAGGATTGAGCACTAAAGTTATCATCACATGAATCTTCCAAAGATCATGTTCTACTATTTGCTCAACTTCGGGCTTAGGCCCAAGAGGTTGCTATATCAAATAAAGTAACTCCTCAGTTCCCAGGACTATCCTGAGGTTCTATTCCCAATTTGAAAATTAAAGCCGTTTAATGACATTTTCTCCCAGGATTATGTTTTAAACATTAATCTTTCAGTTATCTTGATTGCTATAGTCCAACTATCCAATCAACGATTTGGTGTACTATTTATTATAATGATTACTATAGTCTAACTATATAATCAACTATAATTTAATTGGTTAAATTCAAATATATTGATTACTATAATCCAATTATATAATCAACTATAATTAAAGTAATTTGAATACAGTCCAACTGTTTAACTAAAACAACGATATTAGTCCAACTAATATTTTTATGTATTGACGAAAAATTGAAATGAGCGCGTATTGGCAAGTATCTAAAAGAAATTGCAAATTTAATACTTGTCTCCCACTATTTTTCGGCGAGCCTCTAGCCCTCTGTTGAGTACTCGGGAAACTTTATTTCCTATTGGGCTAGGATCCCGTTAAATAACACACAACCTTGACTTTGGCCAACAAATTGTATGATATTTAACTAGGTAGATCTCTAAGATCAATTGGATCTCATCCAATTCCTAGATCCAGTAGGTGGACATCCAAGTCCGAAACATATATACAATATATATGCCAATATATCCAATATATTTTCCTAACCTTTTTCCTCTGAATCAATTAAGCCTTGGCTTTGGCACAACAAACTTAGTGATTCCAGTTAAGCAGGACCCATTGACCTTTGAAAGCTTCGTAATCGATGTCGATGGACAAGAAGTGATCTTGACTTTGGCCAACAAATCAAAACTTGGACAAGACATGCGATATGGAACAAAGCCTTCATGATTCAAACACATCCGCGATGGACAAAGGCCTTGACTTTGGCCAACAAACCAGTGCCAATCTTGGATCTTGAGAATGAATCATTCAATGGAAGGAAAAACGCTTAATATATGTTGAGGGTTTTTCGCGTAATTGGCAACCAATTAATTATCTTTGTTAAAGTCTCATCATACACCCTTAAACATGCATTCTAAAAACATAATAACGCGCGTAAATAAATTAATAATGATATGCGGATGGATATTTAAAACAACTTGTTCCTAGAACAAATCTCTCCCTTTCCTCTGTCCCGCTAGCACAAATCTTACTTCTACCCAATTACATAACACTTATAAAGAAACCTCATTTACATTGAGGGGAATAGGTTAGAAGAGAAATACAAAGAGTCAAGAGGTAATAGGCTGGACACGCAGGTCCAATTTAATAAATTCTAAATTTATTACAACAATTTCCAAAATTGCCCTCACCCATCTAATATCCATCCGATATACATTATTCATACATCACATCCATGTATTCACACAAAACATGTTATCAATCAATCTAATCCAATTAATTAATTTGAAATTAATGACCATCCAATGTTCAAACAACAATTTGATTTGCGCGAGTCAAACTCGTTTTAAGAATAAGTACTCAAAGTACGAATTCTCGAATTATATCAAACTACAAAATTAAATCCAATTTAATTTGTATTCAATACTAATTCTTTATTTAATTCCAAATTAAATAATTACACTTTATTAATGTGCCTTTTCGACTTAGATTCCAAATCTAATCTTTACGGGTCTCAAAGCCCAATTAACATCCAATGTCAATTTAATTAAAGTCCAATGGGCTTTCAATTAATTTATAAGGCATGGACTTTGGCAACCAAAGCCCAATAAAGAATCTCCTTTTTGCCAAAAATCAATTTAGGCCTATTAGGCCCAATTAAAATTTTAAAGGTCCATTATATTATATTTGGACTTTATGGATATGGTTTTGGGCCCAATTGGATCCAACCAATTAACCTAAACCATACTTGGCCCAACCAAGCCCATTAAGCCCAAATACAACTTTAAAAGCCCAATTCTAAATTTAGCCCCACTAATTAAATTACAAAATTCCAAATTTCATAATTTAATTAACTAAAGTGTATAAGCCATAATTAATTACTCAAATTAACATTTCCAAAATACTAATTTAATCAATTAATCATGCTCATCATCATCAACACATGTCCAACATCATTGAATCAAAAAATCAATTCATTTTCATGCTTGTAACTCACGGCATTTTAGGGTTTTTGTTCAATTCCGATTTCAATCCAATTGAATCTCAAATCAACATTTCCCAAGTCTTTTAAACTCATCCAATGATTCAAAAAACAAAATTACCATGACATTAGGGCAAGCTATACATTCGGCCAAGCCTAAATTTTGGGGAAATTCCAATCCAATTCAATTTCCATCAAATTGATCATGCATAACACTATGTTATCATCATTCAAGCATACTTAATCAAACAATTTAATCAAATCATGCTCAAATCAATTTTACCCTAATTCAAATTTCATGCTTAAACAAGGCTCTTGATACCATTGTTGGGTTTCTACTATAGTCCCAAGATCATTCAAGCAATGAAAATAATGTGAATACAATAAAGAAGTATGGCGGAATCATACTTACAATGAACGGATTTGCGATGCGAAGAACACAAAAATATTCCTTGCTCCTTCAATAAAACTCTCGGCAATGCCCAAGTTTTGTGCTCCTTGTTTTTGGTCAACCTCCATGGAAATGATCTTCAAGCTCCAAGTTTTGTGAATGGATTCCATGCTCAAGGGTTTGTTTCCCTATCACCTTTGAATGACCCATTTGGTGTGCTAGCACTTAGAAATTTTGCCACAAAATTCCCTTAAGCTTCTTGCATCTCTCGGCCAAGGAGAGATTTGAGAGAAAATGGCACCTTGTGCCGTGAGGTAGGAGAAGGGAGAGAGAGAGGATGAGTTGGTTGAATTGATTTCAAAAAACAATTCAAATGATATACCAAAAATAAATAAATGGTATTAGTCATTCAAACCATCACATTTGAGTGTTTTGCACTCAACATCAACCAACAATTTCCATCACATTAAAGTGATAAAGTTGACTAGTGATGTGACGCATGATGTGACTTGTGGGCCCTACTCGATTCGAAATACGAGTGGGCCCGCAAACACTGCCGGGCTCGGGTTCGCTAATTCTGAATTAATGAATTTTTCGTTGCGACGTAATTAAATCAAATTTAATTAAATAATTATGCCTAGCAAAATTACTATTCACGTCGCTAGCGAATTAATTCTAAATTAACTCGTTCGCCCGAATTAAAATCCAATTTTAATTCCGCGTCGAAATCCAATTTCGTTTAATTTATATCGAATATATTAATTTATAGATTAATTCCAAATTAATCGTTCTCTCTCTTTAAATAGTATTTTATCCCAGATAAAATATATCTGTAATTAATCCTATATTAATTTTCTCTCTCTACTAATTAATCCCAGATTAATTATGTGCGAGTCATACGTCATCGGTGAATCTTCGGGAAGCGACCCATGAGATCCCCGGATATGTTGGCAGTAAATCCGGTCGTCGGACTATCCGAACACGTACGTACCTAGTACTACGTTTTTACCGATTTACAAGACATGGTTGGCTTCTAGCAAAGCACTGTGCCTACCCAATTCTCCAGAAATATTCTTAAAGGAATATGTAATCTATATCAGGCGTAGTATACATAGTATTACGTATTGCGATCCAGTATCGGATGTCACATGCTAGGCCTGAGGCTTGAATTATGTCTGCCCCGTACGAAGCACATATCGGATCTCTGGTAACTAGTCTCTATAATCGGATAAGCATGACCTAGTCATATTATCCTGATAACTGCATCATATAAGAGCACCAGTTCTGTATCCTACGTGATCATCATCTCCACTATGACTGGAGTGATACTTCTATCTTGACATCACACCCAATACACTACGATTCTCAATATACCCAAAAGAGGCGTACACAGAACCGGTTAAAGCCCTGGACGACCAAAACCAAAGTATATTGATTGTCGCAAGTATTAACGATGCAAGTTCAGGTTAAGACCAAATACACCTACCCTGATTCGGACTCCCATAGACACACAGTTATACTACCAATGGGATTCCCAGGGGTCTATCCAGAGCGAAGCTGTTCCCGTACTATCGGTAAACACAACCTCCTATTACACTTGCATGAGTATCCAATACCCAAATATATGAGAACTATGCCGTTATGCTCCCATAACACGCACAAGTGCAATACTAGTCTATTCCGCATTATCGATGTTCAATCTCGATAATACTTCGACTAGGGATGTTTTAATGATTAAACCTTCATGGATTGATACTGTCTCATATCTTATCAATTTGGAACTAATCATATGGACTTTTATCATTACATATCCCGGTAATCTAATTACAAATGATAAAAGAGCAATTTCCTTTGTCACATAGTTAATTTGTACAACAACACCATGTTCTGTACAAATAGTGATGCTATGGGTCATAATTGTCCAACAGAAGTACATCACGAATTGGCGATATGAAGTTGGGAGTGAACCAAGAATGACACTCCTACCGAGATTGTCATTCAGTTGGAGATTATGTTGCCTCAGTTGATCAATCAAATCAATCATGTGAAGAACATGCGAGCTCACAGCTTGCCCATCGTCCAGTCCCGCATGGAATAGTTCCATCGCAACTTTGTGAACAACAATTTGTTCTTGGTTCATAAACAATTCTCTTAATCGCATCATCATACTATACGCATCTGACATGCCATAGTATTGTTTCTTGAGTCCTGGTGTCAGCGAACTTAAAATGTATGATTTAACTTTTAAATCATCATCTTTCCAAGCTTGGAAAACTTGGTGTTCTTCCGGTGTTGCGTCCTCAGACATAGCAAGGGGCAGCGGAGCCTCAAGAACATATCCCAATTTTTCGGAATCAAGGACAATCCTTAAATCCAAGTCCCAATCGACGAAGTTCTCAGAACCTTTGAGTTTGTTCGTATCCAACATACGCGCAAACTGATTAGAAGATGGAGCCGCCATCGTAAATATATCACATAGATCACGAAAAATGGTTAGCAGATAAAAAACAGTTTCATATAATATCTAAAGCATTAACTAGATCATGAATTTTAATCTAAAAATGCCTCTCCCACTAAATCATGCAAAACTATAATACCCAAACAGAATACAAAGATTTAATAATTAAATTAAATACAAATAGTGAAAGGTGAATCCCACGAATATATTTCAGCTCACAGTGGTGGCACAGTCTCGCCTACGTATATTCATCAGGTAGACAACTCATTGTCAATCACTCAATAGTGACTCCTGGGTTTCAGGTCCTGGTCGTTTCTCGTTGTGACAGCTTTGGCACGTTCACAAGGAGACGTACCAAGGTTAAACTCGTCAATGATAAACTCAAGCTACTTGCGTAACCCTGACAGCTTTGGCACGTTCAGGATTCCGCTTTCGCTTGAATTTATCTAGTATCTAATATACATCCGGCATAAATAAATTTCTATCGGCAACACCCTCACAGCAGTGGCACGGTCTCGGATGTAGTCATGGAAAAATATTCATAAACTGTATTGACAAGACGGGCCATGTAATATGCATCAAATACATAATTCACATAAAAACTTATTAATTAGGGATTTTCCGCAAAAATATGCTTTTTACTTTATTTAAACAAATTAAATAAACACATGAATGTATCATGTAAAGATTAAATTAAACATTGAATTTAAAAGGCATAATCATATTAGGGTGTCCAGAATCAGACTTGCTCTGACCCCATTTTGTAGGGGTTTTATGGCGAAAATCCGGTAACGCAGCGGAATAGCGGAAAATCAAAATTTTCCGATTTCAAAATTTTTATTGGATCAATTAAATAAAATTATTTATTTAATTATCCAATTATTAAATTCTGAAAATTACACAAGATATCAAATTTCTTGGTAATTACCAAATTACCCTTCAACTTTGCAAATTGATCATTTTAGTCCAAAAATTGTCAAATATAATTTTGGATGATTCTAAATCATTTCTAAAATGATTTCGAACAAGTCCAACTCATCAAAATTAGATTGCAACCAAATCCCCAATTTTTATCTAATTTCCGTGAGCACCCCCAATTTCCGGTTAATTACAATTTAGTCCATTTCTGTTCAAAACATGCCAAGATCAAATCCAATCAACCCAAAATTTTACATGCATCATATACACCCCATAATACATCACATATATGAAAAGCCCCAAATTTGGAAGGGCTTAAGAACCCTAATTTTACAATTACATCAAATTGACCAATATTACCAAATCTTTAAAATCCAACACTTTAATTCATTCTTTACCACACCAAACAAGTCTCACCACTTTGAAATAACTCTAGAACAATTCTAGGTCACCAAGGAGTGGCTCAACAACTCTAGAATGGCAACATGATTATCAAATAATCAAAAGAGAGCCATTGAAACCATTTCAAACTCACTTTATAACCATACATGCATACATCTTTCTTTCAAGTTCATAGTCAAATAAAACACAAACTATAAGTAAAGAGATAACATCAAAGCAACACAAGTTGAAGCTAAGCATGTTAGAAATATTTTTCATGTTGAAAGCTTTAAAGAAAAACTTACAAAACCAAGGATTTTCCAAGCTTTCTTCTTTAGCCTTCAAGCTTTTCTCTCAACTACTTTTGTGTTTATTTTTATGTCTAATGAACTTATGAAACCCTAAAATGAAACAAAATAATTTATACCTCCACTTTAAGCCATTGGCCGAATTTGGTGTATAGGAAATATCTAGATATTTATTTTTGTTTCATTAATTTGCTTTATCAACTTGCAAGCTTTATCATCAAACCATTTAATGAATTTCTTAAAGTCAAATAAAGCTACTAAAAGTATTTCCATAAATATCACAACTTTAAGATATTTATATTTTAATTAATTTAATCATTTAACAATTAAATAATTAAATAATTATTTAAATACAAATATATTAAATATATGTATTATATTTACATTAAATATTCAAATACATATATATTTATGATATTATTCAAATATCTCAATTTGACAATTAATTAATGTGTATTTGATAAAATCTATCATTAAATACAAATACACAAAAATTAGGAAATGACTATTAGGTCTCTTTGCATGTATTTTTGTTTAACCTTTAAACGACTTATAAATAATCAGTATTATTCGTAAATATTGCCCTAGTGCTCTACAAGTATATTTCACTAGTGAACTCTCTAAATTCAGGCATTTCCGTCACGAAATCCAATTTCATGTCCATAATTTACCCATCTGTAAATTATGACGACCACGGATAATCTCGATGAATCATACAGGTCGAGGTCATGGCAAATGTATAATTCCTCTGTCACAGGTATTCAGATATATCCCAGAGATATAGATGTAAACGTCAAATCTCTATAGGGACTATCCCGTCGACGTCTCTATTAACAATCTCTAAAAGAACACTTAGAAATGATTTCTAAAGTGTACCACGGGCCCATGGTTTTTATCTGATTGCTAATCATAAATGGACTACATATGCTCTGTACACAGAACTGAAGGATCCTAACTTGACACACACAGGACACCCTGAGGATCTATCCACATCCAACGAACAGGCGGAGGTCTGATCTAAATATATCGGTGACGTGACTTCCATCTAAATGTGGAAGATGTCTCATGTGCCCACAGTGGTATCTCAAGTCAAAGAATCACAAATGCTACTCAACCCGAGAAGATTCTTATTAACATTGGTGTACCATCCATTAAAAATCTTCGGTGAGCCGTTCAGTGTTTATCCGCTATAAACACCTACACGTCTATATGAGTCCCCAAGACTCATGGTCCATTGAGAAACCATTGGAATCATATATTCCAATATACGACATGTACCGGTCTCAACAGGTTTACTTTACTGACAAAGTAGTGTAAACCTTGACCAGGAACTGTCTGAGAATGACAACGTCATGATACAACTCAATGTCAGTTGCGACGTTTTTGCAACCGTATCATGACTAATCATCCTAAGGTCTATTACGTCTTTACCATATAAGAAGATATATTATATTATAGAAACTGCTCATTTTATTCATAATAAAACGTTTTACAATAATATTTTCTAGGAAATACAATCGGGAATTGGCGCTCTAAGCACCAACCCCAACATTCACTAGAGGGTTTGAGTCCACCAAGTCATGTCCGTGCTGCATTGCAGTTGGAGTCTAAGTAAAGTCAAGTGTTATTCATATTGTATAGTAGAGATTATGTATGTTACTATGATAGAAGTGTGCATTATCAGAATTATAATATGAAGTAGAGGTGTTCATAGGGTCTGGTCAACCCGTGACCTGACCCGACCCGACCCGCGCGAGTCCAAAAAAAAATTGCAAATTCTCAACCCGACCCGACCCGAAATTTTCGGGTTAGGCAACGGGTTTGATACTAAAACCCGACCCGACCCTATAGTATTTATATTATTTTTCTAAAATTTTTATTATTTTTCAAAAATTATTATTATTATTTTTAAAGTTTTTATTTTATTTCATTTGTTTATTATTTTTGTTGTATTAAAACTTTATATTTATGATAATTTTTTAGACATAAAATAATAAATATTTGTATTTCAAAATAATTAGTTCATTAAAAAAAAAAATTTCCGCCGACCCGACCCGAACCCGAACGGGTTCCATCTTCGCGTGACCCGAACTTCTCGTGACCCGACCCGATCGAGTCTCACAAAATTTCAAAAAACCCGACCCGACCCGACTCGTGAACACCCCTAATATGAAATACTGTTGAGTTCATAGTATGAGTATTTGAGATGCATCTCATGTTATTAAGTTGGGCAAAGATCCCTATATACGAGTTATGTATGAGATAAGATTAGCAGTGTTGAGTAGAGTTAGAGGTCGGAGGCTCAGGGGGATAATATGGCCTATTTCCTGTCGGTAGCATCTCCTGGAAGGGAATGTTACATTAGGATAAGGTATGGCTTTTAATGATCACTATATTATGAGAAAAGTCATAATGGGGGTAAAGACATATTACATATTTATAGTAGCTCACTTATTTCAAGTAAGAAGTGATGTCGCTTCTATGAGAGTTTTAAAGGCTGAATTATCTAAAATACTTGATGAATCCAGAACCAATGTTCATGGCCGAAATGAACACAACCATAGAACGAGAAATGGTCGAAGTGAAGCCGTGTGTTGGCAATTATCTTGATTTACACCAACGGTATAATAGTTTAAATTATGGGCCACTGGTTTGCCAAGTAAATCTGATTGTCATTCACTAGGAAAGATTCAAGGCGAAAGCTACCTATTGTGCTGCAGTTTTATTTCACGGAAACTCTCTCAAGTGTCTGCATTAATATTAGAGAATTATGGGGGATTGTTGTAAATTCTCTAATATTTATAGTATAAGCAGGAGTGTCATATCCATTAAGAAGTGTCTTATGGGAAAGGTACAAGGATGAAGAGACACATGTCCTCTAAATTAGAAGGATGAGTTTCTAGGCTTCAAATGGTATAAGGGAAGAGGTTTAACCTTCAAGAGGGTTACACCCCAAGCCAAATGGTGCCCTCAAATGCACCATTCCATGCCTATATAAATGGGCATTGGGTTCATTCTTAGTATCTAGAAATTGATAAGTCATTTATTTAGATTAAGTGAGTCAAGTTAAAATAGAGAGTTTCCTCCATCTTCCTTGTTCAAGTTCTTGTGAACAAGGAAGATGTTAGTCACAAAGACATTCGTAGAGCACCGAGACGAGGCTAATAAGTTTTTAAGAACAGAGGCAACTCGACTTCGACCCAGTTCGTATCATCTTCAACCTTTTACATGTTTTCTATGTCTTTTGGTTAATGTTCTGATTTTGGTCATAATTAAGATTAAATTTCATGTTAAAATTGTTTAATGACACATATTATACAATAGTTAAATGGGCAGTATTATTTTAATTATATATATATTAAGATAGTCCTTTAATTTATAACAAAAATAAAATTTTTAATTGTTTTGGTACTCGATAAACATCAATTCTCGTCTCTTATTATTCTCGATCTTAGATGATCATGGGCATAAAATATATTCACGGTCAACCAAATTACGCCATGACTCATAAAATATTCATAATTAAACTATTAGTATGCTCAATCTTATCAATTTTAAATATTTTTCTATAGAGACTTATCAAATGGTTTTCAATCAGTTTTCTTTCACTGGCACCTGAGTTCAAATCCTGAAAAATGTGTGGGATATAAATTAAATTTGAACTTTACCCACCTTCATATCTTAAAAAAAAAAAAAAGACTAATCAAAACAATAATACATGGAGATTGTCATTTCCCTCTAATGTATTCATGGTATATCATTTACCCATAAATTTTTTTTTTTGTATCACCCCATTACCCTCTAAGCTCAAAAAACTAATATTCTTTTATAATTTTACCCTTGGTTACTACTATATTAATATAATAATTGATGTGTTTGTATTATTTAAATTTATTGGATACTAACAAAATTACTAAATTTATAAAATCTAGTAATTTTATCATATATATTAATACTAAATTATTATCTATTATGAATTTTCTACAAAGTTGATTTTTTTTTTCAAATTATTAATATTATTTATTATTAATTTTATAGGAAAAATTATGAAAGTTTTGGGAAAAATATTATTTTATTTAACATCATTTTTATTGTATTTATTATTTAGGTTATGAGTTTTAACTTTATTTAACATATTCATTATTTATTATTATTATTTTAAATAATTTTAGTTTTATGTATCAATTTATTAATTTAATTAATTTTATTTATTTTATTGTGTCATACAAATTTTATTGTAAATTTATTTATATTTTAGATTTTTATAAATATTTTTTGTATTAAAATAATAAAAATACTTCAATTATACAATAATAAAATTGTAATAAAATTTTTAAATTTTCAAGATAAAGAGGTAATAAGGTATTAATAAATCTATATTTGGATTTATGAAAGAGATGAAATGAAGTGAAATGAAATGTAACTTAAAATTTTTAAAATTCATTTTTTGGATGAAAGTGGATGGAAGAAAATGAAAGGGGATGAAATAGAGTGTAAAAAGAAAGGGATATTGAGTGATTAAAAATGAGTTACCCAAATTGACGGATTAGGGATTGAATGTAATTTTTAAAAATAACATTATATGTGAAGATAATTGAAAAATAATACTAAAATATTTGTTTTTTTACTTTTAAATCAATTATTATTTATTTACCAAATAATATTTTGAAATATTACATTATAAATCTCTCATATTTTATTAAAACTCTCCATTTTATTTCGTTCCATTTAATTATATTAGATGATTATATTCCACTATAAACTATTTTCTTCCCCGATCTATACATAGCCTAAAACAATCCGAGGATACGTTGTAATTTATCTAAATAAATAAATAAAATAATAATAATAATTGGGGGGTTTTGAGAAAAAGAAAAATATGAAGGTGAAAAGATAGCAGCACCTAATGGTGACCCAACCACAAAACACACCACTCAACTCAACCACGTGTCCCCACTCCCATATGGGTACTCTACTCAGCATCTCCTGAAAGCCAACGTGATAAATAGAGGGCCAAAAAGTGGAATCGGAAGCATCTGACTGAAATCAGTGTTGTGAGTTTGAAAGATGACGGAGGCAGTGATTAGAAAGAAGCCAGGAATGGCGAGCGTGAAGGACATGCCCATCCTACAAGATGGGCCGCCGCCGGGCGGATTTCCTCCGGTCCGATACGCCCGTCGGATCCCCACCAAGGGCCCCAGTGCCATGGCCATGTTTCTTGCCGCTTTTGGTGCTTTCTCTTATGGCATGTATCAGGTCGGCAAAGGCAACAAGATCCGCAGGTAACCTCATTTAAAATAATCATCCATATTATTTTACTTAATTGTCACTTCTTGTTGATCAGTTACATGAGCTGAGGGCAAATGTGGTTTTGTTGTATTTGTAAATTAGGATCAAAGTTTGAAAATTTTCTTGTCGGTGTTGGCTAGGAGGGCATAACATAGAAATAAAACAACTTATCTATTCATTTCTTTAGTTAAGCAACAGTGGGCAATACAATTGATGGGTTGTATTAATTTGTGAAATATTTTGGAGCTTGAATGGAGACATGGTTTCTTGTACTGGTTTCTTTTTTGACAAATGGGTGCTGTTGTGAAGTTGACTTCTTCGATATGATAATTGCTAATCGTCTTAAAATCTGAATTCACAAAGTGTAGAGAGTGTATACGAGGAAGATGAAATATTTTTGGTTGAGCAAGATATGCCTAGATTGTTGAAAGAGATTTTTCTCATTCAGAAATCAGTGTAGATGGGGCTAATGGGTCATTAGTTTTATTTATAGTAATTAGTGCATGAAATTACTGAAGATATCAAATCATGATGGAGGTTCATGTTTATAACAACTAAATCTTTTTGGTAGGAGTTCTTCTGTATGTCCATCACAAATTAGGTTTCTCCTCTAAGTAATCTTTTCCTTTAAAGTAAGTGACATTATGAAACCCATAGTTTGAGGAAATTGACAACTTCTTTCTTTGTTTTCACAATGAAGATAACAAATGGCTGGGATAACAGCTTTCAGAAGCCTGAACTGTCTTTCTTGTATTTTCGATTTCTTGGATTTGGGATGAGATCAGTGGAGAGAAAAAAGAGATCTGTTGAAGGACAGAATCAAGAATTTGACAATTAGTCACACTCAAATTTTTGTTATTTATTATTCTTAAAGCAATCTGCTATAAAACATTTAATTTGCATTAATGAATTTTAGGATTTTGAGAAAATAGGGAAGAATAGAAAGGGAAGAATGAGAATAAAGAGTTAGTGCAAAAGGTGGCACTACAATTTATTTTTTTGGTTGGGTGGATTATGTGCAAACGCCATCATGTAGAAAATGTTAGAAAGTAAGACTTGTAAATACCCTTTCACCTTTAAACAGTAAAATGAGAATGGCTAAAAGTAACATTTGAGGGTATGGTAGTCAATTATTTTGCTCAAAGGGGTGAGTAAAGTTGTCAATTTTCTCAAACTATGGGGGTCATAATGTCATTTGCACTCTTTTCACTGTCCCTTCTATGCCTCCTTGACATGCCACTGACCTACCGTCCTACGGCCTTTGATAAATCAAATGGAGACTCTAAACATGTAATTTTTTTGCTTCTAATTGGTTTGAGAGACTGATTTGGATGAAAGACTGCTTATTCTCATTTGCAGTAGTTCAAGGAGGTATTCACTTGTCCAAACTCATGATTTGGCTGGTTCGTTTTATCCTAGCCTACATCAGAATTTTTGGTTTCTGAGTCTGCAACTTCTTCTTTGATAGGGCAAAGCTAACAACTATCTCAGATATTGTATCTCGTTCTAGTAATAATATGAAAATAAGGTTTCTTGAAGTTTCTCGGTGACAATGAATTCATGAAAAAGAAGTTTTTGAATACAGTTCATCTTACAAGAAAAGTGGCTTTCAACTTTTCACATGCATATGTTTTGAGCCAGGAATTTGGAGTTAAAGATTAATCACAAAATGGGTTTGATACGTTGGAGATAATTGATTTTTCTTCAAGTTTGGAAGTTAATAACAATATGCATGGTGGATCTTGCAAATAGAATAAGTTATTGGCAAATCAGTTGAGAATAGCCATCAAAGCTTGCATGATAAGTTATTCTTTAGCAAATCAGTTGAGAGGAACTGTCATAGCTTGCTATTCCAGTATGAGATGATTTTAATTTTTAGTGGTTCATTACTTAACTTTCACATTTATACGCCCAATAGTTTTATGTTCATCTATATGTCGAGTATAACCCGTAGATGTATGATATCATTTATGGTAGGAAGATCATAGTTGTGGTTTTGAGAGCTCTAAAAGCTCCTCCTTAATATTATCTCTTTCTTTGCCACTGGAATACATATCAGAAGGGGATTGTAGCGATTTTTTGAATCCATGAAATATGTATTTGGTGGGTAAAGATAACAGAAATATGTTTTTTTTTTTTGGGCTTGTTGGGAGTTTTTTTGTCACTACTCATTATGTTTGTAAGAGGCATGGAAAGCAAGTGCTCCGCATTATGTACATGAGGGAGACATAGTATTCTATCGTTTCACGTCAAGTGATATATTTAGATGGCCCCCTTGGTTTTGTTTGCTGCAATGGAAGCAAGATGTCAACTGCTCAATACCTTCACACCAACCTTGGTGTGGGATAAGTCTGATTTGAGGGTGGAACTGGATGAGGTGCATAAAATTTTTTTTTTTTTAAAAAAAAAAGGTGATATCCTTAGTTCTTCTGCATCAACAGTTTATTCTTTCTCATTATCGAGGTTCAGGGGTCAAAATAGTTGGAAGTATGAATTTGATGCTATTTTATTCGACTATTTCGACTGTTGGTTGCTTGATGTACCAACTCAGTTTTACTCTGTCATGGTGAAAACATCGAAATGATTATGGGGCTTTAAATGTGATCATACAATATGCTTTTATGTTGCAGGGCTCTTAAAGAAGAAAAGTATGCTGCACGCAGGGCGATATTGCCTGTGCTTCAAGCTGAAGAAGATGAAAGGTGAACAACTAACTTTTTCATCTTGTTTCCTTCTTGCACTTTATGAATTAACCGCAAAAGCATCGTGTATTTTATTCTGTATTGGCCCTTGTGTAGATTTTTCAAAGAGTGGAAAAGTATCTCGAGTATGAAGCCGAAGTAATGAAGGATGTGCCTGGTTGGAAAGTTGGTGAAAATGTCTACAACTCTGGTAGGTGGATGCCTCCAGCATCTGGCGAACTTCGTCCTGAAGTCTGGTGATGCCCTTTGAAATGTTGGTCTGTTATTGATGTTCATGGAAATTTCTCATGGTGCTTGGTCTAGTAATCTCCTTTTATGAAATAAAATTGTATTGGAAAGCTATTTTACATGTATTCAACAAATGCAGTAGCCTTTTTTGTTTCACATCCTTGGCATGATTGTCTCCTCCTCCTTGGTTAACTTAACATTTGGGAGTTAGAATGAAGACTAATGTTTGGGCAAAAGAGAGAACGGATGCTCATTTCAAATGGAAAAGCTTTCTAATTTTAATGCTAGTTCTGTATCTGTTTATTTAAATATATATTTTGTCTCTCTCACTTTTGTGTTTTATTTTTTAATTTAATATCAAGTTATCAGAAAAGTATCAAGAATAACACAATGAAGTAAATGGGAGTAAGAGAGCAAATGAGAGGACAACTTAGACAACGATTTGATTCATATCAAGTGTGTAAAAATAAAGAGATGGAATTCTCATTTTATACCTATATGATCAAAGTATGAAATAAATGATTAATAAAATATGATGGATATTATATGTTATTAAGCAAATTTAACGTGCATCACTCAACCAAAATTCTTATTATAAAACATAAACATAGAACATTGAGTACAACAAGAAAAGGAAATTGGAGTAATTGAAATAAATGTGATAAATTTGTATAATGAAATATAATGATAAATCCAAGTCGATTTCCTCTGTCCTTAAGAACTTATTAGTCCTGTCTCGATATTCTAGGATGTCTTGTGGGTAATGTTCTCATAAGATTACTTGGATGTTTTTTTGTAAAAGACACTTCTTTCTTCAAGAACTTGAGCAATGACAAATGGTGAAAATTCTCTCTTTAAATGACTCTCTAGACAATGAAAGATATGATTTTCTGGATGCTTAATAATGAACCCAAGACATCCTTTATATAGGCATGGAAGGGTGTCTTTGAGGGCATCCTTTGGCTTAGGGTGTAATCCTCGTAAGGGTTATACTCATTCCTTATGTCATTTGAGGCTTAGAGACACATTCCTTCAAAATAAAGGATATGTCTCTTCATCTTTGTGTCTTTCCCATAAGACATTACTTAAGGGACACGTCTCTCATACACTAATATTATATATTAGAGAATTTACAACAATCCCCCACAATTCTCTAATATTAATGCAGACACTTAAGAGAGTTTTCGTGAAACAAAACTGCATCGGAATAGGTAGCTTACGCCTCGAACCTTTCCTAGTGAATGACAATCAGATTTACTTGGTGAACCAGTGACCTATAGTTTTGAACTGTTCCGCCATTGGTGTAAACCAAGACAATTACCAACACACAGCTTCACTTCGACCATTTCCCGTTCTACGGTTGTGTGCAGTTCGACCATGAACATCGGTCCTGGATTCATAAAGTATTTTAGAGAATTCAGTATTTAAAATTCACATGCAAGCGACCTCATTTCTTACTTGAAATATGTGATCTTCTATAAAGAGGTCATATGACTTTACCCTCATTAGGACTCTTCTCCTAATATAGTGATCATTAAAAACCTTAGTTTATCCTAACATTTACATACAACACTCTGCGTCATTACAGGAATGGTAAAATTGCATAAAATTTCAGTTTTTCCTTTGAACCTGGATTTTGGGATCTCTAGTCAACTAGGTTGGGTTTCCATAATGACAAATCTTAATTTATAGGCTTCAAGTTCATTCCCTCGATGACTTCTCAACTTGCTCTCTAGGTAAACCTTTAGTAAGTGGATCAAGTATGCCACTTGAGAGCAATTATCGTATGGTATTATGTCTGTGATGTATGTGTCGAGACTTACCATTATACATTGTATTTTAGGCTCTCCCAATAGCCGATTGACTATCACAATATATGCTTAGAGTTGGCAATGGTTTTGGCCAATTTATAATATCCTCTAGAAAGTTTCAAAGCCATTCCGCTTCTTCCGTTGTTTTGTCTAATGCTATGAACTCAGATTCCATAGTAGACTGGGCAATACACATTTGCCTCGAGGATTTCCATGACACGACTGCACCACTAAGTGTGAAAATAAATCCACTCGTGGATTTTGGAATCCACCGTATCTGATATCCAGTTAGCATTGCTGTATCCCTATAGAACAACATGATATCTCGTATAATACATACCATATTTTGAAATTTCTCTCAGATGTCTCAAAACTCTTACTATTGTTTTCCAGTAGTTATGTCATGGATTACTCGTATATCTACTAAGCCTGTTTACAGCTTGAGCGATATTTGGTCGTGTGCAATTTATGAGATACATCAGACTTTCGATAATTCTCGAATACTATAATTGCGATACGCTTGAGCCAGTATTCTTTGATAAGTGAAGAGTTAGGTCCACATAAATTCTAGCCATATTTAGATCTCCTTTATTATATTTCTCAAGTATCTATTCAGCATAATGAGCCTGAGATAATATATACCCCTCTGATGTTCTAAAAATCTTAATTTCTAAG
The DNA here is from genome assembly GCA_019454045.1 of Zanthoxylum bungeanum. NCBI lineage: Eukaryota > Viridiplantae > Streptophyta > Magnoliopsida > Sapindales > Rutaceae > Zanthoxylum > Zanthoxylum bungeanum. The sequence continues at coordinate 107,721 of SKCR01024307.1, forward strand.
ATCACATCAGCTACTCCTAAATCTTTCATATCAAATTTGATAGTCAATACTTTCTTGGTAGACTAAATCATCTCATGATTACTATAAATTACCAGCATATCGTCTACGTAAAGACACAATGACATATCCTTTTTGAGTTGATTTAGTGTATACACACTTATCACACTCATTGATTTTGAACTCACTTGACAACATCTCTTTGTCAAATTATTCATGCCATTGTTTAGGTATCCAACACCAGAATCGCCATCTTCATCCAAGAACAGATTCCCCCTCAGCAAAAGACCGATAGAAACCTGCAAGATAGCTAAGGAAATTGGTGGGGCTGAGTCTTAGGAAGACTCAATGAGCATATACCAAAACTAAATAAATCTCAACATATGCAAAAACCAAATTAAAACATTCTTTCGAAATCAAATCCATAACGTTTCCTTAAGAAACATAATCAAAAGGCAAAGACTGGACGATGAGTGAAACAAGCCTCTTGTCGACAAAGGTAGCGGGTCAATCCATTTCTGATGGTCAAGACCCTAAAAAAGTGCCCCGACAGAAACATAAAGATGAATCATAAAATACGAAAATGTGAATCAAGCGCCGAGACAGAAACATCTCATTAATCAAGCGCTTCGACGGAAACATAATGATGAATCATAAAACATATAGCAAGCGTTGAGACAAAAACTTTTCATTAATCAAGCTCTTCGGTGCAAACATAATGAAAAATCATAAAAAGATTAAAACATATAATAAACACCGATATGGAAACATATAAATGTGTTGCATGCTCAATGCCAAATATTCTTCATTAAAATTGATGATTCCAAAATCATAAATCTTTTTAAAACATAAGCATGGAAATCATAAAAAGGAGGTATCTACTAACTATGCTTTGGAATGTCAAGAATTACCGAGTGACAGGCTATTGATCCGGCCGACAAGCTACAAAGGAATAAGATTGGATAAGATTTTTTTGGATAATCCTTTTAAGAAATAAGTAAACTTGTTTGCGCAGGTTTTACGCGTGCAGAGAAAAAAGAGCGTGTAAGGTTCAAACCTCCTGAGACAAAGTCCCAACAAGGGGTGTATTGAATCAAGTGAATAAGCCTCCAAGGGGCACAAGCACACCAGTTACAGTCCTAGGTTACAAGCTAAGAAATAAAAAGATAAAATATGCTCGATTGAGTCTTCATTTTGTTGTCCTTCTTCTCTTGGGATAGGCGAGCTTTTATAGTGCCGCTTGGTAACTGACTTGGGCAGTTCTACCACTCCTTTGCAGTTATGAATCATGCTTGTAACTGCTAGGTTGTGTGTCATAACTGCCTGATCGTGGAGGAACAACCGCCTAACTGCTTCGGTAGTGAAGGTAACTGCATCGCACTTTTCGCCCTGACCATTGGCTCGATCGTCCCAAGTCCTTTTATCGTTCTTCGCTCCATCGCCCTTCTTTTTTTCGCACCTCTTCTCGTTCTAGGACGAGTTCGCCCTGCGGGGATTTTATCGGCCAATAATTGTCCCCCAAATTTACCTCGATTGAACTGAGAGGGACGATCGAGGTGAATTTCATCTTTTGTTGTGGTTCGTTCTTCCTTCACTTCTGGTCTGTAGTAAATTCAGTTGGATAATCGTGACTATGTTGTAGATCTTTTCATTTTTCATTCCCGCCTGACCAACTATCTAGTTCTTCCTTTCTGGGGAAAACCATCACCCTAGAGGGGATCGAGGCGATCTTTGCCGGTCATTGCTTCCCCTGTTTCAGGGAAGGTCACAGCTCCAATTGAGGGTTCATCTGACATCAATTCCCTCTCGCCCTTCGAAAGACCAGCCCATCGTATGGCTGGTTCCTTAGTCCAGAGAACCCGTACTCCCACGTAAGTAGCATGCCCCGAGTGGATAAGCTTAAGAAAGCCATTGCTAATGAGCGTGACCTACTCACCACTTGGGGGATGCAGTACCTTCCGCAAAAGGTTCTCGGACAATTGTCGCTAGCGGACATAGTCCATCCACATCCTTACATTCCATTTTACACCTTACTCCATGTGGATGGCCGCTAGCGAACCTTTTTACATTCCATTTCACACCTTATTCTAATAGGAACCTTCACTTTTGGTGGCCTAAATTTCATTACTTTCCACGATCTTCTTTTCTTCATTTTTTGAGATTCTACTTGGCTATGGTGAACTTGGTCGTGGTGGTGTGAGGTAGGTCGGTCTTTAAATAAATGGTGAGCAGCTTTCCAATTTGCCCCTTCCTCTTCCTGTTGCACATGTTTCTAAAACGGGTACTGTTGGCACGTGAAGGTCTTTCCACGCGTTGCACGATCGGTTGGAGGTCCTCCGCCTAAGGTCTGTTTCTGCCCAAAGCGAGCCTGTGGCCTGATGTTCCTGTCACATCAGTTTTGTCGCCATTACCAGCATCAATAATGGCTGAGGCTTGGGCAATAATCTCTGTAGAGTGTAATGCCGACAGCTGTCATTGGCCGATTCTGTAGGCCGAAGGTAAGGCCTTGAGTTTGGCCGAATGGATTGAGACCGAATTTGTGAAGGTAGGGCGAGGGAACGAGCCTTTCGTCCTAATTTGTTGCGCCGCCCTTTGGAGTCTCACTGAGACCCATCTTATCTGCAATAAATACGTGACCCTTTCTTCCACGTTTCATCATGAGGCCTATTCAGGAGCCGTTTTGGCGTCGCTTCGATGTCCCATTTTCTAGCACGTCACTCGCAGCAAATCGCATTTGAACACCTGTCTAGGGCACTTCTCCATTCTCTTCTATTTTCCCACCCGTTTCGCCTTTTGGTGATTCCTATCGTGACACCTTGCCTTCCCTTGTGATTTCAAACTATCAGTCCCCTATGGCTTCTTCTTCTTCAATCCCCAAAACTGATGCTTCGACTTCCGCCGACTATCAGACGGCGTTAGAGTCTGATTCAGTGGGTACTTTCGGTGTTCATACCCTGAATGAAGAATTCGCCCATTGCGCTCTCGGCCCTATGTTTACAGACGCTGAAGCAATTGCAACAAACCCGTTGGCTCAGCAATTTCCCGCTTCCTCCGGCCTTCCATTCTCTGAGCCGCTAAGTCTTTCTGCTCTCTCCCATGCTCACCCAATTCAGACCTGGCCTAGACTCGATGCTGCTTTCGAGACCTGGTATAACGCATGCTTTCTCATGCGGATTCTCGTCCTTTTTAAAGGAGCATCATCTCTTCCTTTAATAGAGCTTTCCTTAGCCTTGCCTGCTTTTGACCGTTGTGTATTCCCTATTTCTCTACTTTTTTGGTCGTCCGATTATAACGTTTTTTTCTTTCCGATCGGGCCCTTCACCATCACCCTTCGTGATGTTGGCGCCTTAACTGGATTAGCCCCCCTCGGAGCGACCATATCGGCCTCCACATCGTTTCGTTTTCCGCCTCCTAAAATGGACTCGTCTTATTTCTCCTCGTATTCTTCTTTCCTTCGTGCCTATTCGAAGACGGCCGGGTCGGTTTCTTTGTTGGAACGAACGACTTTTCTTCATTACTGGCTGTGTAAGTATATCATTTGCACACCCAGCCAGAAACCCGCGGCGGGTTATCTTCCCATCTCTTCTGATCTTGCAAATGGTTGTCGTCTAGACTTGGCCTCCTTTTTCCTTGCTGCTATGTACAGAGGATTGGCCATCCTCCAAAAACAGCTTCGCTCCGGGTCTTCAGTCATTGCTTCTGGCCCTTTATGGATTGTCCAGCTTTGGCTGAAAGCGTATTTCTTATCTTCGGCACAATTGAGCCGACTCGCTCTTACTCGTGTGCCGGTCTTCACTATGCCCAGCTTCGGCAATCTTCTGTTTCCCCTCGAGCCACTTTTGACTATTTTTATACTCTTTCTCGTGTCCCTTCCTTTTTTCCTTTTTCAGCGTCCGACAGTCCGTCCTTCGCCCTTGATCATCCCCTTTCTGAAAAGGAAGAGACGGCCCTTCGCATATGGCGTAAATTTTGTGCGGCCGTGAATTGGCTCATGACATTTTAACGGGGGCCAATGGTAAGGCCGGGGTAGAAGTATATTCGCCCAATTTTGTAGCTCGTCAGTTCGGCCTCGTCCAAGATGGCCTCTTGCGTTTTTTCATTCGTTTTCTGCATCATCAGACCGCTTTAGGATCTTTTAGGTGTCGGAGGTCGAGGATTCTCTGGAGGAGACTCGATCCTTACTAGCCGCTTTTACTGTAGCTTCTTTTACTTCTTGCACATCCGTTCACTCTTATTTTGATCGTTTCTGGCCATCGGCCCGTGAACGATTTTTCTCCTTGCCTGCACCCAAGGTGTACTCTTCTATCTCCTTGTCCCCCAAGCCTTCTGAGTCATCGGGGTCGAAGAAGGCTGCTGAGGCTTCTAAGCCAAAAAGGACTAAGTCCATCAAAAGGAAGCAGCCCTCTCCCAACCAAAGCTCTGATTCGGACGTACCGTTGGCCTGTCGTTCTAAGGTACGAGCCCAGAATTTGCCTTCTGTATAATGTTTTGAGATATACTGATATTAATATTGTGCGATTTGATGTAGGCCTTAAAAATTGATCCAGCCTCACCCCCTGTGGTGCGTGAAACGGCGCCGGTCTCAGAAACTGAAACTCCTATGGGCGGTAGTGCGAGCGAAGGACCTGCGAAAAAACCGATGGTCCAATTCCCTTCTGATGAGGAATGCGTGGGCGGAAGACCGAGCATAGAGCAGCTCTTAGGAGAGGAGAGTACAAGTGGGGCTGTCCCCCAAGGTAGGAATTCTTACACAGAGTCTGGTCGTTCTCGCCCAAGAATTGAAGAAATTCCTGGTGACCATCCTTTCTTCGAGCGCTTCCCTTCGGACGGCTCTGTACCGTCTGTGCATGGCCCGGATGAAGAGGCCGAAGGGCTGGAGCCCACGTGGCCGATGGGAGCTTTGTGGGGTCACCTTATGCAGCTTTATCCTCTAGTATGCAGGATGTCCACTGTAGGGCTTAGAGGGAGTTATAGGGACGTGGATGGCCTTTATAGTTTGGCCGAGTTGGAATCATTAGAGGAGGGTCGGTCTCTGTACAAAGACGATGTCCTTCGTCGTATTTATGAAGAAGACAAGGTCATTATTATTTCTGATTCATTCGACTCCGATTCTTTTGCAGATATTCGACCGACTGCTGTGCCTCAACACTCAATGCCAGAGGTCGTGTCCCCCAGTGTTCCTGGACACGTGGCGTCGTCTTCGGCCCAGCCATCAGCCTCGGCCCCTCTGCCTCCTTCTCCTCAAAGGTCCGCCCAAAGGGAGAAGCCTGAGCTTAGGCAATCATCGCCTTTGGCCCTCGTGATCGTTCCATCAGTGGCACCAACAGTCCCGATGCCAATCACTGCTGAACAAGTACTTTCTCCTCGGGCCGAATCCCCCAATGTGTCGTCAATTTTTCCTCCTCGGTCGATCTCCCCTCAAGCCGCACAACAATTAGTTGTTGTCCCTCATCGTTCATTGTCCCCCGAGCAAGGACTGATGCAGTCCGCAGCTGGGACATTATGGGCACTGGCGGATCAGCCTTCTAGCTCTGATCCTGGGATGGTGAGTTTCTTTCTCTTTCCCTCTTAGATTATGGTCTTAACCTATTTTGCTAACTCTTCCCTTATGTGTAGGCGCCTGATCAATTGTTGCAATCGGTCCAGCGTCTTTTGGATCGTCTTGGGGAAATGACCTCTGCTTCTTATCGCCCATCGACGCCCCTTACTGGCGCGAGCTCAGACTTGGAGAGTCTTCGGGAGGTCCTTCGTCAGTATGCTTCTTTCGCTGCGATGGATGTTCACCAAGCTGTTCAGCCCCAGAACATGCTTCAATTGGACCGGTGTTCCTCCGAGTTAAGCCGATTACTGGCTCTTCCTTCATCGCCCGTATCTATTGATGACCGTCTTTTTCTCCAAGAGATGCAAGGGGAGATAACGAACCTTCTCTCCCGGCATCGTGCAATTCATAGCCAGAGGATTGGGCTTCGCTCCTCTTTGGTGAAAAGGGAAGAGCTCCGTGAATCTTTTGGAAAGCTGCAACAGGCCTTGAAGGAGACCACGGAAGAGATGGTGACTGAAGAATCAATCTTCATGGACCTGGAGCAGCAGTTGAAAGAGCTTCAACGCCGTTTGGACGAAATTCGGATGAGGAAAGAGGCGAAGGAGAGAGCCGTCATCGCTCAAATGGAGGAGGTGGAACGGTCGATGGCCGAATTTAAGGGGTTGGCCCGTATTGACTTCGAGAAGGAGTTGGCCGATTTGGATGCGGCGAGCGCGGCTGTGTCAGGAAATGGGGGCCTGACGAGGGAGACGCTTCAGCCATTAAGGACCAACCTGGGGGTTTTAGGCAATTTTCGGGCCAATAATGATGTAAATTAAGACGTTACATCGTCTTCTCTATACTTTTAGGACGTTCTCGTCCTTTCTTAATGGAAACTTCTTATTGCTTTTCTTGAATGTTTTCGTGCTCCCATAACGAGGGCACATATATCTTTAAATACTTCCCATTTATTGCTCTTATATGCACCCGTCCTTTTAAATCTTGCAAATGATAGGCCCCATGTGGTAACACACTCCTTACTATAAATGGGCCTTCCCAGTTGGGCGACCACTTGCCATATGCTGGTTCCTTAGAGCCAACTGGCAATATTGTCTTCCATACTATTTCGCCCTTCCCGAAAGACTTGGCTATTACCTTGCGATTATACTCCCTGGCTATCTTTTTCTTCTGTGCTTCCAGGCGGTTGAGCGTATCGCACCTAATATCGTCCAATTCCAGCAAATTCTGGATCATCGCCTCGTCGTAATCTTCTTTCGTTAGTTTCTCCTGCAACATTACCCTAGTGGACTTAATGTTCATTTCCACAGGGAGCACAGCTTCTTATCCATACACCAACTGGAAAAGTGTCACCGACGTGCTTGTGCGCGGCGATGTCCTGTAAGCCCATAAAGCTTGACTCAGGTATTCGTCCCATCGTCTAGCATTGTCCGTCACCATCTTTCGAATCAATCCTTTGAGGGTTTTGTTGGACGATTCGGCTTGACCATTTGATTGAGGGTAATATGGAGTAGCATTCACCACCCGGATTCCATATTCGGCTAGGAAGTCCTTTACATTTTTACCGTTTAATGAGGTACCATGGTCTACCATGATTGTCTGTGGTATACCAAACTGGTGAATTATATGTTCCTTTATGAACTTGATTATCTGCTCTTGTGAGATCTCTACAACTGGGATAGCTTCTACCCACTTGGTAAAGAAGTCAGTGGCAACAACGATAAAAGTGTGCCTTTTTCTCGAAGCAGGATAAATCTTCCCTATCAAGTCTATCGCCCATCCCATAAACGGCCAAGGTTTAATGACTGGAACCATCTCGCTTGCGGGGGCCCTTTGGACATGACCATGCTTTTGGCAAGCTACGCACCCTTTGGTGTATGAAATACACGATTCCCCCATCTTCGGCCAATAATAGCCGCTTCGTATGATCAACCATCTCATCTTGATTCCAGGTTGGTGAGCCCCATAGACGCCTTCGTGTATTTCAGCCATGATAGTTTTAGACTCTGATGGCCATACACACTTCAATAACAATCCATCTTGTCGTTTTTTATAGAGCACATCCCCTGTCATTACATAGTTCAAGGCTTTAAGCTTCAACCTTCGGTCTTTTCTTAGTCCAGGCTGTGTTAAGAACGTCCTGATTTCGTCTCTCCAATCGTCCGCTGTTTCAAGAGCCATGACGTCTTTTCCTTGGACTATTCTCACGAGGGCTGGTTTGATTTTTTCGCTTCTGTATGCCCCACTTATGTTGGTTTGTTTATAACCGGAGGCCGCCTGGGCTAAGTTGTTGGCCGATTCGTTCTTTGTCCTTGGAATGTATTCCAAGTCAGCATGATCAAACCGTTCTATTAATTTTTTGGCTATATCTAATAATGCCACGACCGACGGGCTTTGGCATTTATAAATTCCCATTACTTGTTGGATTACCAGCTGCGAATCTCCCTTGATAGACACATGGGTTACTCCCATGTCGAGGAGTGTTTCCAACCCAAGTATCAAGGCTTTATATTCTGCCTGGTTATTGGTGCAGTATTCGCTCAATTCGGCTAACAACTGGAAGGGTTCTCCCAATGGGCTGACTAAGACAACCCCTATTCCAGCCTTCTCTGCCGTGCTGGATCCGTCGAAATACATCGTCCATGGTTTTAGACTGCATTCGTCCAAATCCAGTTCTCTTTCCCTAGTTGTACTTAAGCATGGATGGTCGGCCAGAAAATCGGCCAAAGCTTGATTCTTGACAGCCTTTTGGGGTTCGTGCCGTATATCGAATTCTGAGAGCGATAGAGACCAGAAACCAACCCTTTGATGCAAAATAAGACGAGAAAACATGTACTTTACTATATTGATTTTTGTGATCAAATATACAATGTTCGGCCTAAGATAGGCACGTAGCTTAGTACATGTAAAATATAAAGCCAAACATAACTTCTCCATGGGAGAAAAATTACATTCATAAGTCAGCAATTGCCTGCTGATGTAATAAATGGCTCTCTCAAAATTTATGTCGTCGTCCTGTGCGATCATCCCAGCTATGGACTGCTCCTCAGCTGCTATGTACAACTTTATTGGTTTCCCTGACACTAGAGGCGCCATTACTGGTGGCTGTGATAAATACCTCTTCAGACTGTCGAATGCTTGTTGGTGCTCTTCGGTCCAGACGAATTCGTCCTCTCCCTTTAGCTTTAATAGGGAGGAGAATGCCCTGGTCTTCCTTGCACAATTGGAGATGAATCGTCTTAGGAAATTAACCTGCCCTAGAAACCTTTGCAACTCTTTTTTGTTTCGGGGCGGCATGGCTTCAGTAATCGCCCGAGATTTATTGGTGTCAATCTCGATTCCCCGTTGGTGTACTAGAAAACCTAAGAAGTTGCCTGCGCATACCCCAAAGGCGCACTTGGCAGGGTTCAATTTAAGCTTGAACCTTCTCATTCGTTCAAAAGCCGACTCTAGATGGCTAAAATGCTCATCCGTAGTTACGGATTTAGCCACTACATCGTCAACGTAGACTTCTAGGAATTTTCCGATCATGTCGTGAAAGATTGAATTCATGGCTCGTTGATACGTGGCACCGGCATTCTTTAGGCCGAACGGCATTACTACCCACTCGTAGCATCCTAGAGACCCTGGGCATCTAAAGGCCGTCTTATGCACGTCATCCTCGGCGATGTAAATTTGATTATAACCCGCATACCCATCCATAAATGAGTATACTTGATACCCTGCTGTGGAATCCACTAGGGAATCGACCGTCGGCATTGGGTATTGGTCTTTTGGCATTGCTAAGTTCAAGTTCCTGAAGTCTATACAAATCATTATCTTCCCATTCTTTTTCCTGACTGGGACGATGTTGGACAACCATTCTTGATTCTACATATCTGGTCGTTCTAATAAACTTTGCCTCCAACAGTCGCTCGACCTCCTTTTTAATATCAGGCAAAACATTAGGCGCGAACCTCCGTGGAGGCTGCCTATGAGGCCTATGATTTGATAGGATTGGCAGCCTATGTTCCACCAAGGCCCTATCTAGGCCGGGCATCTCATTATAATCCCATGCAAAACAATCTCTGTATTCTTGTAATAAACAGAGCAATTTTTCGCGTACCTGGGGGCTCAATTCCTTGCTGACATAAGTTATGCGTTTATTGTATATGTCCCCCAGATTTACCTCTTCTAGAGCATCTTGTCCTCTTGAGAAGTTTGTCTTGCGTCGTCCGTTCAGTGCATATTAGTCATCCAGTTCGTCTTCTCCCTCTATTAAACAGTCCACCCCACACAGTTCTTTCACCTTATCCTCCATCTGGTGCGTCAGCAGCTTCCCTCTTAAAGCCGAAACAGCGGCCAACGCCTCGTCCTCATTTTTTTGTTCCAGAACGTAGGCCATTAATTTGGCCTTAGAGGCCGCAAGGGCGGCTTGCTCCTTACTCTGGCCGTGCTCCATTGATACCGACGTATGTGGGTTCTCCGAAGACCACTGTGGTTGGTCTTGTTTGTGCGAACAGGTCGTTTAACAATCCAGCGGGGCATGGCTCGTCATTCTGGGCTACGATGGTTGGACTTTCTCCTTCGTTCAGAACTCTGGTTGGCCCGTAGTTTCCCTCATACATATAATATTCGGCCGAGTTTGTGTCTGCGGCGAAAGGCTTGTTGTCGGCGTGTATGATTTCTACTTCATCCCTTTGGTTCCAGAAAACCAGGCACTGATGGAGGGATGATGGGATGCATCGGCTGCCGTGTATCCAGTCTCTCCTAGAAGCATATTGTATGAGGTTGGCCCATCGATGACGAAAAACACCACCGTCTTCGTAGTGCTTCCCACCTGCAAGTCCAGTGGTATAACTCCTTTCGTGGTCGTCGCTCCTCCGTTAAAAATGGTGAGGACTACTTCTGTGGGGAGGAGGTCCTCCTCGGACTTGGCCAAATGCCCCAGCATCCTAACTGGAATTACATTGATGGCTGCTCCGTTATCAATCAGAACCTTGGATACGAGGATGTCATTGGCCTTCGCCTTCACGTATAATGGCTTTAGGTGCTTTGTCATCTGAGCTGGTGGCTTTGGGAAAATCACTTTCCCTGACGTGCCAATTTCCATGGCTTGATCTCCCCCTTTGTTGACTTGGGATGACTCTTCTTCCATATCCCACCGAGAAGGTGGCAGTGTGAGAGGTATTTCCTGGGAGATGTGACTGATGGTCAGCCTTCTTTTCTCGGCCTTGGTGACAACCCGCTTTACCTTAGGCGTTCCATACAGAAGGAGGAATGGGTATTGCCCTAGGTCTTCTCCCAGTGTTCCGACTGCTGGATTCCCGGCCTCATACAGTTCTCTCAGAAGCCGATTTTGCGAAATTCCCCTTCTTTTGGCTTCCGTCCTGACATCAATCTCCTCTTCTATATCCGTCAGTTCTTCCTCTTCGGCCTCTCGGCTTGCAATATTTACGTCTGTTATGGAGAGTGCCGCAAATTCGGCCTCATCTTGTTGGACAGTTATGACCCATAGCGTCACTATTTGTACAGATCATAGTGTTGTTGTACAAATTAACTATGTGACAAAGGAGATTGCACTCTTATCATTTGTGATTAGATCACCTTAGATATATAAATGATATGAGGTCCTTATGATTTGTTCCTAGATTGAGAATGATATGAGACAGTATCAATCAACGAAGGATAAATCATTAAACATCCCTAGTCAGAGCATTGTCGAGATTGGACATCGATAGATGCGTAAAAGACTAGTATTACACTTGTGCGTGTTATGTGAGACATAACGGCATAGTTCTCATATATCTGGGTATAGGATACTCGGGCAAGTGTAATAGGAGGTTGTGTTTCACCGATGGTACGGGAAACAGCTTCGCTCTGGATTAGACCACCGCAGAATCCCATTGGTAGTATGACTATGTGTCTATGGAAGTTCGAAATCAGGGTAGGTGTATTTGGTCTTAACCTGAGACTTGCACCGCTAATACTTGCGAGAATCAATGTACTTTAGTTGAGGTCGTCCAGGGCTTTAACAGGTTCTGTGTACGCCGATGCTGGGTATATTGAGAATTGTAGTGTATTGGGTGTGATGTCAAGACGGAAGTGTCACTCCAGTCATATGGAGAAGATGGTCACGTAGGATACGGTATTAGTGCTCTTATATGCTGCGCGGCTATCGGGATATTATGACTCGGTCATGTATATCCAATTATAGAGACTAGTTACCAGACATCCGATATGTGTTTCGTACGGGGTAGACACATATCCAGCCCCATGCCTAGCACGTGATCATCCGATACTGGATCGAAATACGCAATACTATGTATACTACGCCTGATATAGATCACATATTCTTGTAAGGATATTTCCGGAGAATTGGGTAGGCATGGCGCTTTGCTAGAGGCCAACCTTGTCTTGTAAATTGGTAAAATGTAATACTTGGTACTTACGTGTTCGGATAGTCCGACGACCGAACTTACTGCCAACATATCCGGAGATCTCATGGGTCGCTTCCCAATGATACACCGATGACGTATGACTCGCATGATATATTAATCTGGGATTAATTTGGAGAGAGAGAAAATTAATCTGGGATTAATTACGGAGATATTTTATCTAGGATAAAATATCAATTTAAAGAGAGAGAACGATTAATTTGGAATTAATCGATAAATAATATATTCGATATATTAAACGAAATTGGATTTCGATTAGGAATTAAAATTAGATTTTAATTCTTGCACTTGAATTAATTTAGAATTAATTCTCGAGCGACGTGATTAGTAAATTGGATTTATTAACGAGGCATCGAGAAAAATCGTTAATTTAGAATTATCGAAACCGAGCTCGGAATGCGTTTGCGAAGTTACGTCGATTTTGAATCACGTGCCGCAAGTCGCATCGCAAATCACATCGCAAGTCATAAAAGTCAAAACACTTTTTGGAAAAGTAACTTTGACTCTTTGACTTTGACCTTTGAGATTTGGAGGGAAAATTTTGGGGGGAAAAGTTTTGACTTTTTGGAAAAGTGAAATGCTTTTCCTTTTTCACTTTTTACCAAGGGTAAAATGATTTAATAAACATTATTACATTTGTTTTATTTCTTTTTGGAAAAGAAAATAAATGGTAAAACATTTTAGTAATTTTGGAAATTATATAAATGAAATGTTTTACACATTTTCCCTTAACCTAAATCACAAATCCCCTCTCTTTCTCTCAACCTTTCACGCCCAAATGAGCAGTGGACTGAACTGCTGGGCGTGAATGATGATGGCTTCTTGGGCTTGTTTTGTGGCAAAATAGCCAAGTGCTAGCACACCGAGAGTTATACGAAGGTGTTAGGGAAACCCACCCACGAGCCGGGAATCGTTTGACGAAGATTGGAGCTCGAAATCTTGGATTCTTGAAGACTCAAAACTGAAATTTTGAGCAGTGGACTGCACACTATTGGCGCCACCTTGGAGGGCCAAAAAAATGGTTTTGTTTGTCTTCAAATCGTCTCAACCGATCAATGTAAGTATTCCGCAACTTCTTTGATATGTATTTCACACATCTTCATGCTTGTTTGATGATCTTGGGACCTAGAATAAAACCAACAATGGCATCAAGAGCCTAGGTTCAAGCATGAAAGTTTAGGGCTTAAAATTTGGGTATTTTGTATTTGAGCATGATTTGAATAAATTGGATGTTTAAGTATGCTTAATACATGTTTAATTGAATATTGATTAGATCAATTTCATGAATTAATGTTTGAAACATTTTTCCCCAAATTTTATGTTGGCCTAAAATGATAAATTGGGTATTTTGAATTTGAGCATGATTTTATGAAATTGGATGATTAAGTATGCTTAAATATGGTTGAATTGAAGATTGATTGGATCAATTTCATGAAAATGTGATTGGATCATTTTTCCCCAATTTGCTTATGGTGGCCGAATTTGATAAGTCCTAATTGTCTTGGAATTTTGATTTTTTGTTCATTAGATGAATTGGAAATCATTTGGGGATATGATTTAATGTCGATTGTGTAATTGATTGGATTGAATTTGAATCGGACATAAAATCCCCAAATTGCCAAGACTTTGAAGCATGAAAATGGGTTTGATTTTTCATTAAATGTGTGGGCATGTGATAATGAAATTGTGCATGATTAATTGTAAAAATTAATTTTTTAGAAATGTTAATTTGGGTAATTAATCATGTAATACACTTTAGGTTAATTGAATGTGAAATTGGATTTTTGTATTTAATTAATTGGGCCTAGAAATTGGATTTTGGCTTTTAAAGTTGTCATTGGGCTTGTTGGGCTTTGTTGTACAAAGTTAGGTTTAGGCAAATTGGATTGGATCCAATTGGGCCCAAAACCGCTTCCATAAAGCCCAAATGCGATTTAATGAACCTTTAAAGTTTAATTGGGCCTAATGGGCCAAGATTGATTTATGGGCTTATGGGGTAAATCCCGGATTGGATTTTGGTTATTCGGTTTGACCCGAGTTGACCAAAAGTCCACGCCTTAAGAATTCAATTAAAAGCCCATTGGACTTTAATTGAATTGACGTTGGACGTTAATCGGTCTTTGAGACGCGTTGCGATTAAATTTGGAATTTAAGTCGTAAAAGGTTTATATTAAAGTGTAATATTTAATTTGGAATTAAATAACGAATTAGAATTGAATGCATATTAAATTGGATTTAATGACGTAGTTTAATTTAATTCGAGAATTCGTACTTTGAGTACTTATTCGCAAAACGAGTTTGACTCGATCAAAATCAAATCGTTGTTTGAACATTGGATGATCACTAATTATCAGATTAATTAATTTGATTAGATTGATTGATAACATGCTTGTGTGAATACTTGGTTGTGATGAATGAATAGTGTATGTCGGATGGATATTAGTCGGGTGGGGGCAATTTTGGAAATTATTGTAATAAATTCGATTTATTAAATTGGACCTGCGTGTCCAGCCTTATCACCTCTATTCTATTTTTATTCTCTTCTCATCTATTCCCCTCAATATATATGAGGTTTCTTTAGAAGTGTAGTGTAACGGGTAGAAGTGATACAAGTGCTAGCATGAGAGTTAAAGAGAGATTTGATCTAGGATCAATGTGTTAAGTATCCATCCGCATATCATTATTGTTTATTTTCATATGCGCTTTATTATGTATTTAGAATGCATGTTTAAGGGTGTATGATGATGAGACCTTAACAAAGATAATAAATTGGTAGCCAATTTGCACGCGAAAAACCCTCATCAAATATCATGCGTTTTTCCTTCCATTGAGTGATTCTTACTCAAGATCCGAGATTGGCATTGGGTTGTTGGCCAAAGTCAAGCCCTTTGTCCGTCGAAGATGTGTTTGAATCACGAGAGTTTTGTTCTATATTGGTGTCTTGTCCAAGTTGTGGTTTGTTGGCCAAAGTCAAGACCACTTCTTGTCCATCGACATTGATTACGAAGCTTTCCATGGTCAATGGGTCGCGCTTGACTGGGATCATTAAGCTTGTTGTGCCAAAGCCAAGGCTTAGTTGATTCAGAGGAAAAAGGTTAGGCAATACATTGGATGTATTGGCATATATAAGATATATGTTAAGGATTTGGATATCCGCCTACTGGATCTAGGAATTGGATTGGATCCAATTGATCTTAGAGATCTACCTAGTTAAATATCATACAATTTGTTGGCCAAAGTCAAGATTGTGTGTTATTTAACGGGATCCTAGCCCACTAGGAAACGCGGTTTCCCGAGTACTCGACAGAGGGTTAGAGGCTCGCCGAAAAATAGTGGGAGGCAAGAATTGAATTTGCAATACTCGTTTAATTACTTGCCATACACGCTCAAACAAATATCATTCGTCGTTATGATTTAAATGTCAGTTAGACTAATATTTAAATCGTTGTTTTATTAAATAGTTGGACTATATATTCAAACTATTCAATTATAGTTGATTTTATAATTAGATTATAGTAATCAATATAATTGATTTTAATCATTATAATTATTAGTACCTTAATTATTGATTAAATAGTTGGACTATTAAAATCAATATATTTGAAAGATTGGACATTTAAAACATAATCTTGGATTAAAATGTTTAAATGGTTTAATTTTCAAATTGGGAATAATTTCAGGATAGTCCTGGAAATAAATAATAAGTTACTTTATTTGATAAAATAACTTGTTAAGCCTAAGCCCAGAATTAAGCAAATTAGTAGAGCATAATCTTTGGAAGATTTATGTGATGATGACTTTAGTGCTTAATTCAATATACTTGTAATAAATCTATGTTTAGATTTAAGAAGTATTATATTTGCAATTAATAATTCTTGGAGAATTAATGAGTAATCTCAAGGAGATAAAAGTCAAACTTTGCAATTAGAAAATAGCGCAAGGCGCACTTTACGTCAATATACTAGAAATCCAAGGCTTGGCCAAAGAGTTCTGAAATATTGAAAAAGGGTAAAGGCAAAATCATTATGATCTTCTGGGAAGATAAAGGACATATCCCAAAGTAACTGTCGTTTGGATATGGCAGACACGAAGGAATTAAAGAAAGGGCAAGGCTCTTACTTTAAGGATGTTTGTCAAAATTATTCCATTACTAGTATTAAAATTGGATTTTAAAATACTTAGTATGGAACATAAAATATATGTATTGATGTTCAGAATCTGCTGTGAGCAGGATACTGACTTCAAGCTGAGGTTAATCTGCGAATCCGAAACGGGACGAAAGTCGCTGTTTCGACCATAGATACCTAAATTTAGGAACTACCTTCGGGTATGTACTTAAATTAGGAAACTGTTATAATGTAACTAGTTAGACTAGAAACATTATCTCTATATCAGTGTTTAATCTGTTGCGGATAACCTTTTATATTCTAGAACACTAAAGTGTTTCATTATATAAAGATGATATTGAGATAAACACATTAGATGTGAATTACAGTATTTATATTTTGATAAATAAATCTCAAACATATTATATGACAAATAAATAGCTCTAACTGATTTGATCAGAAAAGACTTAAATGTGGCATTGTTGTCTAGGACACAATAAATAAGACTCGTATATCCACACTTTTGAAGAGTGGGTACTAGGACTGATTTGATTATTCAAATAAAGTCTACGAATCTAGTTCCTTAGGTAAAAACCTAAAATACTATTAACTTGGTAATAGTGATAAATGCCATCGATCTGTAAGCCCTATTCATAGTGAAGTTAGTGGGCCAATATCTAGCTAGGCTAGATGTGGATATGAATATTTCGTGACCTATACGGATGTGGCATCACGTTATGGTTATGTGTTACTTTTGAAGAACACAAATCAGAAACTTTTAAAGTTTCAACACGAAGTAGACAAACAGATCGGCTAAAGTATTAAAAATCACGTGATGAACATGAAAATACTTAAGCAATAAGTTTCACAAAAACTTGAAAGAGTATAATATTCTTTCAATGAGGACTCCTCCCGAGACACGTCAGTTTGACGGTGTGTCCGTCGACGGAGAAACGAATTTTGTTGGACATGATAAGGTTTATCATGAGTCGCTCTGAGCTATCGTTTCCTTCAACGGATATGCATTAACAGTGCAAAACTTATTTAGAATAAGGTTCCATGAAAATCAATATGACAGAATTCATATTGGATATCAACGGGAAAGAAACTGGGTTTCGCATTCCTGTAGATTTGGGTATGCTGGGCATATGTTTGGATGATGCCAAACTAAAACCTAAATCGTATAAGTGCCAAATGTAGGTTATCCTAGGGAAAACCATAAGTATAGTACTTATACAACTCACTGGAGAACAATTGTAATTGTTGCTCACCATGCGGTTTTCCTTAGAGGAATACCGATATGCAGTGGTAAGTGGGAGGACAGTAAAACTCGATGGAAATCAGAGTAATACTGTTCAAGGCATGAAGTCCTTAATGGAACACAAACTGTTCATCAAGGATGAACATATACCATTAATCTTCGTATACACAAGAACCGCGTAGATCGGAGAGAGTCAGAAAACAACCTAGGGTATGGGTTTTGATCTCACCTCATAAAGATGTCAATCTTATTGAGGAAGACCTAACTACGTATGAGGAAGTGATACAAGTATCGACTCCCTATTATGGCAAAGTGCCATGAGTCCGAAATGGATTCCATGTAAAACAACTATGTTAAAATACCAGTTGATGTACCATAAGGCATTGTGCCTATAAGTACTGAATAAGTCTTCAAGGAAGACATACATGGAAAGCAACATACCAACATACAAAGCTAGGCTTGTAGCGGAAAGGTATCGTTATCAACATTGTGTTGATTATGGTTCAACCTTTTACCCGTTGCCACGGTAAATCCATTTGGATAATGCTTACTGTAGCTGCACGTTTCGTTTATGAAATGTGTCAGTTAAAGGTCAAAATCGCTTTCCTTAAAAGGAAACCTTTTGGAGGATGTTTATAACATCCTGACGATTTTGTCATACCAAAAACCAGCAAATTAGGTTTGCGTGTTGTTCGATCCATGTTTGGGTTGAAGCAAGCATAAAGTTCTTGGAACTATTGTTTTGATGTAATCTTGATAGTCAATGATTTGATTCAAAACAAAATGATTTTTGTGTATATGAGAGGGTTAGTGGGAGCGCACAGACAGTGGTTGTCCTTAAAATAATGATAATATAATATATATTCATTTCTTGGAAATGATATTCCCATAAAATAATCGGTGAAAGCTTGGCTTTCAAGAGAAAATTTTCCGTAGAATTCTCGGGAGAAACAACCTTTATTCTGGGAATAAAGATCTACTAGGATAGATTGAAGTTGTTAAAACTCTCTGGGAAATTGTACATTAAAATGTACGCGACCTGGTGTCTCATATGCTTTGAGCATATGGATTCACAATCAGGCCAATCCAAGTGATAGTCACTTGATTGATGTTAAGAACATCCGTTAGAATCTTAGAGATCTAAGGATGCTGTCTTAATCTGTGGAGAATGAGAACTTGAAGTGACTGGGATCACTACTGCAAGTTTCCGAACCGATAAAAACGACTAAAAGTCACAAATGGTACTGTAAAGTTTGAATAACGGTACAGTGAGCTGGAAATCTTCCAAGCAAGATACTGTTTCCGAATAAACAACAAATGCGGATTATTGCTGCAGCTGAGGCAGCAATAGAAGCCATCTGGGTCAATAAATAAATCTAATTGGATTAGATATAGTTCTGTTAGCGGCTGAGTTGGGCGTCAGCACAGGCTAAAGAATTAATGGTCTCATCAACGATCCAGATACATACTTCGACTATTCATCTGATTCGTTCGGATCATACATCGTGGCGATGTGATGATCGTATAAATCGCATCAGACGATAATTATGCAAATCCGCTGACGAAAGCTTCTCTTAGCAATTTGAGCCAACTGTACATAGTTCGGGTGTTAGACACTCGAGTGACTGGCTAAAGGCCAAGTGGGAGATTGTTGGACAGTTATGACCCATAGCGTCACTATTTGTACAGATCATAGTGTTGTACAAATTAACTATGTGACAAAGGAGATTGCACTCTTATCATTTGTGATTAGATCACCTTAGATATATAAATGATAGGAGGTCCTTATGATTTGTTCCTAGATTGAGAATGATATGAGACAGTATCAATCAACGAAGGATAAATCATTAAACATCCCTAGTCAGAGCTTGTCGAGATTGGACATCGATAGATGCGTAAAAGACTAGTATTACACTTGTGCGTGTTATGTGAGACATAACGGCATAGTTCTCATATATCTGGGTATAGGATACTCGGGCAAGTGTAATAGGAGGTTGTGTTTCACCGATGGTACGGGAAACAGCTTCGCTCTGGATTAGACCACCGCAGAATCCCATTGGTAGTATGACCTTGTGTCTATGGGAGTCTGCAATCAGGGTAGGTGTATTTGGTCTTAACCTGAGACTTGCACCGCTAATACTTGTGAGAATCAATGTACTTTAGTTGAGGTCGTCCAGGGCTTTAACATGTTATGTGTACGCCGAGGCTGGGTATATTGAGAATTGTAGTGTATTGGGTGTGATGTCAAGACGGAAGTGTCACTCCAGTCATATGGAGAAGATGGTCACGTAGGATACGGTATTAGTGCTCTTATATGCTGCGCGGCTATCGAGATATTATGACTCGGTCATGTATATCCGATTATAGAGACTAGTTACCAGGCATCCGACATGTGCTTCGTACGGGGCAGACACATATTCAGCCCCAGGCCTAGCACGTGATCATCCGATACTGGATCGAAATACGCAATACTACGTATACTACGCCTGATATAGATCACATATTCCTGTAAGGATATTTCCGGAGAATTGGGTAGGCATGGCGCTTTGCTAGAGGCCAACCTTGTCTTGTAAATTGGTAAAACGTAATACTTGGTACTTACGTGTTCGGATAGTCCGACGACTGAATTTACTGCCAACATATCCGGAGATCTCATGGGTCGCATCCCAATGATACACCGATGACGTATGACTCGCATTATATATTAATCTGGGATTAATTTGGAGAGAGAGAAAATTAATCTGGGATTAATTACGGAGATATTTTATCTAGGATAAAATATCAATTTAAAGAGAGAGAACGATTAATTTGGAATTAATCGATAAATAATATATTCGATATATTAAACGAAATTGGATTTCGATTAGGAATTAAAATTAGATTTTAATTCGGGCACTTGAATTAATTTAGAATTAATTCTCGAGCGACGTGATTAGTAAATTGGATTTATTAACGAGGCATCGAGAAAATTCTTTAATTTAGAATTATCGAAACCGAGCTCGGAATGCGTTTGCGAAGTTACGTCGATTTTGAATCACGTGCCGCAAGTCGCATCGCAAATCACATCGCAAGTCATAAAAGTCAAAACACTTTTTGGAAAAGTAACTTTGACCTTTGAGATTTGGAGGTAAAATTTTGGGGGGAAAAGTTTTGACTTTTTGGAAAAGTGAAATGCTTTTCCTTTTTCACTTTTTACCAAGGGTAAAATGATTTAATAAACATTATTACATTTGTTTTATTTCTTTTTGGAAAAGAAAATAAATGGTAAAACATTTTAGTAATTTTGGAAATTATATAAATGAAATGTTTTACACATTTTCCCTTAACCTAAATCACAAATCCCCTCTCTTTCTCTCAACCTAGTTCACGCCCAAATGAGCAGTGGACTGCACTGCTTGGGCGTGAATGATGATGGCTTCTTGGGCTTGTTTTGTGGCAAAATAGCCAAGTGCTAGCACACCGAGAGTTATACGAAGGTGTTAGGGAAACCCACCCACGAGCCGGGAATCGTTTGACGAAGATTGGAGCTCGAAATCTTGGATTCTTGAAGACTCAAAACTGAAATTTTGAGCAGTGGACTGCACACTATTGGCGCCACCTTGGAGGGCCAAAAAAAATGGTTTTGTTTGTCTTCAAATCGTCTCAACCGATCAATGTAAGTATTCCGCAACTTCTTTGATATGTATTTCACACATCTTCATGCTTGTTTGATGATCTTGGGACCTAGAATAAAACCAACACATCTCCCTCATAAACATCGTCACTCTGTCCAGCTTCCCCATTGTCATTTCCCCGGAACTCTCTGGGCAACAAGTAGTGATTTTCCACGACTGGTGGCATGCTGCCGAATTGGATGACGATGGGAGGCTCCTCATCATCGGTCCCGTCTCGTTTCCTTCCATGAAGCTTAGTGTACTCGTCACCATTGGTCACTTTCCTTCTTTTCTCGTCATGTGCCTTCTTGTGGTCTTTTAACTTCTCTGTGGCATGAGGGATATGGCCGGTGGCAGCCTTTGCCTCGTTCTGTCGGCGCATCATGCGGCCGTAGTTCCTTTGGTGCCTCCTCAGCTGTGTCCTTGTCATTTCATCTATGGGAGAATATTTTTCGTCTGCCTGTCGCCCTGAGTTCGCCTGCTGTCCTGGGTATGACTTTCGGTATGAGTGCCACACGTTTTCCCGATGGATCTTTGGCCGAAATGTCCTCACGTTCTGGACGAAGTTCGAATTTTCTCCATAGAACCTTGGCGCAAAGGTTCGTGGCTGCCAGGACGATTCTCTCTTCACAGGCCTCTCGCAAGTGTCTTCTAGCTCCTTCATCCATTCAATTCTGTTCTTGCACCTCACACAAATGTCTTTCTTGTCCTTTCGTTCTGCAGGTTCCTTGATCCTCTCCAGCGCGCTCGGGCGGTGGCGGTGTTGTCTTTCGCCCAGCACTACCTTTACCCTCGGCGGGTTTATCCTTGTAGGGTCTGGGTTGATCATATTTAACTCCGCCGATTTCGGGAAAGGATTACTATCTACTGCCATCTTCTTTTTGAACGTGATTCGTCCGAATTCTATGGCATCCTGCAAAACATTGCGAAAAACAAGGCAATTGTTAGTTGTGTGAGACCATGCATTATGCCATTTGCAGTATTTTTTACTGCCGATTTGCTCGGCTGTTGGCAACGTATGTCTGTCGCTCAAGCTGATTTGCTTATCTTTGTACAATTGGTCAAATATAGCTTCGACTTTAGTAATGTCGAAGGAGAATTTCCTGCTCTTTTTATCGCTCGTCTCATTGGTTTGGGGTTCTGCCCACGTTTTGCAGACGTAAGGTTTCCCTTTCACCAATTCGGCCAAACATAGATCGGCCGAGTCGGCGTTCACTTCGCCCATCTCGTAGTCAATGTTTCTGTAATACGTCCCTTTGCTCGAATTTTTCATCTGCTCATCTTCTCGTAATAATCGCTCATAGCGCACCACACTGGTAGTGAGTTGGGGAAGGTCCCAAAACTCACGATCCTGGAACTTCTTCTTCAGATCGAGATTCAGGCATCCTTGAGCGATTCTTACGAACTCCTTTTCGGGCAAAGGCAAGTAACATCGGCCTCGGGCTACCTTAAATCGTTGTAGAAACGTCTCGGCCCATTCCCCTGGCAATTGTCTCAAATTTGCCAAATCAGCCAAGGCCACTTCAGATTCGGCCTTATAAAACTGCGCATGGAACAATTGCTCCATTTGCTGCAAACTTTCTACTGAATTGGCTGGTAAGCTGACATACCAGGAGAAAGCCACCCCTGATAACGAACCATGAAACAACCTTAGTTTATGGAAATCATTGATTTCCCCACACTGAAGGGTGAAGCGTCCTTTGTGCTCCATAGTGGAAACTTCTCCAGATCCCGTAAAGAGGGTAAAATCTGGTATCCTGTAATTCCTCGGCCAATGATAAGCCACATCGACCCAATCAGGGTAAGGCTTCCGATATCTAGGCCGAATTGGTCGTATGCCTAGACCGAATTGGTTTTGCAGGATTTCGGTCATTTGCTCCCTTAGCATATCGTTGCCATTGAATGACACAGCTATAGGGGCGGTTGCGGCCCTCTCGGGAGTGGGACGTAATCATGATTCTGTCCCTGGGAAGTTTGGACACCCTGAGGCACCACGATTTCATGTTGAGCCATATTTGGCCCTTGGTGAATGTTTGGCCCTAATTGTGGGTCGTGCCCTTCAGGGCTCGTCCCTCCTCTGGGAACCATAGGGGTATTGGTTCCTTGCAGGGGAACACCACTAGGACCAGCTTCCTGATCGCCTACTGTAGGGAGAGGCGTGGTCGACGGCAGCGCTGTTCCGCCGCTTATACATTTGGCCACCAATTCGTTCATTGAGCTTAAGTGTTTGGCCATATTTTCATAGTGCAAGTTACTAGTCGATACGAATTTGTCCACAACATGCGCATTTTGGAGCCTGACCTGTTCGACGACATCCTGTATGAATTCGCCAATCAATGCGCGCACCGCATTAGGGCTGAGCTCCCTCATTGGTTCGTACCGGCTGATATCTGCTTGACCCTCGAATTGACCCACTATGGCTGGAACGTTGGGCTGGTTGGTTTGCTCCAGTCCACCTTCCTCCGCGGTTGAGCCAGTCTGAGCGTTTCTTTTCGGAGGCATCTCCACTTTGTTACACCAATTCTCCCACTGTGGTCGCCAAAAACTGTTTGCGCAGGTTTTACGCGTGCAGAGAAAAAAGAGCGTGTAAGGTTCAAACCTCCTGAGACAAAGTCCCAGCAAGGGGTGTATTGAATCAAGTGAATAAGCCTCCAAGGGGCACAAGCACACCAGTTACAGTCCTAGGTTACAAGCTAAGAAATAAAAAGATAAAATATGCTCGATTGAGTCTTCATTTTGTTGTCATTCTTCTCTTGGGATAGGCGAGCTTTTATAGTGCCGCTTGGTAACTGACTTGGGCAGTTCTACCACTCCTTTGCAGTTATGAATCATGCTTGTAACTGCTAGGTTGTGTGTCCTAACTGCCTGATCGTGAAGGAACAACTGCCTGATCGTGAAGGAACAACCGCCTAACTGCTTCGGTAGTGAAGGTAACTGCATCGCACTTTTCGCCCTGACCATTGGCTCGATCGTCCCAAGTCCTTTTATCGTTCTTCGCTCCATCGCCCTTCTTTTCTTCGCACCTCTTCTCGTTCTAGGACGAGTTCGCCCTGCGGAGATTTTATCGGCCAACAAAACTACAACGAGAATTAACCTGCGAAAGGTTTGCCTATTAGATTTACTCTTTTATATGACTTACATTCTTAATTTAAACGTTTCGAGTAATAACCAGCATAACTTACTTTAGAGTTAAAACTTGAAAACCTGTATCTGAGATTACGAGATATAAACTACTAAGCAAGGATTGAATTTTTTTCCAAGTTTATAACTATGGCAACAACTTTTAAACCTGGTACAACCCCTATAATTGTTAAGCATTAAAACCTTTTTTCCCAAAAATTATTTTGGCTGAAATCATCCATCCAGACACAAGCCACAATACTCCTCAAACCCAAAACCAACTAATCCTTTACTAATTACTCACACAGCTTATTACCCAAAATAAGAAACTCAAATATTTCCCCCAATTTTCCTACATTGGCCGAAACTAATACTATTACTCATGCCGTTACATATTTCACTTCAATTCTACTCAACCCATTATTTCATCATCCAAGTATCAAAATGCCAAAAATACGTACCACAATCTTCCTTGTTCCAACACAACTCCAAAAATTCCCACCTTAGCCGAACCTACCTTATTACACAAGTCACATATTTTTCAATTTAACATCATGCAACCTATAAATCCTAGTCTCAACAATGTCAGCACAAAGTATCATAACCACCCCTCAACAATTCACTCCTCCAAGGGCACTCCAAATCAAACCGAGCCAAATCAAAAACCGTTTTGTTCATGAATTTCCAAACCATTCGGAACCGAATGGTTAAAATCGAACTGAACTAATTTGGTTCGATTTAGTTTGGTTTTAATATTTGGGTTCGATTTTAATCCGATTCGTTTCAAAACTGAACTAAACCGATTTTTTAGAAGAATTAACCCTCAAATCGATCGGTTTAGTCCAAGATTTTATAAACCGATCAATTTACGGGTCTGATTCACGATTCGAATGGAACTGAACCAAACTGATCGGTTTAACCCAAACATAAACATAAACCAAACACAAACCAAAAAATCGAATCGAACCGATATATTCAGTTCGATTAATTTACCCTCCCTTAGAATTACCCTTCCTCCCTAGAATCCAAAATTTTCTTCATCCATACACTAAAATCACATATTACATTTAAGAATAATCTATTAGAGATCCCTAGATTCATCCATTTTAACTACCCATTAAACTATAACAAACTAAGTAAAACCCATTTTACATTTCATCAAATAAAGCTTGAACTATCAAAGCAAGTAAGATTCCTAAGTTAATTAACTCAAAGAAAACAAGAAATTAAGGGTATTTACTTTGAAATTTCGAAAATCCAAAAACCCCTAAATTGAGGTAAGTTTCGGTCATGGGGAAAATATGCTTCATTTATCTTTTGCTTATCTTAAGGAAATGGACACACATTACATTAGGGAGGTAGTGGGAGGTGAAGCTTTGGCCGAGAGAAGGCTGCCCTGTGCTGCTCAAAGTGCTCAGTAATAGCGTGGGAAAATTGGAGAAGAGATCGTGGTTGAAAGGAGAGAGAAAGGGGCCTTTACGATTTTAAATGGTTTAGGAATAATAAAAAAATCTAGATTTTTGTTAGATAAAAAAAATTAACAAAAATGATACACTCACACACACTCCTACTTAAAGTTTTACTAACTCTCTCACTGTAGCCGTGAGAGAGTTAGTAAAACTACGTGAGAGAGTTAGTAAAACTTTAAATATGAGTGTATATGAGTGTATCATTACTCTTTATTTAAATACGCAATTCTTCACCACCCTCCACTCTGATAAAATAATCTTTGTCGTTAAAGATTTATGACCATAGAATTTTGATTCTAGAATTTGACTGATAATTATATTCGAATCGGAAAACAAAATTTTACATCATTACGGAATCAGCTCAGAAAAATATAAACCAAAGCCAATTAAGATTTTTCGGGTTATTACATTATCCCTTCAAAAGAATTTATCATTGAATTCGAAATTTATATGAAAGAGGAAGGAAAGTACGATTACTAATTATAGTCGGACAAACACAAATGTTACCGAAGCATGGCATCCTCAAACTTTCACATAGCTTCGCGATCCTTGATATTACCAGATGATTTTTACAGAGAATATGTACTTCAAATGAAGCTTCCTTTCGTCTTTATCAATAATAGCCACGGGTTGCTCCTGATATAATAAATCCTAACCTCAAATCTAATATTTACTATTTCAAATATATATCCTGGAACTTCTAAATTTAGCAACGTTCTGCAGACTTCTGTTATTCAGCTGCACTTGCTGACAAGCCAGGCTCTTAAAATCATAACCTGTTATACCCTTATTCATACCATTTTAGCAATAAATTTGCATCAAGCTATGGTATATTGTATTGTGCCAGGATACATCAGATAAAAGGATATGAGGGCCATCTTTAGTATTCCTTTCTTTAATTCCACATCAGAAGGTACTATAATCTTGTCTCCATACCTCTAAACATCATAATCATCAATCAAAATCTCTGTTTCCTCACAAAGCTGAACTCTATCCTTTTATCCCAATCATAATCATCGACTAACGACGCTTTTTTTTGTCAACAACAAGTGAGCTAGACTTCCATATAATTTCCTACTCAAGGGGTCAGCAAGTACATTGCCTTTATCTGGGTGATGCAGGACCGGATAGTCATTATCCTTCAAAATTAACCCATCCTCTTTGTCTCAAATTTAATTCTTTCTAATTAAAGGTATATATACACACACGCAAACACACGCGCGCGCACGCGCGCACACACACAAACTCTCGTGGTTAGCATAAACTTCAAGTTGTTTGCCCTA
The DNA here is from genome assembly GCA_019454045.1 of Zanthoxylum bungeanum. NCBI lineage: Eukaryota > Viridiplantae > Streptophyta > Magnoliopsida > Sapindales > Rutaceae > Zanthoxylum > Zanthoxylum bungeanum. The sequence continues at coordinate 134,586 of SKCR01024307.1, forward strand.
CTGATAGTGCCTCCGAATCTTGAAAGTAAAGATAACGACGTCCATTCACAAGTAATAGGTGTTGAGTAAGGAACAACAATGCCGAGCGCAGCGGAACCCGCCCGAGATCAAATCCCGAGCGAATAAAAATTTTATTTTATTTTATTTTTCTTTTATTTTTACGGCAGAAGCTAAAAACAGTGTTTAAAATTTTTAATCACAAATTTATTCCAACTAATCAAAATAAATTTTCCATAAGCTCAAAAAAATATTTTAAACACTTTAATCAATTTATCAACTCTTGACAAATTAAAACCAAGCATTAAATTAATTTTCCAACACTTGACAAAATTAATCTAAGCATAAAAAATAATTTTTCAACATTTGAAAAATTAATCCAAGCATACAAAATTAATACATCAATTATATACCAATTTTTCATACACTTGAATGCATTAAGAACCTCACATACATGCTTCTAATTAATCCAACACTTCCACAATAATTTTTCTCAACACAAATCATCAACAAATTAACAAATAAATTTACAAATTAAATTTACCAACTATTGATTTCAACATTTGCCAATTGTTGAAGCTTTGTGTCCAAAGTCCCCAAATCCTCAAAGCTCTTGATTCTTTGAAATTCCTTCTTCCTCCACCAAATTGTGATTCTTCAAGACTAAATCTTGGTGATCAAAAGGTGGTTTGATCACTCAAGAATGACAACAAGATTTTCCCCAAAATATAACTCTTAAACCCTAGGAAAAATCCAAGCTTCAAGAACACAAATTAACCCTCAACCTTTTGGGATTAATTCTATGGACTTGATTAATAATTTGGGTAATTTTTGGTGAAAAAAATGGCTTAGATTTTTAGAGCAAAAATCAACTCTTTCTCTTGTTTTTTGGTTCGGCAGTGGCTGCAGAGAAAAGGAGAAGAAGCAATTTTTGGCTTATGTGTATTACTTATTATCAACGGCAGAGAGCAAGTAAGTGGTAAAAAATAATTTGCTTTTTATAATTTTTGTTTTTATTAAAATTAATTAAACAAAAACAAAACCAAATCATAGCCATTAAATTTAAACCATGGTAAAAGGGAATCTTTTCCCTACACCATATATTCAAAAAATTTAACTTAACTAAAATTAAATAGTAATCTCACCAACTAAGTTAACTAAAATACAATTAAATGATTTTAGTTACTTTAACCAAAAACATTCAATTACATTAACTATAGTTACCTTAAATAATTAATACATTTATTTGTATAATCTAAGTAATTAATTTTGTATATTAATTTAACAATTAAATTAATTCACTAATTAATTACTAATTTAATGTAAATCAAATTTACATCTATTATACAATAAACTTATATCAACTCTTGATATAAAATTAATTAATTCAATTCGTCTCATGAATAATCGGATCAAACAATTTAATCCTTAAAACCCAAAAATACTTTGTCAACATTTGACGAAAAGTCGCCCTAGTGCCCAATGAGTAAACTTAATATAATGGAACTCTCTAGACTCACGTTCGGTTGTTACTTATATATATACATATATATCTCATATATTCGTACATACATTCATGAAGGCCTGCACACCTACAAATCATGACTAAAAACAACATGACACGTCGAACCATACAAGTCGAGGTTAAAATGTTAATGTATAATCCCTTCGTCATTACCGTCTCCAATTGAGTAAGGTTATAGATTTACTGTCAAAACCTTATCTACTCAATATAAAATAAATTTTCATAATTATATTCCATTAATAAATAATATATGCAAAACTATTTTTCAATATTATTTATAATGTTAAAGAAATAATTTCTTCAACGAACTTTCGGCCAAAAGATTTCCGGAATATATTCTGAAAATTTCTGGAAATAAAATCCTACCATCTGGACTGACGAATCCTCATATTAACACACACTGATCTTCGTGAGCATCGGTCTATACCTAACAGTCATCCAGAGGTCAAACCATAAAAGGTCTCTGACATGCATGGTATCAGGCACAGAGGATCACTCACAAGACCACCGTGGTGTCTCAAGTCAAAGGACCACAATAACTACTCAACTCGAAAAGACAACTATTGACAGTTTTATGGAATATCTATTAGTCATCTTTTATGAGTTTGTTCGATATTCATTCCACTAATGAATATCCGCATTTCTATACGAACTTCCGCTAAGCTCATAGTCTGTTGAGACAAACCATATGTCCATTACATATATAGACAATGCACTAGTCTTACCAATATAATGACCGACCCATGTCAATATATCTAGACCAATAATAATTTATATTCGAGAGAATGCGTGATATTTCTCAACACCATTTGCAACTCTTGCAACTATATCACCATATGTTGTAACTCTCGGGTCTTTACTAATTTCATATAAGGTTCCGAGTGAAACTCGAAATCTCTAACTCTTAGAGTAATCTAACACTTAGATTTACAATATATAAATAAAAGTAAGAAATTACCATACAAATAAATAAATAATCATGATAAACAAAATATTACATTGCATAAATAATAAATATTCATACAAAAAGTGAATGGTGCTCGATCACCATTTCCAACACTCCCACTTGATCTAGTGCCATTCACGATGGTATCTAATACCCATAGGCTCCACGTGTTTCTCAAACAACTTGGGAGTTAAGGCTTTAGTCAGTGGATCCGCTATATTTTTTTCAGCTCGTACTTTACAAACTATAATGTCACCTCTAGCCAAAATTTCTCTAATTATGTGATACTTTCGTTCCACATGCTTAGAATTCTGATGAGCGCGAGGTTCCTTAGCTTGAGCTATCGCACCATTATTGTCACAGAATAATGGAATATGATCTACTATAGATGGGACTACTCCAAGCTCCGCAACAAACTTTTTGATTCAAACAGACAGCTTCCTTTACGGCTTCTGAAACATCAATGTATTCTGCCTCGGTGGTGGAATCAGCAGTCGAACCCTGCTTGGTGCTCTTCCAACTAATGGCACCGCCATTTAGAGAAAAAACAAACCCAGATGTAGACTTTCTATCATCTGGATCGGATTTAAAATCTGAATCCGTGTAACCTCTCAACTGTAAGTCATTTTCTCCATAAATGAGAAACTTATCCTTTGTACCCTTAAGGTATTTCAGGATATGTTTCACAGCCATCCAATGGTCCTGACCCGGATCAGACTGATAACGACTTGTAACACTTACAGCCATGCTGATATCAGGTCTAGTACATAACATGACAAACATTATGCTACCAACAGCGGAAGCATAAGGTGGGCTAAGCATTTTAGCCCTTTCATCATCTGTCTTAGGACACATTTTCTTAGACAGATGAATATCATGTTTGAAAGGCACATTGACTGTCTTACAATCAATAAAGTTGTACCTTTCTAAGATAAAATTAATGTACTTGGACTGAGAGAGTCTTATCATCCTCATTGCTCTATCTCTATAAAGCTTTATACCTAGCATATAAGAGGCCTCTCCCAAATCCTTCATGGAGAAATTCTTACTGAGAGAGGCTTTGACAGATTGTAACATACCTATATTGTTTCCGATAATAACTATATCATCAACATAAAGCACTAAGAAGACTATCATGCTCCCACTAACCTTTTTATAGACACATGATTCCTCTTCATTTTTAATAAAACCAAACGATTTGATCACATCGTCAAAATGAAGATTCCAACTACGGGAAGCTTGTTTAAGTCCATAAATAGACGTTTTAAGCTTACATACCAGATTGTGATCTTTGGCGAATGTAAATCCCTCGGGTTGTTCCATATAGATATCTTCCTCAAGATTTCCATTTAGAAAAGCCGTTTTCACATCCATCTGCCAAATTTCATAATCATAATGTGCGGAAATAGCTAATAAAATCCTGATTGACTTAAGCATGGCTACATGAGAAAAGGTTTCATCATAATCAATACCTGATTTCTGAGTATATCCTTTTGCTACTAGTCGGGCCTTAAAGGTTTCAACCTTTCCATCGAGTCCCCGCTTCATCTTGTAAACCCATTTACAACCGATAGGAATAATTCCGTCGGAAAGCGGAACCAAGTCCCAGACTTGATTATCATGCATTGAGGCAATCTCGGATTTCATAGCTTCCAGCCATTTCTCCGCATCGATGTCTAACATCGCCTCTTTGTAGGTCAAATGATCATTTTCTTCGATTAAGAGAGCATCGAGGGCATCGTCAGATGTCATCCTATACCTGACAATGAGTCTCGATATCCTTTGTGACCTACGAGGTGGTTGTGTCAAAGGTATCTCATCTTCCTGAACTTCTGGTTCTATCGTCGATTCAATGTTACTTTGATTGACTTCATCAAGATCAATCATTCTATGATCTGCATTTTCTAACACAAATTGTGTTTCTAAGAAAGTTGCATTTCGAGCAACGAACACATTTCGATTCTCGGGATCATAGAACTGATATTCGATGGAATTTTTAGGATATCCAATGAATCGATACTTGTACCCTCTAGGTGCAAGTTTATCCCGCTGTGCAACTCTTACATAGGTAGGACAATCCCAAATCTTAACATACTTAATACTCGGTTTACTTCCAGTCCATAACTCATACGGAGTGGTCAGAACGACTTTCGATGGAACTTTGTTCAGAAGATGAGCGACAGTGTCTAGAGCATGGCCCCACAAGTATATAGGTAGATCAGTAAAACTCATCATCGATCGAACCATATCTAATAAAGTTCGATTCCTCCTCTTTGAAATAGCATTGTGTTGAGGAGTGCCTGGAGGAGCATACTGAGCGAGAATCCCAGTCTCTTTTAAATAACTCACGAACTCACTACTCATGTACTCACCGCCCCGATCTGATTGAAGGCATTTCAAGAGTTTCCTGGTTTGTTTCTCTACTTCAAATCGGTATTCTTTGAACTTTTCAAAAGTTTTCGATTTGTGTTTCATAAGAAACACATAACCATATCGTGACAAATCATTGATAAAAATTACAAAGTATTGAAAAGCACCCATGGCAGTATGATTTATAGGACCACATACATCGGCATGCACAAGTTCCAATAAATCATTAGCACGATGTCCAACACCACTAAATGAGGATTTGGTCATTTTACCTTGAATACAATATTCACAAACTGGTAAAGGTCCTATGGTTAGATCCGATATCACACCATCCTTAACTAGTTTGGTTAGGCACTTTATGCCTATATGACATAATCTTATATGCCAAAGTTCTATGTTATTTATTTCATTCGATCTTTTCCTTTTAGATTTCTCTATATTAAAGACATCACGATTTTTGGTAAGAATGTAACGACCATCAACCATGGGACATGAAACAAGAAAAACATCCATATTATCATATAAATTCAAAAGACCATCTTTAATATTTACATGAAATCCTTCACTGTCAAGTACATGAAGTGAGATGATTTTTCGTATCATAGTCGGCACATAATAACAGTTATTAAGTTTAATATTACATTCATCAGAGAGTTTCAAAAACAAAATTCCTACTGCTTCAACTTGTAGAGAATCTACATTCCCTACTCGCAGTTGGATCTCTCCCGGCTTCAATCTTCTCGTTTCTCTTAGATCCTGCAACGAATTGCAGATATGAGAAGGACACGCAATGTCTAACACCCAAGTCGAACTAGAATCAAAAGCAAGTGTAATGTCAATAATAGGAAAACAAATACCTGAGGGAGCTTTCTTCAAAGAGACTAAATATTTCGGACAGTTGCGTTTCCAATGTCCAAGTATGTCGCATTGGAAACATTTTCCTTTTGCAATATTTGTCTTCACCTTTGGCTTAGAAACCCCTGCGGAAGTAACCTTTGGACCTTTACCTTTGACTTTCTTTTTCTTTTTCTGTTTCTTCCCAGCCGGCTTTTGAGAAGCTTGAGAAGGTCCAGAAGAAGAAGCACTAGTGACCATGAAAGCAGAACTATTCTTATTCATGTCATCTTGAGCCGTCAGCAACATATTGTGCAACTCAGAATAGGTGGGAAACATCTTATGCATGTTAAAGTTAACGATAAAGTCCTTGAAAGACTTAGGAAGAGATGCGAGAATCACACTATTCCCGAGGTGGTTATCAATAGGAATATCCATCCTTTCGAGCTCTTCGATACAATCTATTAGCTTCATCACATGTAGGCTAACAGGTTTTCCCTCCGGGAGGAAAGTATGAAAAAGCTCGACAGCCACCCTATGCATCTCTACTTGTGGTCGATCACTGAATAATTCCTTCATATGCATCAAGATAGATCCGAAATCAGGCATCGACATATACTTCCTATGTAGTTTCGGCACCATAGATCCCAAGATGTATGACCGGACTTTCCGATTATCATCCTTCCATCTCTTGAACATCTCATGTTCCTCATCTAATGCATCATCCGAAACCCTTACAGGCATTGGGCGATCTAGAACATATTCAAGTTGCTCCGCTTGACAGCGAATTCGGAGATTCATAAGCCAAACATTATAATTAACAGCACCCTGGAGCCTATGCGTATCAAGTATACGTGAAAGCGGGTTCGAAACAGACATTCTGTCTACACAAGGAAAAATAAAATAAAGCGGAAAATTAATATTTAAATATCATGATAAAACACTAAATAGAATATAGATTTACTTTTTCTATAAAGTGCCCTCGCATTGTCTTACATATTCTTTATAATCTCTACAAACAAGAATACGGAAATTTAACTCTTAAATCTCACAATGCAAAGTAGATCCTTCTTGATATTTACGCAAATATCATGCTTTAGCAATATTGATCTTTGTAAATTCGAGAAGGTAGACAACTATTGTCAATTGCATCTCATGCAACTCTTACATTCGGTCCTAAATCGAATCCCATCCTCACGCTTTAGCAATATTGGATAGTTCAATTTTTAAATCAACTTGTCTATCATCGAAAGTAGGATACTAATATTAACCTCACGCTTTAGCAATATTGGATAATACTTTCTCTTAAATTCGACTCATCTCATGCTTAACCGGATTAGAACAAAACATTACAATCAATCCCTCACGCTTTAGCAATATTGGGAATAATCATAATGGTTTAACTAAGACCGTATAGACAAGTCGGACCATGTCATATTTTCAGACAAAATTAATGACACTTAGATCTAGTGTAGAGATTTCAACAAGCTCAAATGCATACAAATATTTAAATGTATGCATGTACAATAAAATGCCTAAACATGTAATCTACTATTAAATGTATGCATGGGCATTTTATACAATTAAGAAAAATTGTAAGGAACTTGAATAATTAAAAGCATGTATCGCTCTGATACCACTTGTTGAGTGAGGAACGGCAATGAGTAGAAAAACCTGCTCACTGCCGCTCCTTATAGTTTGATTCGGGGCTCGGTTTGCGTTGTATTTTAGCCAATAAAATTTGGGAATACAAAAAGGAGTTTTTTGGTCATTGTGGCGATGTTTTTGTGAAAATATTGGACCTAAATTGCTGCCCTAATTCACAGAAAACATGGGCTATTTTTGTGTGTGCTGTGCGCACGTAACGTATGCAAAACAGTCCAATTTTGTGCTACTCTTATGGGGCTGTTCGAGGATGGAAAATAGTAAAAAGGAGAACCAAAACAAGTCCTAAAGGGCTGGACAATTTCAGCTAAGAAAGGGAAAAAGCAGAAAAAAATTTCAAGGTCGATCCCGGTTCCTAACAAGCTTTCGCCGTGTGGGAAATCGTTCATTCAGGAAAGATATTGGAGAATGAGAATTTGAGTGTGGGAAATATGTTGGAATGTCCCTAAGTACTGATTCGTAACTTTGAAAATCGTTTAATTCGAAAGGACCAGCTACTCATATTTTTCAAATTTTTTTATATGGTGGATTTTTATTCTTTCGACTATATAAATAGAAAATAAACTCCAATTGAGTTGATATTTGATCCGTTGGAAATATTTTTCAAAGAACAACTTTCATGTTGAACAATTTCAAACTTTTACCAGAATAGCCTTAAAATATGATTTTTCGAGATAGCATAATGTCATGGACATGGATGCAATTTTTGCTGGGACCTGAATGTAATTTTTAGAAAATTTCTTAGATACACCTAGAACTTTTTAGAAATTACGCAGAAGCCCAAAATTCTTCACGTTTCACACTAGAGAGATGAGGGAAACTTCGACCACCATCCGACCACCACTAGCTAGCGCGACGACAACAGTTGGTGTACCCTGTCGAAGGGAATCCAGAGGTGGCTGACAACCGATCAAACGACTTCGGAAAAGGATAGAAATTATGTGTAACCTTCGTTTCTTAATTGTAGCTCGTTGCTTCGATCAACGTTTCGAGCCACCCGCCAAATTGATGCTTTTGGAATGTACTACGAGGCTGCATTGACGATTTTATTGATCGATGTTCGATTTCACCAAAACGAACCAAAAACAAAGTGGAAATAATGATAGCCATTTGCCTGATTATTTCGATTCAAATTTCAATAATTCCTACACGTTTGTGGGAGCATTAGGAGTCTGCCAGTACCCTCAAAATTTCGGTAAGATATCTCATAAAAAATTTGATAGTTAACCATTTAATATTCAGATGCTTCTAGTAGATTCATATAGTAATGTTATGATGTGTTTCAAATTAATTGTGTTAGAATATATTATATTTGTGTTATTGTTAGAATTTGAGTGAAATTGGAATGAATTAGATCGATCCGATGAGTTAAGCGAGTTTCCGGTAAAACTCGATTTCACCTACGTTGATATTTAGATGAACATAATGATAGATATGAAATAATTATGATAATATGATGATGTTTTCATGGTTCCGGAAAGTTTCAGAGGCTTTTCTGATAATACGTTGATATTCCGTAATGTTTTCAGAAGCTTTTCTCAAAAAATAAAATTCGAGGATTTAAGTTACCTGGTTGTCCTGGAATGGTATATTATAATGTATTAAAAGTATTTGACTGGTTTTGGGAGGAACATGATAGATTCTAAAGGTTATAGATCCGTTTGTAATATTTTTGGACTTTTTTCAGGGGGATTTCGAGTTTTAGGTCGAAAAGTGATTTTGTTGTGATAGATTTGTAAATTTAGATGTTTTCAGAGTAATGAAACTAAAATCATTGGAATCAGACTTGATTTGGGTGTTCTGGAAAGATCCGGACGTTTTTATAGTTGAATCGAGAACTCCGCGTGATAGTGAATCTAATCATTTTCTACCATTTGTTTTGACTAGGATCAGAAGTGTTCATGTAGCTAGGTAAGTATTTCATGCGATGAATACCTGATGTGTTGTTTGTTGCTTGTTTGTATAAGAGATATATATGTGTGTGTATTTATATAGATTTTTCGGTATAAACATCTTTAGAATAAATATACAATAGTGTTATTGTTTTGTAATTTGTGAGTTATTTAATACTGGATGATGAATTTGATTTGTATTATGTGATGTAATGATATGGTATCTCGATGTACGAGTTATTTGTCAATGGTTAGCAGATTTGTTGCGTGATATGTGATGAGCCTGATATGTGTATGGATGTTCTCGTTTGTTTATTTTTCAGAATAAATGATTTGGAAAGTTCATTTTGAAAAGTTATGATTTCAAACGAAATGCTCTGATTCCATGTTTGATATGATAAGTTTCTGCCACAGTGCGCATACTACGTTTTTATTTATTTTATATTTTTGAAATCATCGTGGTGCTTATATAGGGTCTTGTACAGCTGTAGTGGACCGACCCTCGACCTTTTTCGACATGGTCTTATTTCGGACAATACCCATTCTATAGTTTTGGCTACAACATGTGATGCTTGGTAGTTTTCTACTTTCTTTCAAGCATGAATGAAAGATGTATGCATGTATGTTTAACAAAGTATGCTTATAAATGGTGTATAAGCACACTTTTGATCATTTGATGATCTTGTTGCCATTTTAGAGTTGTTAGGCCACTCATTGATGACCTATAATTGTTCTTGAGTTATTTCAAAGTGGTGAGACTTGTTGGGTGTTGTAGAGACTTGATTAAAGTATTGGATTTATTAATTTTGATTAATTTGTTAAATGGACTAATTTGAGAAATTAGAGTTCTTAACCTTTTCCACTTTTGGGGATTTTCATATTTATATATATATATATATATATATTGTATAATGATGTATATTTAATTTGGTGTTGATTGGATATCATCTAATATTGTTTTGAACAAGATTATTGAACCAAAATGCAAAATCTGAACAATTCTGGGCACCTCTCGGTAATTTGAAAAAAAATTGGGATTTTTTTGTTGCAACTTGTATTTTGATGTATTGGACATGTATAAATCATTTTGGGAGTGATTTGAAATCACTTAAATTTATATTTGACAAATTAGGACTAAAATGATCAAAATGCAAAAGCTTAGGGTCTCACAAATATTAAGTTGAAATATGATTTTTTAGGTAAAAAATTTCAGTTTTTAAGTTTTGAGTAATTAGAATAAATAATTTTATTTTAATTGTCCAAGTAAAATTATTGAAATCAGAAAATTTTGATTTTCCACGTTCCGCTGAGTTACTTGGATTTGCCCCTAAAAATCCCAACAAAATGGTATCAGAGCAAGTCAGATTCTGAACACATGATATGATTATGCCTTTAAATTTAATGTTTAATCTAATCTTTACTTTATGCATGCATGTGTTTATTTAATTTGATTAAATAAAGTAAATAACATCTTTTGCGGAAAATCCATATTTGTTAATAAGGTTTTATATTTAATATGTATTTGATATATGTTACTTGGTCCGTATTTTCAATACCGTTTATGGATAAATAATCTACGACTATATCTGAGAACGTGCCAAAGCTGTGAGGATATAACCGGTAGGAATTTATCAGTACCAGATATTTTTTTTTTATATTTGGTAAATTTAAGCGAAAGCGGAATCCTGAACGTGCCAAAGCTGTCAGGGTTACACAAGTATCTTGAATTTATCATTGACAAGTTTAACCTTGATACGCCTTCTTGTGAACGTGTCAAAGCTGTCACAATGAGAAATGATCAGGATCGGAACCCAGGAGTCACTGGTTAGTGATTGACAATGAGTTGTCTACCTAATGAATATACGTAAGCGAGAATGTGTCAAAGCTGTGAGTTGAAATATATTCATGGGGTCCACTTTTCACTATTGTATTTAATTTGATTATTGCTTTTTATGTATGATGTTTGAGGATTACAGCTTTGCATGAAATAGCGGGAGGAACATTTTTAGATTAAAAATCCATGATCTATTTAATGCTTTTGATATTATATGAAACTATTTTGTCTGCTAACCGTTTATTCGCTATTTATTTGATAGATCTGCGATGGCGGCTCCTTCAAACAACCATTTTGCTCGTATGCTTGATACAAATAAGCTCAAGGGCGCTGAGAACTTTGCAGACTGGATATGGATTTGAGGATTGTCCTTGGATCTGAGAAGCTGTGATATATTTTGGAAGGTTCATTACCCCTTGCTATATCTGAAGATGCATCACCAGTAGAGATTGAGACTTTCCAGAAATGGAAAGATGATGATTTAAGGGTTAAATAATTTATTCTCAATTCTCTGTCTTCTGAACTGAAGAGGCAATAATTTGAGATGCATGATGCCTATAGCATGATGACACAACTCCGTGAAACAGTCATGAACCAAGAACAGGTCGTGATTCATAGAGTAGTAATGGAACTGTACTATTATAAACTTGTCAAGGGATAAGCTGTGAGCACACATGTGCTTCATTTGATCGATTTGATTGAGCAATTGAGGCGCAATGATTTTCCTCTCAATGATAATCTCGGACGGAGTGTCATACTTGGTTCGCTCCCGGCGTTGTATCGCCAGTTTATCATGTACTTCAACATGAATGAGATTCACTGCACTTACCGTTACATAAGATGCTTCTCACAGCGGAGGAGGATATGAAGAAGGGAGTGTCGACTCGCCTTCCGAAATCCACTTCACTTTCCACTTCTTCCCACTCCAAGTCGAATGGGAAGAAGACAAAGAGAAAGAAGAAGAAAGGTTTCAATGTTCCGGCACAAGTTAAGGTAGCGAAGCCCAAGAGAGCTTCTGAAGATAAGTGACATTACTGCCAGAAGGTCGGGCACTGGAAGAGGAACTGTCCTGACTACCTTGCCCAGATCAGGAGGGAAAGAGCATCGACATCAGGTAATTTTATTTTTCCCATTATTGATATCTCATTAGCTTGCTAAGCTGTCACATCTAGTTGGATTTTAGATTCTGCTTATCCTGCTCATATTTGCAATTCGTTACAGGTGCTGATGGAAAGTAGACAGCTGAAATCTGGAGAGATGCAGTTGCGATTCGAGAGTGGTGACTCTCTGGATGCGATTACAGTGGGCTTATGCGAGATTCCCTTACCCATTGTGAGACTTTTACTGAATGACTGCTATATTGTACCGGGATGCGTAACACATATTATATCACTTTTTGTATTAGATATATAGGGATATCATGTAAATATTAAGAACCGTTCCTTGTATTTATATGATCGAAATAATATTCAGATCCATTGTTTTCCAAATGAGCATGATCATTATATTTTGCATAATTCTCGAGATATTTTGAATACTTGAATTAATAAACGTAAAATATCTGAAATAAATAATACTGAACATTGGCATATGATGTTAGGTCATATAGGCGTGAAATGTCTAACCCAGTTGGTTAGGAATGGTTTGTTTCTGGATCTCACCATTAATGTGAATCTTGTATTCGGGGTAAAATGACCAAAACCTCATTTTCGGGTGTTGGACACATAGCCACTGACTTATTGGAACTAATACATTCTGATGTATCTGGTCCTATGATTCAGACTACACACAGTGGTTTTTCATACTTCATTACCTTTACCGATGATGTGTCACGATACGGTTATGTGTATCTGATGAAATATAAATCGAAAACCTTTGAAATGTTAAAAGAATTTTGAAACAAAGTAGAAAAATAAACTGGACGATATATTAAATGTCTTCGATTTGATCGAGGCGGTGAATATATGAGTGGAGAGTTCACTGATTATTTAAAGGAGAATGAGATTCTCGCTCAATATATTCCTCTTAAAACCCCAACAAAATGGAGTGTCAAAGAGGAGAAATTAGACATTATTGGATATGGTCCGATTTATGTTGAGTCTTACAAATTTTACCTATTTCTTATGGGGTTAAGCTCTTTTAACTGTCGCACATCTTTTGAATAAGATTCATTCTAAAGCTGTTCCTACGACTCCATATGAGATATGGACCGGAAGGGAACCAAATCTTAATTATATTAAGGTTTGGGGTTGTCCTACATATGTCAGGGTGGCTCAGTAAAATAAGCTTTTTCCTCGAGGGCAAAAGTTTAGGTTGTTTAGGTTTGTTGGATATCCTTCAAATACGAAAGGATATTTGTTCTATGATACCGAGCATCAAAATGTGTTCGTAGCTCGCTTCGGAATATTTCTAGAGGTAGAATTTTTGACAGAAGGAGGTAATCATAGACATGATGAACTTGATGAAGTACAACCTGAGACCAATGAATCAACGAAGGAACCTAAAGTTCAAGAAGATGAATAACCTTCATTACACACACTCTGTAGGTCACAAAGGGTATCTAGACCTCCTGAACGCTTGTATTTGATACAAGAAAATAGTCTCGATGTTATCTTAGTTGAAAAATTGACCTTTTTACCTATAGAGAATCGATGTTGGACATCGACTCCGTGAAGTGGCAAGACGTCATGAAATCCGAGTTAAATGCAATGCATGAGAATCAAGTTTGAGACTTAGTTCCGCTTTCTGAAGGAATTGTTCATATCAGTTGTAAATGGGTTTACAAAAGGAAGCACAGGCGTGACAGAAAGGTTGAAGCCTTTAAGGCCCGACCGGTAGCTAAAGGTTACACGTAGTGACTTGGTGTCGACTATGATGAGTTTTTTTCGCCAGTTGCGATGCCAAAGTCTATAAGGATTTTATTGTCTATTGTCGCTTACCATGATTACGAGATTTGGAAAATGGATGTCAAAATGATTTTTCTAAATGGATTTCTTGATGAAGAAATATATATGGAACAGCCTGAGGGTTTTGCATCCATCGAGAACTCGGGCATGGTATGTAAGCTTAAGAAGTCCATTTATGGACTTAAACAAGCTTCACGAAGTTGGAATCTTCGATTCGACGAGAAAATCCGATTGTCTGGTTTTCTCAAGAACTCGGAAGAATCCTATATGTATAAGAAAATTAGTGGGAGTATGATGGTATTTTTAGTTCTCTATGTTGACGACATCTTAATCATTGGGAATGATATTGGGATGATACAAGGCATCAAAAGCTTCCATTTGTAAGAATTTCTCCATGAAGGACCTGGGTGAAGCTTCTTATGTCTTAGGCATAAAACTCTATAGAGATAGAGAAATGAAGCTTATTGGGTTATCCCAATCAACGTACATAGATAAGATCTTAGAACGGTATAATTTTGATAACTATAAGATATCAAACATATCGTTCAAACTTGGCTTACATCTTTCAAAGAAGACGTGTCCACAAATAGAAGATGAGAAGATTAGAATGTCTAATCAGCCTTATGCTTCATGTTTGGGTAGTATCATGTATGTCATGTTATGTACTAAACCTGATATCAGCTTTGCAGTTAGTGTGACCAACAGATATCAGTCCAATCCAGGTAATGACCATTGGATGGCTATTAAACATATCCTCAAGTATTTTAAAGGTACTAAGGATTAGTTTATAATATATGGAGGAAATGAACTACAAGTTATTGGGAGCAAAGGAATCGAAGGCGCATCAGAATTCGAAGCATGTGGAACGAAAGTACCACATCATTCGAGAAATTGTATCGCGATGGGACATTGTAGTGTGCAAGGTACTGAGTGAAGACAATGTAGCAGACTCGCTTACCAAGGCCATTCCTATGAAGTTATTTGACAAACATGTGGAGTCGATGGATATGAGATACAATCGATATTGACATTAGAGCAAGTGGGATAATTTGTTAGGGTTAGTGCTCAAAGCGCCAATTTTCTTATGTATTTAACTGTAAATACTTGTGTAAATATTTTATTACGAATAAAATAAGCAGTTTCTATTATATAACATCTCTTTATATATGGTAAAGACATAAATGAACTTAGAATGATTGGTTATGAAACTGTTGCAAAAGCTTCACAACTGACATTGAGATGTATCATGATGTTGTCATTCTTAGATAGTTCTTAGTCAAGGTTTACACTATTTGGTCAGTAAAGTAAACCCGTTGAGACTGGTACATGCCGTATAATGGAATCTTGGATTCCAATGGTTTCTCAATGAACCATAAGTCTTGGAGACTCATATAGACGTGTAGGTGTTTATAGCGGATAAACACTGAAAGACTCACCGAAGATTCTTAATTGATTCTACACCAACGTCAATAAGAATATTCTCGGGTTACGTAGTTTAGTGATTATTTGACTTGAGATACCACTATGGATATATGAGATATCCTTCACACTTTGAGGGCAGTCACGTCACCGACCTATTAAGGCCAGACCTCCGCCAGTCCGTTGGGTGTGGACTGATCTTCAGGATATCCTCAGTGTGTCAAGATAGAATCTGTTAGCTCTGTGTACATAGCATAGGTATTCGATATGGAATTAGCAATATGTTAAATCCATGGGCCCGTGGTACACTGTAGAAGCGAGTTCTAAGTGTTATTAAGAGATTGCTAATAGAAACGTCGACGTGATTATATCTATAGAGATTTGACGTTTATCTATATCTCTGGAATAATCCGGATACATGTGATGGATGGATTATATGTATATAATGACTTCGACATGTATGGTTCAGTAAGTTTTTCCGTGTTCGTCATAATTTACGGGTGGATAGATTATGGACAAGAAATTATATTTCGTAACGGATATGCCTGAACCTAGAGAGTCTCACTAATGAAATATACTCGTAGAGTACTAGGGTAATTTTTATGAATAAAATTGATTATTTATAAATCATTTAACGATTAAATGAAAGATACATGCAAAAAGACCTTTTGGTCATTTCCTAATTAATGTGTATTTGTATTTTATATATGATTTATTAAATACACATTAATTAAATGTCAAATTGTGATATTTGACATATATCATTAATATATGTATTTGAGATATTTAAAGTAAATATAAAACATATATTTGAGATATTTGTATTAAATTAATTATTTAATTGTTAAATGATTTAAGTAATTAAAATATAAATATCTACCATTATGATAAAGTTTGGAAATGATTAATTTGTGTATAAGTTTGACTTTGGTTTAAATGTGTTAAAAAGGCATATGACTTCATTGATACTTTGGTTTTGAAAATTGAAAAACATATCTTGTATTTTTTATCATCCAATTTTTAGGCATGACCTAAGTATTTAAGGATTTCATTTTTTTCATTTGCTTTACTTTTTGCTAAGCCTCCAAATATTACAAAAAGAAAAGTTGAGAGAAAAAGTGTAGAGAAAAAAAGAAATCCAAATGAAACTTGAAGATTTATAAGTTTTTTCTACTTTCTTTCAACTAGAAAAATATTTCTAAGGTTCTTGGCTACAACATGTGATGCTTGGTAGTTTTCTACTTTCCTTCAAGCATGAATTGCTTATAAATGGTGTATAAGCACACTTTTGATCATTTGATGATCTTGTTGTCATTCTAGAGTTTTTAGGCCACTCTTTGATGACATAGAATTATTCTTGAGTTATTTCAAAATTGGTGGGACTTTTTTGGTGTTGTAGAGACTTGATTAAAGTATTGGATTTGTTAGTTTTTGGTTAATTTGTTAATTGGACTAATTTTATAAATTAGGGTTCTTAACCTTTTTCAATTTTGGGACTTTTCATATATGTGTTGTATAATTATGTATATATGATGTATATTTAATTTGGTATTGATTGGATATCATCTAATGTTGTTTTGAACAAGATTAGACCAAAATGTAAAATCTGAAAAATTATGGGCACCTCTCAGCAATTTGAAAAAAAATGGGATTTTTTGTTGCAAATTATATTTTGATGTATTGGTCATGTATAAATCATTTTGGGAGTGATTTGAAATCACTTCAATTTGTATTTGACAAAGACGATTAAAATGAATAAAATGTAAAAGTTTGGGGTCTTGCGACAATTAAGTTAAAATATGATTTTTGGGGTAAAAAATTTCAGTTTTAAGTATTGAGTAATTAGAATAAGTAATTTTATTATAATTTCCAAAGAAAAATTATTGAAATCGAAAAATTTTTATTTTCCCCGTTCCGCTGCGTTACCCGGATTTGTCCCATAAAAATCCCAACACTTATAAGGGTACAACTTAGGATCTTATCGGCGAAAGATTGTCCAACAACTCGGTCTCCTCACTCAAGGGTTCAATCGACTAAGTGAATCACCTGTTATATACCTAAAGATATAAAAGATTGTCCATAACTATATCTCCCCACTCAAGGGTCCAATTGACTAAGTGAATGCACCTTAATATCCAAGGGTACGTGCCAATAAGTGACGGTTATCATCGCATACCAATCCACCGTCTTGAGTGAAAGCGATTTCTCGATATGCAACGCCATCAGGGTTAAAAATGGTATGCAAAAGATAAAGACATAGTTCTCCTCAATCTCGCCATAAATATTATAAAGCATTTTTTTCGGGGCTAATTCTCTATCCTAAGTGGAGTCGCCATCTATAGGAGTAAAGTGAGGTTTACCGCTATGCCTATGACGTCGATGACCACTACACAGTTGGGCTCACATCCAGTAAAGAGTATGGATAATCCCATGGGGGGACTTACCAGAGAATAAGGGAGTTGTCACTCGATATGAGACACCATAAGTGATTTAAGGTCGCACTACACCCATCGTAAGGTCTGACCTTAAACCCATTTTGCATCGAAATGATCATTTACTGATGCCAATATAATATTTATGCTTGAAAAAGGTATCCTCATATCTTATAATACAATTTCACATGCAATACAACTTATATAACATACAAGTTTGCAAACACATAATAAAATACAGTAAATTTTAAATGCATAAATAAAATATTACAATAATAATTAAACAAACTGAAACAGGTTAAAACATGTATTATGTGGGCCTGGCCAGACATGGCCTAAGGTCGGTCAAATAAATCATGCAATCTTCATGTCCGGCCAGACTTACTGGAAGTCCGGCCAGATGTACTGTGTAGTCCAGAAACACAGAAACATTTATACACAAGAACAAATATAGTAAACATGCATACATATATATTCATATTGAAATGGTCATCTCCCAGTGGTACGTGGAGTTGTATCCCGAGTGCGAATCATATTACCGTCTATTTGAAATCAGCTATGGAACTTACGTTTGGGTTTCTATCCTATATACCACAGGGATCATACAGTCGGATGTAAAACAAGTGAGGCCAAACATATTGCATGCCAGATCGGAAAATTTTTACAGATCAGATAGTAAACAACATAGTATGCATATTAATCTTATCTTAAACAGCATATGCATATCATATATTAACGCAGTAAAATAAGCAACTGATAAGTGTGGTTTATACCCACTTATTCATGCATTCTGAACTTACTATTTTGTAAGATTCCATATCATTTAATGTATTTTGTAGTTTGTTTTAAGTTTTATTAGTAGGAAGCATTAAGACATGGATCTTGGAGCAATTATACGTGTTTTGGGACCTTACAAATGCATCAAAATCACGCGGTAAAGTAGAAAACGCATAAAACATCACACCAGAAAAATTGACTGGCGTTGCAGCGTCACTTCTGGCATCGCGACGCCTCTTGAACATGAATCTATAGTGATTTCCTAAGAGTTTGCATCGCAACGCCAATTCTGGTGCCATGACGCTGTTGGATTTTTTGGGTCAAACCAAGATCATATTAAGCATAAAATGGTGTGAATAAATAAAGTAAAATAGCGGAAATACTTACTTTGATCGGCTTGGATGTTGGTGTAGAGTTCAAAACTTTTGCCTCCATGGAAGTTGCTCCAAGCTTCTCCTTTGATGTATGTGTTGGGTTTCTACTATAGTCCCAAGATCATTCAAGCTATGAATATAATGTGAATATAATAAAGAAGTATGACGGAATCATACTTACAATGAACGGATTTGTGATGCGAAGAACAAAAAATTTTCCTTGCTCCTTCCTTGAAGCTCTCGGCAATGCCCAAGTTTTGTGCTCCTTGTTTTCGGTCAAGCCCTCCATGGATGATCTTCAAGCTCCAAGCTTTGTGAATGGATTCCATGCTCAAGGGTTTGTTTCCTTATCACCTATGAATGACTCTTTAGTGTGCTAGCACTTGGAAAAATTTGCCACAAATCCTTCCTTTGCTTCTTGTGACTCTCGGCATTGAGAGAGAAATTTTGGGTCTATGGCCGAATGGGAGGGAGAGAGAGAAGAGAAGTTGTAATGTGCAATTGGTTTTTGATTTTCAAAAAACAAATACCAAATCCCACTTTTCAAAAAAATGGTACAAGACTTTAAAGTCTTCCAACAACTCACATCAATCAATGATGACAAGCATCACATCACTCAAAGTGATATGACTTCCATCAGTTGATTGACTAATGATGTGACGCGTGATGTGACTTGTGGGCCCCACTTGATTCGAAATGTGAGTGGGCCCGCAAACACTCCCGGGCTCGAGTTCGCTAATTCCGAAGTAACGAATTTTCCGTTGCGACGTAATTAAATCAAATTTAATTAAATAATTATGCCTAGCAAAATTACTATTCACATCGCTAGCGAATTAATTCTAAATTAACTCGTTCGCCTGAATTAAAATCTAATTTTAATTCCGCGTCGAAATCTAATTTCGTTTAATATATCGAATATATTATTTTATCGATTAATTCCAAATTAATCGTTATCTCTCTTTAAATAATATTTTATCCCAGATAAAATATCTCCGTAATTAATCCTAGATTAATTTTCTCTATCTACTAATTAATCCCAGATTAATAATGTGCGAGTCATACGTCATCGGTGAATCTTCGGGAAGCGACCCATGAGATCCCGGATATGTTGGTAGTAAATTCGGTCGTCGTACTATCCGAATACGTACGTACCTAGTACTACGTTTTTACCGATTTACAAGACATGGTTGGCTGCTAGCAAAGTACCGTGCCTACCCAATTCTCCAGAACTATTCTTAAAGGAATATATAATCTATATCAGGCGTAGTATACGTAGTATTGGGTATTGCGATCCAGTATCGGATGTCACGTGCAAGGCTTGGGGTTGGAATTGTGTCTGCCCCGTACGAAGCACATATCGGACCTCTGGTAACTAGTATCTATAATCGGATAAACATGACCTAGTAATATTATCCCAATAGTTGCAGCATATAAGAGCACAAGTTTCGTATCCTACGTGATCATCTTCTCCACTATGACTGGGGTGATACTTCCATCTTAACATCACACCCAATACACTACGATTCTCAATATACCCAGAAGAGGCGTACACAGAACCGGTTAAAGCCCTGGACGACCAAAACCAAAGTACATTGATTGTCGCAAGTATTAGCGTTGCAAGTCTCAGGTTAAGACCAAATACACCTACCCTGATTCGGACTTCCATAGACACATAGTCATACTACCAATGGAATTCTGAGGGGTATATCTAGAGCGAAGCTGTTTCCGTACCATCGGTAAACACAACCTCCTATTACACTTGCATGAGTATCCAATACCCAAATATATGAGAACTATACCGTTATGCTCCCATAACACGCACAAGTGCAATACTAGTCTATTCCGCATTATCGATGTCCAATCTCGATAATACTCTGACTAGGGATATTTTAATGATTAAACCTTCTTGGATTGATACTGTCTCATATCTTATAAATCCGAAACTAATCATACAGACTTTTATCATTTATGTATCTTGGTAATCCAATTACAAATGATAAAAGAGCAATTTCCTTTGTCACATAGTTAATTTGTACAACAACACCATATTATGTACAAATAGTGATGCTATGGGTCATAATTGTCCAACAATCTCCCACTTGGCCTATAGCCAATCACTCAAGTGTCCTACACTTGAACTATGTACGGGTCGCTCAAACTTCTGCTGAGAAAAATGCTTTCGTCAGCGGATTTACAAACTTATCATCTGATGCGATTTATTCGATCATCACATCGCCACGATGTATGATCCGAAAGAATCAGATGAATAATTGAAGTATATACTTGGATTGTTGATGAGACCATTAATTCTTTAGCCTGTGCTGTAGCCTAGCTCAGCTGCTAACAGAACTACTCCTAATCTAATTAGGATTATTTAGATCCTAAGTGCTTTTATTGCTGCCTCAGCTGCAATAATATTCTGCTTTTATTGTTTATTCGGCAACAGTATCTTGCTTGGAAGATTTCCAGCTCATTGTTCCTATATTCAAACTATATATAGTACCTTTATTATGACTTATAGTCATTTTTATCGGTTTGGAAACTTACAACGGTGAACCCAGTCACTTCAAGTTCTCCTCCCCCATAGTATAAGAAAACATCCTTAGTTCATCTAAGATACTTAAGGATGTTCTTAACATCAATCCAGTGACTATCACTTGGATTGGCCTGATTATGACTCCATATGCTCAAAGCATATGAGACACCAGGTCGCGTACATTTATTTCAATGTACGTGTCCTCGGAGAGTGCCAACAACCTTTAGATCTATCCCAGTAGATCTTTATTCCTAGAATAAAGGTTGTCTCTCCCAAGAATTCTACGGAGAATTTTTGGGAAAGCCAAGCTTTCACCGATTGTATTATGGGAATGTCATTTCCAAGAAATGATACATCATCATTATGTAGGACAATCACTTTCAGTGCGCTCCCACTAACCTCCTTATATACACAAGAATCATTTTCATTTTTGAATTAAATCATATACCATTATGATTACCTCAAAATGATAGTTCCAAGAACACAATGTTTGCTTCAATCCATAAATGGATCGAATTAACTTGAAAACCTTGTTTGCTTGTTTTGGAACGACAAAACCGTCAGGATGTTGTAAACATCCTCCAAAAGGTTTCCGTTTAAGGAAATCGATTTTGACGTTTAGCTGCCATATTTCATAAATGAAACATGCAGCATTAGCAAGCATTATCCAAATGGATTTAACCATGGCAACGAGTAAAAGGTTTCGTCGTAATCAACACAATGTTGATAACGATACATTTTCGCTACAAGCCTAGCTTTGTACGTTGGTATGTTGCCATCCATGTATGTCTTCCTTGAAGACTTATATAGTACCAATAGGCACAATGCCTTCCGATTACATCAACCAATGTCCAATTTTGGTTGGTATACATGGAATCCATTTCGGACTTCATGGCACTTTGCTATAATAGGGAGTCGATACCTTGTATCACTTCCTCATACGTAGTCGGTCTGTCTTCTTTAATAAGATTGACATCTTTACGAGGTGAGATCAGAAACTCATACCTCGTTTTTTTCCCACTCTCTCCGACTTACGCGGTTCTTTTGTATTCGAAGATTATGGTACAATTTCATCTTGATGAACTGTTTGTGTTCCATTAGGACTCGGTGCCTGGAACAGTATTACTCTGATTTTCATCAAGTTTTACTTTCCTCCCACTTACCACTGCATATAGGTATTCCTCTTAGGAAAACCGCATGGAAAGCAACAATTAAATTATTCTCTTGTGAGTTGTATAAGTACTATACTTTGGTTTCCCTAGGATAACCTACAAATAGACACTTATCCAATTTGGGTTTTAGTTTGGTATCATCCAAACATATGCCCAACATTCCCAAATCTCCAGGAATGAGAAAACATAGTTTTTTTCCTATTCATATCTAATATGAAATATGTCTAACAGATTTTCATGGAACCTTATTCAAAATAAGTTTTGCGCTGTTAAATGCGTATCCCTTGAAGGAAAATGGTAGCTCAGAGCGACTCATGATTAACCTTATCATGTCCAACAAAATTCGGTTTCTCCGTTTGGACACACCGCTCAATTAAGGTGTTCCAGGAGGAGTCCACTATGAAAGAATACTATACTCTTTCAAGTAATTGAGAAACTTATTGTTTAAGTATTTTCATCACGGTCCAATCGTGATGTTTTTATAGTTTAGCCGATCTGTCTGTCTACTTCGTGTCGAAACTCTTTGAATTTATCAAAAGTTTTCGATTCGTGTTTCAAAAGAAACACATAACCATAACGCGATGCCACATTCGTAAAGGTTACGAAGTATTCATATCCACCTCTAGCCTAGCTAGATATGGGCCCACTTACGTCACTATGAACGAAGGCTAACTGATCGGTGGCACTTGCACTTTTACCAAGTAAAAGGTGTTTTAGGCATTTTGCCTAATAAACTAGATTCGTAGACATTATTTGAATAGGATCAAATCTGTCCTAGTATCCACTCTTTAAAAGTGTGGATATACGAGTCTTATTTAATGTCTCCCAGACAACAATGCCAAAAATAAGTCTCATCTGATTAAATCAGGTTTGAGCTATTTGTTTGTCATGTTATATGTTTGAGATTCATTTATATTCAAAATATAAGTACTGTTATTCACATCTAATGTGTTTATCTCAATATCATCTTTATAAAATAAAACACTTTAGTGTTCTAGAATATAAAGGTATACCCGCAACGAGTTATACTCTGATATAGAGATATTGTTTCTAGTCAAACTAGGTACATTTTAACAGTTTCCTAATTTAAGTACACACCCGAAGGGTAGTTCCTAAACTTAGGTTTCTACAGTTAAAACAACGACTCTCGTCCCGTTTACGACTCGTAGGTCAATCTCAACTGAAGTCAGTATCCTGCTAATTAGCAGATTCTGCACATCAGTACATATATTATGTACCACATCTTGTATCAAAATCCAATTTTGAAACTAATAGTGAACATGTTTATGACAATCATACTTAAAGTCATAGTCTTGACCCTCTTCACTTCCTTCATGTGTGCCTTATCCATACGATAGTCACGCATCTAGTGACCCCGTTTGCCACAATTTAGCCAGACATCTTGGGATATGTTCTTTGTCTTCCTAGAAGACTGTGATGATTTTGCCTTTGCCCATTTTAGAAGCTCTGGCTCTGCCTCCTTGAGCATAGCCGTCAACTCTCCAAGAGTTTACTCTTGGTTCATAATTAACCTGCCCCAGCTTTCGGGTAGAGACTATAAGATCAAATCTTGGTAGTCTCGGCCACGTAGGTAATGGCCAGCTAACCTAGCTGATCGATGTCAGCAATCATCTGCGACACCTAGTGCTCTACAGATGTACCCTCTGACATACACGAGCTAAAGAGCTTCTTATGACATTTGTACTTCTAAGATATAAATCTATGAAGATCTTTAATTTAATCATCAAGGTACAAGGATCTAATCCTTAATTTTGATGACGGAATTAAAGTGTCATTGCGGTAAGCATAATGGATTGAGCACTAAAGTTATCATCACATGAATCTTCCAAAGATCATGTTCTACTATTTACTCAACTCCGGGCTTAGGCCCAAGAGGTTGCTCTATCAAATAGAGTAACTTCTTAGTTCCCAGGACTATTCTGAGGTTCAATTCCCAATCTAAAAATTAAAGCCGTTTAATGACATTTTTTCCCAGGATTATGTTTTTAAACACTAATCTTTCAGTTATCTTGATTGCTATAGTCCAACTATCCAATCAACGATTTCAGGTACTATTTAATATAATGATTACTATAGTCTAACTATATAATCAACTATAATTTAATTGGTTAAATTCAAATATATTGATCACTATAATCAATTATATAATCAACTATAATTTAATTAATTAAATTCAAATATATTGATTACTATAATCCAATTATATAATCAACTATAATTTGAAGTAGTTTGAATACAGTCCAACTGTTTAATTTAAAACAACAATTAAATATTAGTCCAACTAATATATTTATGTATTGACAAAAAATTGAAATGAGCGCGTATTGGCAAGTATCTAAACGAAATTGCAAATTTAATACTTGCCTCCCACTATTTTTTGGCGAGCCTCTAACCCTCTGTTGAGTACTCGGGAAACCTTATTTCCTAGTGGGCTAGGATCCCGTTAAATAACACACAACCTTGACTTTGGCCAACAAGCTGTATGATATTTAACTAGGTAGATCTCTAAGATCAATTGGATCTCATCCAATTCCTAGATCCAGTAGGTGGACATCCAAGTCCGAAACATATATCTTATTTATGCCAATATATCCAATATATTGCCTAACCTTTTTCCTCTGAATCAATTAAGTCTTGGCTTTGGGACAACAAACTTAATGATTCCAGTTAAGCGGGACCCATTGACTTTGGAAAACTTCGTAATCGATGTCGATGGACAAGAAGTGATCTTGACTTTGGCCAACAAATCACAACTTGGAAAAGACATGCGATATGGAACAAAGCCTTCATGATTCAAACACATCTGCGATGGACAAAGGTCTTGACTTTGGCCAACAAATCAGTGCCAATCTTGGATCTTGAGAATGAATCATTCAATGGAAGGAAAAACGCTTAATATATGTTGAGGGTTTTTCGCGTAATTGGCAACCAATTAATTATCTTTGTTTAGGTCTCATCATACACCCTTAAACATGCATTCTAAAAGCACAATAAGGCGCGATAAATAAATTAATAATGATATGCGGATGGATATTTAAAACAACTTGTTCCTAGAAGAAATCTCTCAATTTCCTCTCTCATGCTAGCACAAATCTTACTTCTACCCAATTACATAACACTTCTAAAGAAACCTCATTTACATTGGGGGGAATATGTGAGAAGAGAAATATAAAGAGTCAAGAGGTAATAGGCTGGACACGCAGGTCCAATTTAATAAATTCTAAATTTATTACAACAATTTCCAAAATTGCCCTCACCCATCTAATATCCATCCGATATACATTATTCATACATCACATCCATGTATTCACATAAAGGATGTTATCAATCAATCTAATCCAATTAATTAATCTGAAATTAATGACCATCCAATGTTCAAACAACGATTTGATTTGTGCGAGTCAAACTCGTTTTAAGAATAAGTACTCAAAGTACGAATTCTTGAATTATATTAAACTACAATATTAAATCCAATTTAATTTGTATTCAATACTAATTATTTATTTAATTCCAAATTAAATAATTACACTTTATTAATGTGCCTTTAGCGACTTAGATTCTAAATCTAATCTTATCGGGTCTCAAAGCCCAATTAACATCCAATGTCGATTTAATTAAAGTCCAATGGGCTTTCAATTAATTTATAAGGCATGGACTTTGGCAACCAAAGCCCAATAAGGAATCATCTTTGCCAAAAATCAATTTAGGCCCATTAGGCCCAATTAACATTTTAAAGGCCCATTTTATTAAATTTGGACTTTATGGATATGGTTTTGGGCCCAATTGGATCCAACCAATTAACCTAAACCAAACTTGGCCCAACCAAGCCCATTAAGCCCAAATACAACTTTATTAGCCCAATTCCAAATTTAAGCCCAATTAATTTAATTACAATATTCCAACTATCACAATTAAATAAATTTAAAGTGCATAGCAATAATTAATTAACCAAATTAACATTTCCAAAATACCAATTTACTTAATTAATCATGCTAATCATCATCAACACATGTCCAACATTATTGAATCAAAAATCAACTCATTTTCATGCTTATAAGTCACGACATTTTAGGGGTTTTGTCCAATTTCGATTTTAATCCAATTAAATCCTAAATCAACAATTCACAAGTCTTTCAAACTCATCCAATGATTCAAAAAAAAAAAAATCACCATGACATTTAGGGCACTAAACTTTTGGCCAAGCCTAAATTTTAGGGAAAATCCAATCCAATTCAATTTCCATCAAATTGATCATGCATAACACTATGTTATCATCATTCAAGCATACTCAATCAAACAATTTCATCAAAACATGCTCAAATCAATTTTACCCAAATTTTACCCTAAATCAATTTTATGCTTAATCAAGGCTCTTGATACCATTGTTGGGTTTCTACTATAGTCCCAAGATCATTCAAGCTATGAAAATAATGTGAATATAATAAAGAAGTATGGCGGAATCATACTTACAATGAAGGGATTTGCGATGCGAAGAACACAAAATTTTCCTTGCTCATTCATTGAAGCTCTCGGCAATGCCCAAGTTTTGTGCTCCTTGTTTTCGGTCAAGCCCTCCATGGATGATCTTCAAGCTCCAAGATTTGTGAATGGATTTCATGCTCAAGGGTTTGTTTCCTTATCACCTATGAATGACTCTTTAGTGTGCTAGCACTTGGAAAAATTTTCCACAAATCATTCCTTTGCTCCTTGTGACTCTCAGCATTGAGAGAGAAATTTTGGGTCTATGGCCGAATGGGAGGGAGAGAGAAAAGAGAAGTTGTAATGTGTAATTGGTTTTTGATTTTCAAAAAATAAATACCAAATCCCACTTTTCAAAAAAATGGTACAAGACTTTAAAGTCTTCCAACAACTCACATCAATCAATGATGACAAGCATCACATCATTCAAAGTGATGTGACTTCCATCACTTGATTGACTAATGATGTGACGCGTGATGTGACTTGTGGGCCCCACTTGATTCGAAATGTGAGTGGGCCCGCAAACACTCCCGGGCTCGGGTTCGTTAATTCCGAATTAACGAATTTTCCGTTGTGACGTAATTAAATCAAATTTAATTAAATAATTATGCCTAGCAAAATTACTATTCACGTCGCTAGCGAATTAATTCTAAATTAACTCGTTCGCCCGAATTAAAATCTAATTTTAATTCCGCGTCGAAATCTAATTTCGGTTAATATATCGAATATATTATTTTATCGATTAATTCCAAATTAATCGTTCTCTCTCTTTAAATAATATTTTATCCCAGATAAAATATCTCCGTAATTAATCCTAGATTAATTTTCTCTCTCTACTAATTAATCCCAGATTAATAATGTGCGAGTCATACGTCATCGGTGAATCTTCGGGAAGCGACCCATGAGATCCCCAGATATGTTGGCAGTAAATCCGGTCGTCGGACTATCCAAATACGTACGTACCTAGTACTACATTTTTACCGATTTATAAGACATGGTTGGCTTCTAGCAAAGCACCGTGCCTACCCAATTCTCCAGAAATATTCTTGAAGGAATATATAATCTATATCAGGCGTAGTATACGTAGTATTGCGTATTGCGATCGAGTATCGGATGTCACGTGCAAGGCCTGGGGCTGGAATTGTGTCTGCCCCGTACGAAGCACATATCGAATCTCTAGTAACTAGTCTCTATAATCGGATAAACATGACCTAGTCATATTATCCCGATAGCTGCAGCATATAAGAGCACCAGTTCCGTATCCTACGTGATCATCATCTCCACTATGACTGGAGTGATACTTCCATCTTGACATCACACCCAATACACTACTACGATTCTCAATATACCAAAAGAGGCGTACACAGAACCGGTTTAAAGCCCTGGACGACCAAAACCAAAGTACATTGATTGTCGCAAGTATTAGCGTTCAAGTCTCAGGTTAAGACCAAATACACCTACCCTGATTCAGACTTCCATAGACACATAGTCATACTACCAATGGAATTTCGAGGGGTCTATCCAGAGCGAAGCTGTTTCCGTACTATCGGTAAAACAACCTCCTATTACACTTGCATGAGTATCCAATACCCAAATATATGAGAACTATGTCGTTATGCTCCCATAACACGCACAAGTGCAATACTAGTCTATTCCGCATTATCGATGTCCAATCTCGATAATACTCCGTCTAGGGATGCTTTAATGATTAAACCTTCATGGATTGATACTGTCTCATATCTTATCAATCCGGAACTAATCATACAGACTTTTATCATTTATGTATCATGGTAATCCAATTACAAATGATAAAATAGCAATTTCCTTTGTCACATAGTTAATTTGTACAAAAACACCATGTTCTGTACAAATAGTGATACTATGGGTCATAATTGTCCAACAGTATATTGAGCTTCCAAGCTTGTCCTTGAATTCCAAAATCATTGATTAGTGTCCCTAACACCTTTGTATGACTCTTTAAGTGTGCTAGCACTAAAAAAAATTGCAACAATTTCTTCCTTGTTCTATGATAGTTTCGGCCAAGCCAAATGGGAGAGGAAGAAGATGAAGTTCACTCCCAAGGCATGAAGTTTGGGAGAGAGAGAGTGATTTTGTGTAATAAAACAATTATGATATACCAAAACCAAACTTTTGGTATTAGTCATTCCAAATGACAAAGAGTGTAAAATAAGCAACCACCAACTCTATCACCATAAAGTAACAAAGTTGACTAGTTGATGTGACTTGTGGGCCCCACTTTAATTCGAAATCTGAGTAGGCCCACAAACACGTTCTGGGCTCGGGTTCGTTAATTCTGAATTAACGAATTTTCCGTTGCGACGTAATTAAATCAATTTTAATTAAATAATTATGACTAGCAAAATTACTATTCATATCGCTCGCGAATTAATTCTAAATTAATTCGTTCGCCCGAATTAAAATCTAATTTTAATTCCATTATGAAATCTAATTTCATTTAATATATCGAATATATTATTTTATCGATTAATTCCAAATTAATCGTTCTCTCTCTTCTAGTTGAATTTTATCCCAGATAAAATTCTCCGCAATTAATCCCAGATTAATTTTCTCTCTTTTATAATTATCCTAGATTAATTTAGTGTTCGATAATATACGTCATCGGTGAATCTTCGGGAAGCGACCCATGAGATCCCTGGATATGTTGGCAGTAAATCCGGTCGTCGGATTATCCGAACACGTGTGTACCCGGTACCACGTTCTTACCGATTTACAAGACATGATTGGCTTCTAGCTAAACACCGTGCCTACCCAATTCTCCAAAAATATTCTTTTAAGGAATATGTAATCTATGTATACGTAGTATTGCGTATTGTGATCCAGTATCGGATGTCACATGCTAGGCCTGGGGCTTGAATTATGTCTGCCCCGTACGAAGCATATATCGGATCTCTGGTAACTAGTCTCTATAATCGGATAAGCATGACCTAGTCATATTATCCCGATGATTTCACTACATAAGAGTACTAGTTCCGTATCCTACGTGATCATCATCTCCATATGACTGAAGTGATACTTCCATCTTTACATCACACCCAATACACTACGATTCTCAGTATACCCAGAAGAGGCGTACACAGAACCTGTTAAAACCCTGGACGACCAAAACCAAAGTATACTGATTGTAACAAGTATTAGCGATGCAAGTCTCAAGTTAAGACCAAATACACCTACCCTGATTCGGATTCCCATAGACACATAGTCATACTACCAATGGGATTCCAATGGGTCTAAATCCAGAGCGAAGCTGTTTCCGTACCATCGGTAACAGAATATCTTATCACACTTGCATGAGTATCCAATACTTAAATATATGAGAACTATGCTGTTACGCTTCCATAACACGCACAAGTGCAATACTAGTCTATTCCATATTATCGATGTCCAGTCTCGATAATACTACGACTAGGGATATTTAATAATTAAACCTTTATGGATTGATATGTCTCATATCTTATAATTCGGAACTAATCATAAGGACTTTATCATTTATATATATCCCGGTAATCCAATTACAAATTGATTAAAAGAGAGCAATTTCCTTTGTCACATAGTTAATTTGTACAACAACGCCATGTTCTGTACAAATAGTGATGCTATGGGTCATAATTGTCTACAGACGCTGCGATAAAATTCCAGAATCTTAATAAAGTCGTATTTTACATGCACAATGACTCCAGGACTTCCCTATAAATATAGAAGCTCGTCCAAAACCCTAAAGGAGAGACCAATACACAACAAAGAGTTCAAAACATATTTTAGAGAGATCCAAAGAGGAAGAATGAAGAGCAATAAGGGGAGACGAAGGCGGTGACGTCCGAAGACGAAAAGATTCGATTCAGGTTTTATCTTCTAGTTTACTTTTTTTTTAAACTCTAATAATTTCTATTAGATTCATGACCCTATTTTCATTATTTTTATCTTTAGTCATGAACTAACTCTAGTATTCTGGAGGATGATGTAGCCAATGTTTGAACCTATGTTATTGATCGGTGGTAATCACACATGTAACACAAGCGCAAGTATCACTCAAGTAGTATAAAAATATCGATCCCACGAGGACTTAATTTCTAATGTTGTTATTAATTATTGATTCTATTTATTTACAAGTATCTAATTAAAGGGAGAATGGAATGATTGCTTGATTGGTTGGTTGAATGTGGATTTGCTAAATAAATAAATATACAAAAGAAAATAGTAAGGAAAATAAAAAAAGACACAAAATCTAAGGTTGTGATTCCACACAATATATTCTAATGATGAAATTGATTTCTCTATATGTGTAATAAATCTGTTTGCTAACCTGGAACACGAAAATATGCAAAAGCCTCTGTCGATGGTCATACGCAAATACCCAAAATAACCCAATTAACTATATTCCTATGTAAACCAAGTTATATGAATTCATTAAGTTCAAGTTCCAATTGTGGCTACCCCCGCCCGACAGGTATATGTCTATCCTGGAAGGAAATCTACCTAAGGGTCATCATGCCCTAAAGTGAGATCGTGAGCTATTGAATCTAAGACTGAAACCTAAAATCCATTTTCCAAGTTCATTTTTAGTTTACCACATCAATCTTATTGGTGATCAGGCAATAAAAAGCATTAAGCTTAAGATTCAATAAACAAACCAAAGCATTAAACATAATATAATTAAATCAATTATTAAGCATGTGAATATTGTGCTTCATCACTTCCCTAGAATAAAATAAAATACTGGGGGTTAGAGGATCCACTTTTACTATTTCTAAATTAGAAAACTCCCTTATTATAATATAAAAATTTTCATGATATTACCAACCGACCATATAAGCGGTATCATGATTTAGTCATGTTATAATTAATTCCAACCGACCATAAAAGCGGTATCCAATTTAGTTAGGTTAAAATTAATTTAATTAAGTCCAACCGACCATAATGGCGGTATCCAATTTAATCAGGTTTTAAGATAATTTATATATTATAATTTAAGGGAGATTAATCTAAATTATAATAATAAAGGCTTCACCCTTCCCCCAGCGGAAAATTAACTACAAAACATAAAAGAAATATAAAGTAAATAAACTACTATTACTAAAAATAAAAATACATAATTAAAATACTAAATAAAACTAAACAAACAAGATACAGTCCTTAATCTCCTATTAGGAACCTCAGGAAAGTATGAAAATTCTAAATGAAATCAACTTGAATTTATAGGAAAAATTTTGGCCTGCGCGTCGCGACGCGTCGTTGATTTATGACTCGTGTACGCGATTTGATGAGATGATGACATGTGGCTATCAGTAAAATTATTGGCTCGGTGTCGCGACGCATGTGGGCTTGCACGTCGCGACACTGACATCATGCTGATCCAAGGAATGACGCGTGTCGGTAGAGTGAATTATTATGCTGACGTCATACTGATGTAAGTGATGACGTGTCACGAGGCTGAATGATTGTGCTAACGTCATGGTAACGCAGGTTCTAATGTGCCACTGATGTGGCGATGATAAGTTTCAGCAGCACAGTAACACAGATGCGTCGCGATGCAGAAGGAGTGCGCGTCGCGACTCCAAAAAGATAATTTTGCCTTTTTTGTCCGGTTTTCATTGTTTTAGCCCCAAGTTGATTCCATTGAGTCCTAAAACTTTATTTATCTGCAAAATAACACAAAACACATCAAACCATTCTTAAAACTCGAGAAACCATACAAAATATTAGGTAAAATGGGCGGTAAATAGTGATATATTTTTCGCTTATCACACCCCCAAACCTAACATTTTGCTAGTCCTCGAGAAAAACAAATAAAATAAAATAAAATAAATAACTAAAACTAAATTAAACTAAGCCACTTTCGTAGGGATCACGATTACATTTAGCGTATGCAACATGCCTTTAAAACCTGTAGGTGTCCCTAGTGGACGAGTTATAGTCTCGTGAGGGCTTACAGTGACGATACCCACAAACGTCAATGAAATGCATACAAAAGTAAAAAAAAACAAAAGAAAAGAAAGAAATAAAATAAATGAAATAATCGCTAATATAACAATGTCCTCAGAGAATGTCTAGCAACAATTTAAAGGAACCTTCAAAATTCAAACTACAACTAAAATCCTTTCATTTGAAAAAAATTATCTAAATCAGACTCTGAGTGCGTGTGTGAATAACTCTGCAAACAGATTCGATTCTAAGTTATTAACTAGGTGAGTTTGTCTCAATTCTCAGTAGTTAATGGGTCAAACTAACCTGACTATCTAAAATTGTTCTGTCTACTACAATATGTGCAAAGTGTGGTATGTGAATTTTTATTTTTTGTAACATCTTTAATCCATGTAGCGAGCTTTAGGCCAGTGACTCCCAAACCAGATGGTTTAGGGTAATAGGTGTTAAAACACCTTTATGGACTTAATTACTCGGATCTCAGATGGTAAAAGTTATACCGTTTGATGCGAACAATCACTGCTTACTGAGGCAAGACGCCCGATTACTAAGTAAGAACTTTTATTTATTCTATCTTTTTTTTATCATACCGTACATCATAAAAAAATGTAGTCAGAAACAAATATTCAGGCAAATGGTCATTCATCAACCACTGATTATTTCAACTAGTCACTTTGTCAATTCCTTGTTATCTAACTGCTACAGAACTATTTTTTAAGTGCATATGAGTCTATCCTAGATATTAGGCTCAAAGTATAGGATAAAAGTGACAATAGCATTTATTTTTTCCTATATTTTTTACTAAGACAAACAATCTCATCATTAGACTCTATTTTTTTAAAGCATGCAAAGAAATTAAAACACACAAAACATGCAAAACACACGACACCCATGGAATAAAAATATACAGGAAAAGAAAAAAATGACGGAGAAGACAAATAAAAATAAACAACCTCACTTCAAACCTAAACCTAGCATTGTCCCCAATACGATACAAAACAAAAGAAATATAAAAGGAACAATGATACCGTGTTTGTTCAATCCTCAGCTTCCTAGTCCTCCTCGCTGTTGTCGCTTGGATAAGTTGGAATCTGATCCTCACTCAATCTTTGATGATGTGCCATTTGTTGAAGCAGTTGAGCGATGTAGTCGACCCGAGATTCCAACCGATCTACTCATTGTGATATGGAGCGAGATCGCGATGCTCTTCGCGTTGGTTGAGGTTGCTGTGGTTGTACAGGTGTTGATGAGGATGACCCAGCATGAGCATGCCTCTCTGCTTGGAGTTGATGGATAATGCGAGTGGTTAATGCAGTGGTGGGCTGCATCGATTCTTTCCTAAGGTACATGGGCACCCTGGCCCGCGTGCATAGGTTTGCAATTAAGCTGTAGTATAGCAGGCTAGTTTGTGTAGAACATGATGCCTAAGCTATGTTGGTCGATATAAACCCACCGACATCAATGGTATGGCCATTCAGCAGACAGTATAACAAGATCATTTATTCTTTAGTTACATTTATAATATGGGTGTCTGACAGCAATGGTCGGGGTAAGGAAATGAAACCAAACCCTTACATCTGACTTAAGATACCTAGAACCCATCTTTAAATATTCCTCGCTGCTACTCATATCCCGTGCAGCATTGGGGATGCAAAGTGTTTATGTGAGATGAGTCATATCTAAATTTTCCCTAGCTGTCGTATATTCATCTTCCTCTATATCCGGCTACCCTTAATACCTATTGATAGTGGTCCTATCGAACGTCACCTATTGACCTCGTACTAACACCTGGTACGCCTGATGTTCGTAAGCATTGGCGTAGAACTCACGGACAATTGGTACACAAGCAAGGTGAGGCTGCAGGCAAAGCTTATACCAGTGCCTAGTGGCGATGATTTTATCAATTTGGGGGAACTGTCCGGGGTTAATCTCAAAACCCCTCTCCATAATTGGGACTTTTTGTCCCATCCCCTTTTCATATCACCGCTCAGCAGCTGTCGATATAAAATTTATTGCATCGAAACTCATTCCGACTGCCACTGAGGTTCTCGTTCTTTTAGGGTCCATTTTCAATTTTCAAAATTTTGGCATAATTTCCCCTAAACTATCAAGATTTCCCAAAATTTCAACCTAACACTTCATAATTTCACAAAATCATCTTCGCCCCCAAATCTACAAATTTATCAATATCCAAAGCCACAAACACATGCCTAAAACTTCAAAACTATAACAGCAAAAATCACACCTCTTTTTTTTTTTTTTTAATTTTCGCACAACTACAAAAAACTGGAGATTTAAGGAAAGAAGTTACCAAAATCGCGAGCTTAATCCCAAATTCGAGTGGTTCACGCACAAATTCAATGGAAGATTGGTGAGTTGGGGAAGTGATTTGGTGAGATTTTCGTCCTCAAATACGAACTTGAAAAACGAAATGGAGGGTTGGGTTTCGTTTGGGAAGTGATTTTATGGGTTTTAATGCGTTTGATTGAAGGATTCGGTGATTTAAAGGTCAGATATGTGGAGAGATTTGAGAGAAAATGAAGAAAAATGCAGATGAGAAGTAAAGAAGATGACAAATAGCTTTTGTTTTGTGGCCTGGAATCACGTTCCTGTCGTGACGCGTAGTGTCTTCTGCGCTGCGATGCGGCGCCCTAAAAATTGAGGGTTCACGTGTATAGGTTAGTGTGTCGCAACACATGGGTTTACGTGTCGCGACACAGGCTTTTTTTGTTAAAATGTGAATCATTCAAACATATTCATTAAGATGCGTCTCAAGAGTTGATTCCTCACTCAGCCATCTCTGATAAATTGAATTTTTATCTTCGCAATTTTGTCAAACTTTATTATGTGATAACCCCGTTTTCACTGGTTTGCTTTGCCTTAAGTGCTCTGTCTGTGTTTTTCCCTGTAAAAATAACACATAAAATTGAAAACTTTACAACATGTTCACACAAAATATATAAAGAAAAATAAAAACACTTTAAATAAAAATAAAATTTTTGCATGAGTTGCCTCTCTGCTAGCGCTAAATATTTCATCTTCAGCCAGACGTGTCTGAAGTCCATCTGTCAAAGAGGCTTCAACGTGGTTTTGGATGTCCGATTAAAGACAATCCCATGTGCATTGCTTTTGAAGGGTCTCTTCCAACGATGAAGTGGCCAAAAGAATTTTGTCTCATTTAGTGTTTGTGCCACCTTCTTAAACTTTGTTGCTCCAGTGGTTCCTGAAAGAAAAGAAAGAAAATCAGGAGGTCTCATATGGTGCTTGACTTTGAATAGGAGTTCCATTCTGTCACTTCTGGGTGGTGTCTTTGATTTTACTACTCCCAATACAGTGATGTTTCTCCTGAATGCATGAGATATTCATATGGTCAGACATTTGCTCCTCCATTTGTTTTTTATCTTGCTCCACTTTTTCTTCACAGATGTACTTCAGAATTTCTTTGTTCAGCTCTTCATATGTCATATGTGAAATGCATGCTCCATATGTGTCAACCTGCAGATGTAAAGATATGTCTGATTGTAGGCCTTTATCCTCTGTGGTTGGTATGAACGGCTTAGGTACATCTTCTTTAAATATTTGTGCAATGCATGCTCCAAGATCTTCATTTTGAGGATGCAGAGTTTCATCCTCATTTGTTGGTGTAGTTGGTACATACATCTCTGCTACGTGTTCCTCCTCAGAGTCTGATGAATAATCAAGATCAATTTGAGATTCTACTTGTTCGGGCACCTAAACTGATACCTATGATTCTTGATACTGCTCAGCCTATTCTTTTGTTAAGGTGTCATCGTGAAATACTTGTGTACAACGGTGGTAATCACACACGTAACACAAATGTACGTATCGCTCAAGTAGTATAAAAATATCGATCCTACGAGGACTTAATTTCTACTGTTGTTATTATTTATTGATTATAATTATTTACATGTATCTAATTAAAGGGAGAAGGGAATGATTGCTTGATTGGTTAGTTGAATATGGATTTGCCAAATAAATAAATACAGAAAAGAAAATACTAAGGAAAATAAACAAAAGACACAGATATCTAGGGTTGTGATTCCACAAAATATTATTCTAATGATGAATTGATTCTTTTATATATGTGCAATAAATCAGTTTGCTAACCTGGAACACGAAAATATGCAAAAGCCTCTATCGATGGTCAGATGCAAATACCCAAAATAACCCAAATAACTATATTCCTATGTTAACCAAGTTATCTGAATTCATTAAGTTCAAGTTCCAATTGTGGCTACCCCCGCCCGACAGGTATATGTCTATCCTGGAAGGAAATCTACCTAAGGGTCATCATGCCCTAAAGTGAGATTGTGAGCTATTGAATCTAAGGCTGAAACCTAAAATCCCTTTTCCAAGTTCATTTTTAGTTTACCACATCAATCTTATTGGTGATCAGGCAACAAAAGCATTAAGCTTAAGATTCATAAAACAAACCAAAACATTAAACATAATATAATTAAATCAATTATTAAGCATGTGAATATTGTGCTTCATCACTTCCCTAGAATAAAATAAAATGCTGGGGGTTAGGGGATCCACTTTTACTATTTCTAAATTAGAAATCTCCCTTATTATAATATAAAAATTTGCATGATATTACCAACCGACCATATAGGCGGTATCCTGATTCAGTCATGTTATAATTAATTCCAACCGACCATAAAGGCGGTATCCAATTTAGTCAGGTTAAAATCAATTTAATTAAGTCCAACCGACCATAAATGCGATATCCAATTTAATCAGGTTTTAAGATAATTTATATATTATAATTTAAGGAAGATTAATCTAAATTATAATAATAAAAGCTTCATCCTTCCCCTAATGGAAAATTAACTACAAAACATAAAAGAAATATAAAGTAAATAAACTACTATTACTAAAAATAAAAATACATAATTAAAATACTAAATAAAACTAAACAAACAAGATAAAGTCCTTAATCCCCTATTAGGAACCTCAGGAAAGTATTAAAATTTGAAAGATAAAGCACTTTTTCGGCCTGCGCGTCGCGACGCGTGGAACTATACGCGTCGTGACCCGTCGTTGATTTGTGACGTGTGTTCGCGATTTGATTAGATGATGATATACAGCTGTCGTAAAAAATTATTGGCTCGCTGTCGCGACACGTGAGGGCTTGCGCTTTGTGACGTTGACGTCATGCTGACGCAATGAATGACATGTTTCGGCAGAGTGAATTATTGTGCTGACGTAAGTGATGATGTGTCATGAGGCTAAATGATTGTTCTGATGTCATGATGCTGTCATGATGATGCAAGTTATGATGTGGCGATGATGAGTGTCGGCAGCATAATAATGTAGGCGCATCGCGATGCCAAAAAGACAATTTTTCTATTTTTGTCCGGTTTTCGCTGTTTTAGCCCCAAGTTGATTCCATTGAGTCCCAAAACTTTATTTATATGTAAAATAACATAAAACACATCAAACCGTTCATAAAATGCATGAAACCATACAAAATATTAGGTAAAATGGCGGTAAATAGTGATATATTTTCCGCTCATCAGTTATATTTCCCAATTTAATTGTTATGAAATTTTGAATTAGTTTATTTATATATTATTGTGTTTAATGCTTCTAGTTTGTTGGCCACAAATTGAAATGATGCATGTTTAGAATCTATTTCTCGGGATAGGGGATTTTGAATAGGATCCAGAGAATATAACTTAGGAGATTTGTAGAGTTTGGGAGAATCTATAATCCCTTCGAAGTCATTGACAAAGAATCACATAGCGTAATGAATTGTTAATTACTAGATTTTTATAGGGATATCGAAGTCTGTAATTGATAATATATTCACTCGGCACTCGGGAGAGGGAGTTAGAATAACTTAGGATTATTGGCATATAAATTACTAAACTGAATAAGAATAGATTGGCATAACAAATACAAAATGGATAGCTAGGTGAAATCAGACTCTAGAATCTCTCATATCCTGGTCTATCTTTATCAAACGTTTTGTTTCTTTATTATTTATTTTTTTAATCTAAATTTAGTTGCTTTCTAAATAAAGTTAGGTTTAATAATTATAGTAAATACAATCCCTGTGGGTTCAACACTCTTTCACTTATCTTTACTAAAACTTGACATCGTACACTTGCGGTACGATATAAAATATCACAACAGCAATTAAACATGCATAAAGAGATAATGGTGATTAACATAGGAATAACTAAGCATGCATTAAAATACAGAAAGTAGTAAAGATGGATGGATATAACTATATTTGGCCGGATGTGTGTGCATGTCCATCATGTCCGGCTAAAGATACTATGTTACTAAAGAAGCTCCAAAGCGTAGAATTAATAAAAAGGTGCCCTCAAGTCGTACCTTTATACGTATGTTATGGCTAAGAAAACACCTCTAATTGTTGAGTTGCTGCTGGATTTTTACAAGAAGAACGAAACTCCAAGAAATCTATTGTTCTTTCCCACGGTTTATTCTTACTATTTTGACAATGTTTCAATTTTTTTTAGAGTTTTTAATAGATAATTGCCAGCCTCTGAATCCTCCAAAAACACCCATCGGAGTAAATTCCCTCATCCTCCTTTAATCTGTCTCGAGTGATTGGTAATCAAAACGACAAACACAGCTCGAAACTATCTCTGGTCGGATGTAGGGTTTGGGATGTACCTTTAGCCGGAGGTAATTAAGCCCGTGATTCCAGCTATTTTAATTTTTCACGTGTTCTGAAAAATCGATACATGTCTGGTCGGCTATGAAATTTGAATTGCATGTTTGGCTAGACATAATTACGTCTCTTAACTTCAATAACTGACAATCTTCTTGTTCACTGACAGTTGTATTATGTCTGGCCGAAATTAGGGTTTTCAAGACAAATTCGGCCGTATTTACTGGCTTGAGAGAAGGTAGGTCGGACACAGGTGATGTCCAACCGACATTTGGGTATGTTCATTGGGTTCCTTGGAGTCTCTTTCTTCATGGCATTCATCCTTGTAATTTCCTCAACTTTTAGAAGGTGTCCCTATAAGAGACTCATCATCGGACTAGGCATAAAAATGAAGTGTCTACAGCTACCCTTGTTTTGAAGGTCTCGGCCGACACTGAGAGGACAAATACAAGAGAGGCTTTGTCCATTTCATTCCAGAGTTGGCTTTGGAAGTTGGTACCTCATGGCATGCAAGGTTTTACATTCCTAAGTCTGCTACGACCAATTCATTCCATCCAGATTGTTATACGGGTTTCGAGAAGTTCCTCCCCCGTGTTGCACAGAAGGTTCTGAACCGATCAGAGTTCCTCCCTATGCGCGACATTGCTAAATAGATCTCCAATGAGAGGCTTTGGAGCCGGGTTTCCTTCGAGGAGCTTCAGATTTATTGGAAATGGAGATGAACTGTCCCTCTATTTCTTGTATCTAGTGCCCTGATAGGCTTACTCTTGTATTTTGTAAATAAAAAAAAGATGTACTTGCATCCACCATTATTATAATGTAACATTTTATTTGACGATGAATCTAGGGTTTTCAATGTGTTTTATATTCGTGCACCTTGCCAATTTCTTCTTGTCTGACCCTGAAAGATGTCTCATCTCGACAGACACTAAAAGATTGTTCTACTTGGGTTCCGGTGTCCTAAATTTTCACCATCTGATGGCTTTTTCGCCATGTATTAGAGTCATTTCTAATGTTTTCCTGACCAGAGTCTAATAGGAAACTTCTTACACTAATAGGTTGACCTGCTATACGACATGGTTGTTTGTGTCCTAGACATGCTACGGGATCTCTAAGCGTGAT
The DNA here is from genome assembly GCA_019454045.1 of Zanthoxylum bungeanum. Classification (NCBI taxonomy): domain Eukaryota; kingdom Viridiplantae; phylum Streptophyta; class Magnoliopsida; order Sapindales; family Rutaceae; genus Zanthoxylum; species Zanthoxylum bungeanum. Next base: position 175,515 of record SKCR01024307.1, read on the forward strand.
TCGTGTGTGAAAATTATCAAAGGAAGTTTCAGAATACTTACATTTGTTTGGATGAAGTTCAAAACTTTTCTTTGAAGATGGAAGCTCCAAGCCCTCTTTTGTTGTTCCAAACTCATGGGTGAGTCTCCCTATCACCTTGATTCAACTCCAAAGTGCTAGCTTTGATCAATTTTGTGAAACAAATTTTTCCCTAGGAAGAACATGGTTCACAACAAAGAGAGAAGGAAGAGATGAAGAAAGAGTTTAATTGCTGTGAATAGTAACTCATTACCAATTTCCAAAATTGACTTGGTTTTAAATATTAAGGTTCAGTGTTGAAATTGGTTTGAGTGTTATATAAGCAAAGCCAAGCTTACTTGTCAACAAATCAAACCCAAAATCAAGCTTAACCACTTCCATCAAATATCCAAATTTGATGTAAGTGAAGTGGGTCCCACCACTATTAAATTGCAAATTTAAGTCGACTAATCCAACACGCAACTTCCAAATAAATGAATTTTCATTGTGACGTAATTAAATCTACTAATTAAATAATAATGCCTAGCAAATTTTTACGAAAGTCGCTTACGAATTAATTCTAAATTAATTCGTTCGCCCAAATTAAAATCTAATTTTATTCCGCTTGAATATAATTTCAATTAATATATCCAATATTTTTTTAGCCCAATAAAATAAAATAAATAGTAAAATCCAATTTAACTATTAAATTTATTTTGCCGATTAATTCCAAATTATTCGCGTTGTCTCTTATAGTCGAATTAATCCTAGATTAATTCTTGCCGTAATTAATCCTAGATTAATTTTCTCTCTCTCATAATTAATCCCAGATTAATTCTGTTCGAGTCAAATGTCATCGGTGAATCTTTGGGAGGCGACCCAAGAGATCTCTGGATATGTTGGCAGTAAATACGGTCATCGGACTATCCGAATACATGCGTACCTCATACCACGTTCTTACCGATTTACAAGACATGGTTGGCTTCTAGCAAAGCACCGTGCCTACCCAATTCTCCAGAAATATTCTTTTCAGGAATATATAATCTATATCAGGCGTAGTATACAATGTATCGCGTATTACGATCCAACATCAGATGTCACATGCTAGACCTGGGGCTGGAATTGTGTCTGCCCCGTACGAAGCATATATCGGATCACTAGAAACTAGTCTCTTTAATCGGATAATCATTACCTTGTCATATTATCCCGATGCTGTAGGCATTTATAGTTCCAGTTCTGTATCCATGCGTGATCAGCATCTCCATATGACTGAATGATATTTTCATCTTGACATCACACCCAATACACTACGATTCCCAGTTACCCCAGAAGAGGCGTACACAAAGCATGTTAAAGCCTCGGACGACCAAAACCAAGTATACTGATTGTCACAAGTATTAGCGATGCAAGTCTCAGATTAAGACCATATACACCTACATACCCACCCTGATTCGGATTCCCATAGACACATAGTCATACTACCAATGGGATTCTGATGGGTCTATCCAGAGAGAATCTGTTCCTATACCATCGGAAAACAGAACCTCCTATCACACTTGCATGAGTATCTAATACCCAAATATATGAGAACTATGTCGTTAAGCTTCCATAACGCGCACAAGTGTAATACTAGCCTATTCCGCATTATCGATGTCCAGTCTCGATAATACTACGACTAGGGATATTTAATGATTAAACCTTCATGGATTAATACTGTCTTATATAATATTAATCTGGTACATACATATGAAATTTTATCATTTATCTATCCAGGTAATCCAATTACAAATGATAAAAGAGCAGTTTCCTTTGTCACTAGTTAATTTGGTACAAGAACACTTGTCCTTTACAAAATAGTGATGTTATGGCATAATTGTCAACAATCTCCCACTTGGCCTATAGCCAATCACTCAAGAGTCCAACAACTGAACTATGTACGGGTCACTTATGCTTATGCTAAGATATCGCTTTCGTCAGCGTATCTGCAAGGTTAGCATCTGATGCGTTTATTAGATCATCACATCGCCCGATGTATGATCTCAACGAAGCAAATAAAATCGTCGAAGTACATACTTGGATCGTTGATGAGACCGTAATTCTTTAACCTGCGCTGTAGCCCAGCTCAGCTACTAACAGAACTACTCCTAATCTAATTAGGAATTTTATGGATCCAAAATGTTTCTTATGCTGCCTCAGCTGCAGCAATATAATCCGCTTTTATTGAATCGGCAATAATATCTTGCTTGGAAGATTTTCAGCTCACTGTTCCGTTGTTCAAACAAAATACGTACCCTTATTGCGACTTACAGTCGCCATTATCAGTTAGGAAACTTGCAACGGTGAACCTAGTCATCTCAAGTTCTCATTCTCCATAACTTAAGAAAGCATCCTTAGTTCATCTAAGATACTTAAGGATGTTCTTAACATCAATCCAGTGATCATCACCTGGATCGGCCTGATTGTGACTCCAAATACTCAAAGCATATGAGACACCAGGTCGTGTATATATCTTTCAATGTACGAGTTCTCGGAGAGTGCCAACACTTTTAGATCTATCCCAGTAGATCCTTATTCCTAGAATAAAGGTTGCATCTCCCAAGTATTCAATGGAGAATTTTAATGAAAGCCAAGCTTTCACCGATTGTTAACATGGGAATGTTATTTCCAAGAAATAATACATTATCATTGAATAGGACATCCAATGTCAGTGCGCTCCCACTAACCTTCTTATATACACAAGAATCATCTTCGTTTTGAATGAAACCATATACCATTATGATCTCATCAAAACATTGGTTCCAAGAACACAATGCTTGCTTCAATCCATAAATGGATCGATTTAACTTACGAACCTTGTTTGCATATTTTGGCATGACAAAACCGTCAGGTTGTTGTATAAAACATCCTCCAAAAAGTTTCTGTTAAGGAAAACGGTTTTGACGTTCAGTTGCCATATTTCATTAACAAAATATGCAGCAATAGCAAACATTATCCGAATGAATTTAATCATGGCAACAGGTAAAAGGTTTCATCGTAATCGACATCATGTTGATGACGATGCCCTTTTGCTACAAGCCTAGCTTTGTACGTTTGTATGTTGCCATCCATGTTTGTCCTCACCATTGTGCCTATTTGCTACCAATAGGCACAATGCCTTCTGGTACATCAACCAATATCCAAACATGGTTCATATATATGGAATCCATTTCGGACTTCATGGCACTTTTCCATAAAAGGAGTCGATACCTTGTATCACTTCCTCATACGTAGTCGGTCCATCTTCCTCAATAAGATTATTATCTACATTAGGTGAGATCAGAAACCCATACCTCTTAGGTTGTTTCCTAACTCTCTCCGACCTACGCGGTTCTTCTGTATTAGAAGATTGTGGTACAGATTCATCCCTGATGAACTGTTCGTGTTCCGTTAAGGGATCGGTGCCAGGAATAATATCACTCTGATTTTCATCGAGTTCTACTTTCCTCCCACTTACCACTGCATTTAGGAATTCCTCTTAGGAAAACCACATGGAGAGCAACAAATATCTTGTTCTCTTCTGGGTTGTAAAGGTAATATCCTTTGGTTTCTCTAGGATAACCTACAAATAGGCACTTATCCGATTTGGGTTCTAGTTTGGGTATTATCCAAACATATGCCCAACATTCCCAAATCTTTAGGAAGGAGAAACCCGATTTCTTTCCTGTCCATATTTTATATGGAGTCTGTCCAACAGACTTTGACAGAACCTTATTCAAAATAAGTATTGCACTGTATAATGTGTATCCCTAGAAGGAAATTGGTAGCTTAGAGTGACTCATCATTGACCTTACCATGTCCAACAAAGTTCAGTTTCTCTGTTCGGACACACCGCTCATTTGAGGTGTTCCGGGAGGAGTGCACTGTGGAAGAATACCATACTCTTTCATATAATCGAGAAAATTATTGCACAAGTATTTTCCAGTACGGTCCAACCGCAACGTATTAATACTTTTGCCGGTCTATTTTTCTAATTCGTGTCGAAACTTATTGATTATATCAAAAGTTTCTGACTTGTGTTTCAGAAGATACACATAACCATAAGATGATGCAACGTCCGTAAAGGTTACGAAATATTTATATCCACTTCTAGCCTAGCTAGATATGGGCCCACTTGCGTCACAATGAACGAGGGCTAACAGCTCGGTGGCACGTGTACCTTTTACCGCTAAAAGGCATTTTAGGCACTTTGCCTAATAAACAAGATTCGTAGACATCATATGATTTAGGATCAAATCTGTCCAAGTATCTATTCTTCCAAAGAGTGGATATACGAGTCTCGTTAATGTGTCCCAGACGACAATGCCATAAATAAGTCTCATATGATTAATTCAGTTTGAGCCATTTGTTTGTCATGTTATATGTTTGAGATTAATTTATATTTGAAATATAAATATTGTTATTCACATCTAATGTGTATATCTCAATATCATCTTTATAAACAAAACACCCAGTGTTCTGGATCACAAATGTTTACCCGCAATGGGATAAACTAGATATAAAGATAATGTTTCTAGTCAAACTAGGTACATTATAACAGTTTCCTAATTTAAGTACATGCCCAAAAGACAGTTCCAAAACTTAGGTCCCAACGGCCAAAACAGCGACTCCCATCCCGTTTCCGACTCGTAGGTCGATCTCATCTGAAGCCAATCTATTGCAAAATCAGCAGATCCCACACATCAGTACATATATATATACCACATCTAGTGTTAATAATCCAATTTTAAAACCAGTAGTGGACATGTATATAACAAACATACCTAAAGTTGGAGCCTTGCCCGCCTTCACTTCCTTCATGTCTGCCTTGTCCATACGACAGTCACACTTCTAGTGACCCCGTTTGCCACAATTTAGGAAGACATATTGGGATATGTCCTTTTTCTTCCCAAAAGACTGTGATGATTTTACCTTTGCCCTTTTGTTCACACCCCCAGAAGCCTTCGGCCAAGCCTTGGCCTTCTAGGATGTCGAAGTAAGATGCGGCTTGCTCTTTTTGCCCTTTTGGAAGCTCTGGCTTTGCTTCCTTGAGCATAGCCTTTAACTCTCCAAGAGTTTTCTCTTGGTTCATGATGAATCTGCCCCAGCATTCGGGTAGAGACTATAAGATCAAATCTATGGAAGTCTAGACCTCGTAGGTAATGCCCAGCTAACCTAGCTGTTCGATGTCAGCAATCATCTACGACACCTAGTACTCGACAGATGTACCCTCTGACATACGCGAGCGAAAGAGCTTATTTTAAGATCTAATGTTAGATCTTATGAAGATCCTTTAATTTCATCATCATGGTATAAGGATCTAATCCTTAGTTCTGACGATGAAATTAAGGAGTCTTTGCGGAAAGCAGGATGGATTGAGCACTAAAGTTTTCATCACGATGAGTCTTCCAAAACTCATGCTCTACTATCTGCTCAACTCCGAGCTTAGGCCCGAGAGATCGCTCTATCAAATAGAGTAACTTCTCGGCTCTCAGGACTATTCTGAGATTCATTTCCAATCTGGAAAATTATGCTGCTAAAGACATTTTCACCTAGGATTATGTCCTTTAACGCTAATCTTTCCAGTTATATTGATTGCTATAGTCCAACTATTGTTAGTGTTCCTAGAACATGCCAAGGATCTAATAAGTAAGAAAATGTGTTCATAAATTCATTATAAGTTGTGGAATTACTTACATTGAATGGATTTGAGCTTTTAAAATTTTGAATGAAGATCTCCAAGATCCAACCTTTGTGTTGATTCCAAGCTTTGAGTTGGTTTCCCTATCACCTTAGAAGACTTCTACAAGTGCTAGCTTTGTTGATTTTGCCACAAAATCAAAGAGAAAGAAGGAGGACGCTCACGCCCAAGCTTAGTGTTCTTAGGGTTTGATTTGTGTCAAGTGTTGTGTAATGAGAGAGAGAGATGCCTTTTTGGTAAAACCAATTTACCCTTTTCACCTAAACAAGGTGGTTGGGTAAATGGTTTCACCAAAACCATTCCAAGGTAGTTGGAAAGTTGGTGGCTTGGCATAAATGCCAACTACCCTCCCAACTACACATGTGAAGTGGGCCCCCACATTTGAATTCAAAATTCAAATGGATTCTACGAATGTTTGCCGCGGCTCGGATTCGTTTAAATGAATTTCCGTCGCTAAATAATTAAATCTAATTTAATTAAATGACGACGCCTCGTAAATATATTACGAATGTCGTTTACGAATTAATTCTAAATTAATCCCTTCGCTCGTATTAAAGTTCGACTTTAATTTCATAATGAAATCCAATTCATATTAATATATCCGATATATTAATTTTAGCCCATACTAATAATTTAAATAGAAAAAACAAATTTAACTATTAAATTTATTTTACCGATTAATTCCAAATTAATCGCGTTCTCTCTCTTCCGAACACATTTAATCCCAGATTAAATAAAGCCTCAATTAATCCCAGATTAATTTTCTCTCTCTAAATTAATCCCAGATTAATTCTAGTTTAAGTCAACTGTCATCGGTGAATCTTTGGGAAGCGACCCAAGAGACCTCTGGATAGTTGGCAGTAAATCCGGTTATCGGACTATCCGATTAAGTGTGTACCTCGTACCACCTGCTTACGGATTTACAAGACATGGTTGGCTTCTAGCAAAGCACCGTGCCTACCCAATTCTCCAGAAATATTCTTACTGGAATATACAATCTATGTCAAGCGTAGTATACGTAGTATTCTGTATTACGATCCAGTATCGGATGTCACGTGCTAGGCCTGGGGCTGGAATTATGTCTGCCCCGTACGAAGCACATGTCGGATGTCTGGTAACTAGTCTCTATAATCGGATGAACATGACCTAGTCTCCAAATTATTCGCGTTCTCTCTCTTCCGAACACATTTAATCCCAGATTAAATAAAGCTTCAATTAATCCCAGATTAATTTTCTCTCTCTAAATTAATCCCAGATTAATTCTAGTTTAAGTCAACTGTCATCGGTGAATCTTTGGGAAGCGACCCAAGAGACCTCTGGATATCTTGGAAGTAAATCCAGTTATCGGACTATCCGATTAAGTATGTACCTCGTACCACATGCTTACGGATTTACAAGACATGGTTGGCTTCTAGCAAAACACCGTGCCTACCCAATTCTCCAGAAATATTCTTACTGGAATATACAATCTATGTCAAGCGTAGTATACGTAGTATTCTGTATTGCGATCCAGTATCGGATGTCACGTGCTAGGCCTGGGGCTGGAATTATGTCTGCCCCGTACGAAGCACATGTCGGATGTCTGGTAACTAGTCACTATAATCGGATGAACATGACCTAGTCATATCATCCTGATGACTGCAGTACTTAAGAGTACTAGTTCCATATCCTACGTGACATCATCTCCACTATGACTGGAGTGATACTTCCGTCTTGACATCACACCCATTACACTACGATTCTCGATATACCCAGCAGAGGCGTACTCAGAACCGGTTAAAGCCCTGGACGACCAAAACCAAAGCATATTGATTGTCGCAAGTATTAGCGGTGCAAGTCTAAGGTTAAGACCAAATACACCTACCCTGATTTCGAACTTCCGTAGACACATAGTCATACTACCAATGGAATTCCGAGGGGTCTATCCAGAGCAAAGCTATTTCCGTACCATCGGTAAAACACAACCTCCTATTACACTTGCATGAGTATCCAATACCCAAATATATGAGAACTATGCTATTGTGCCCTCACAACGTGCACAAGTGTAATACTAGTCTTTTACGCATTATCGATGTCCAATCTCGATAATACTCTGACTAGGGATATTTAATGATTAATCCTTCGAGGACTGATACTATCTCATATCATATCAATCCAGGAACTAATCATAAGGACCTCCTATCATTTATACGTCTAGGTGATCTAATCACAAATAATAAGAGTGCAATCTCCTTTGTCACATAGTTAATTTTTACAACAACACCATGATCTGTACAAATAGTGACGCTATGGGTCATAATTGTCCAACAATCTCCCACTTGGCCTATAGCCAGTCACTCGAGTGTCATACACCCGAACTATGTACGGTTCGCTCAAACTGCTGAGGAAAGGCTTTCGTCAGCGAATTTGCGTGATTATCGTCTGATGTGATTTATTCCATCATCACATCGCCACGATGTATGATCCGAACGAATCAGATGAATAGTCGAAGTATATATCTGGATCGTTGATGAGACCATTAATTCTTTAGCCTGTGCTGACGCCTAGCTCATCTGCTTTCAGAACTATATCTAATCTAATTAGATTTATCATCGACTCAAATGGCTTCTATTGCTACCTCAGCCGCAGCAATAACCCGCATTTGTTGTTTATTCGGTAACAGTATCTTGCTTGGAAGATTTCCAACTCACTGTTTCGTTATTCAAACCGTATAGTACCGTTGTTTTTATCGGTTAGAAAACTTTTAGCAGTGATCCCAGTCACTTCAAGTTCTCCTTCTCCATAGTTTAAGACATCATCCTTAGTTCTCTAAGATACTAACGGATGTTCTTAATATCAATCCAGTGACTATCACTAGGATTGACCTGTTTGTGACTCCATATGCTCAAAGCGTATGAGACACCAGGTCACGTATATTTTTCAATGTACGAGTTCTCAGAGAGTGTTAACAACTTTAAATCTATCTAGTAGATCTTTATTCCTAGAATAAAGGTTGTTTCTCCCAAGAATTCTATGGAGAATTTTCATGAAAGCCAAGCTTTCACCGATTGTAATATGGGAATATCATTTCCAAGAAATGACATATCATCATTATTTAGGACAGTCACTTTCAGTTCGCTCCCACTAACCTCCTTATATACACAAGAATCATTTCTCATTTTGAATTAAATCATAAACCATTATGATTACATCAAAATGATAATTCCAAGAACCTAATGTTTGCTTCAATCCAAACATGGATCGAATAACCTGCAAACCTTGTTTGCTAGTTTTGATACGACAAAATCGTCAGGATGTTGTAAACATCCTCCAAAAGGTTTCCTTTTCAGGAAAATGATTTTTCTTTCAGCTGCCATATTTCATAAATGAAACATGCAGCATCAGCAAGCATTATCCAAATGGATTTAACGTGGCAACAGGTAAAAGATTTCGTTGTAATCAACACAATGTTGATAACGATGCCTTTCCGCTACAAGCCTAGCTTAGTACGTTGGTATGCTGCCATCCACGTATGTCTTCTTTGAAGACTTATATAGTACCAATAGGCACAATGCCTTGCGGTACAACAACTAGTCTCTAAACATAGTTGGTATACATGGAATCCATTTCGGACTTCATGGCACTTTGCCATAATGGGGAGTCGATACCTTGTATCACTTCCTCATATGTAGTCAGTTCGTCTTACTCAATAAGATTGACATCTTTATGAGGTGAGATTAGAAACCCATACCTCCCAGGTTGTTTTCTGATTCTCTCCGACTAACGCGGTTCTTGTTTATTCGAAGATTGTGGTACAGTTTCATCCTTGATGAACTGTTTGTGTTCCATTAAAGAATCGGTGCCTGGAACAGTATTACTCTGATTTTTCATCGAGTTCTACTTTCCTCCCACTTACCACTACATTTAGGTATTCCTCTTAGGAAAAACGCATGGCAAGCAACAATTAAATTGTTCTCAAGTGAGTTGCATAAGTACTATACTTTGGTTTCCCTAGGATAACCAATAATTAGGCACTTATCCGATTTGGGTTCTAGTTTGGTATCATCCAAACATATGCCCAGCATCCCAAATCTTCAGGAGTGAGAAAACCCAGTTTCTTTCCTGTTCATGCTAATATGAAATCTGTCAAACAGATTTTCATGGAACCTTATTCAAAATAGTATTGCACTTTTAAATGCTTATCCTTTGAAGGAAAATGGTAGCTCACAGCGACTCATGATTAACTTATCATGTCCAACAAAATTCGGATTTCTCCGTTTGGACACATCGTCAAACTGACGTGTCCGGGAGGAGTCCTCATTGAAAGATACTATACTCTTTCAAGTATTTGAGAAACTTATTGCTTAAATATTTTTCCATCTCGGTCTTACTGTGACGTTTTAATACTTTAGCCCGATCTGTCTACTACTTCGTGTCGAAACTCTAAAAGTTTCCGATTTGTTGTTTCATAAGAGACACATAACCTAACGCGATGCCACATCCGAAAGGTCCGAAATACTCATATCCACCTCTAGCCTAGCTAGATATGGGCCCACTTATGTCACTATGAACGAGGGCTAACAGATCGATGACACTTAACACTTTTACCAAGTAAAAGGTGTTAGACAGTTATGACCCATAGCGTCACTATTTTGTAAATGATATTGTATTATTGTACAAAATTAACTATGTAGTAATGAAATTGCCTTTTACCGTTTTGTAATTTATTTACTTTGATATAAATGGTAAGAGTCCCTATGATTAGTTCCGGATTGTGATGATATGAGACGGTATCAATCCATAAAGGTTTAATCATTAAATATCCCTAGTCGTAGTATTATCGAGATTGGACATCGATAATGCGGAATAGACTAGTACTGCACTTGTGCATGTTGTGAGGGCACAACGGCATAGTTCTCATATATTTAAGTATATGATACTTATGCAAGTGCGGTAGGAGGTTGTGTTTTACCGATGGTACGGAAAACAGCTTCGCTCTGGATAGACCCCGCGGAATCCCATTGGTAGTATGTCTGCGTGTCTATGGGAGTCCGCTTCAGGGTAGGTGCATATGATCTTAACCTGAGACTTGCATCGCTAGTACTTACGACAATCGGTAAACTTTAGTTTTGGTGGTCCAGGGCTTTAACGGGTTCTGTGTACACCTCTTCTGGGTTTATCGAGAATCGTAGTGTATTGGGTGTGATGTCAAGATGGAAGTATCACTTCAGACATATGGAGATGATGATCGCGAGGGATACAGAACTAGTACTCTATAATGGTTGCAACCATCGGGATAATATGACTAGGTCAGGATTATCCGATTCAAAGAGACTGGTTGCTTGATGTCCGATATGTGTATCGTACGGGGCAGACACATCTCCAGCCCCAGGCCTTACATGTGATCATCCGATACTGGTTCGATATACACTATACTACGGTATACTACTACGCCTGTTATAGATCTTATATTCCAATAAGAATATTTCTGGAGAATTGGGTAGGCATGGCGTTTTGCTAGAGGCTAACCTTGTCTTGTAAATCGGTAAAAACGTAGTACTTGGTACGTACGTGTTCGATAATCCGACGGCCGTATTTACTCTGCCAACATATCCAGAGATCTCTTGGGTCGCTTCCCGAAGATTCACCAATGACGTATGATTCAAACTCGATTAATCTTGGATTAATTACGGAGAGACTTTATCTTGGATAAAGTACTATACATAGAGAGAGAACGATTAATTTGGAATTAATCGTAAAAATATTATATTCGATATAATAATCGAAATTCGATTTCGACGCGAAATTAAAATTAGATTTTAATTCGGGCAAACGAATTAATTTAGAATTAATTCGTTAGCGACGTAATAATAATTTCGCTAGGCGCAATTATTTATTTAAATTCGATTTAATTAACGTCGCGACGTAAGTTCGGTATTTCGGAAATATCGAACCCGAACGCGTGAGTGCACGTGGGCCCACTTTCATTTGGGTTGTGTGGGCCCACATGACACATGTCATTTTATGCATTATTAATTGTTAATACATTGCATGGTGATAGTGTACAATACACTCAATGGTTTTGCATGGAGTTTGAGTGTTTGACACTCTAAGCCATTGCATGATTTGTGTCATAAGTTTATTATTAATTTAATAAATATTATGGCATAAATATAAATTGATTTTTTGTAACAAAAATCATTCAACTCTCCTCTCTCTCACATTGCCGAAACTACATGCAGTTTTGGGCTCTCCATTTCTTCAATTTTTGTGGCAAGATTTGAAGAAGTTGTGCATTCAAAATCACAACAAAGGCTAGCACCTTCAAGGGATCATACATAGGTGATATGGGAAACTAATCCTTGAGCTTAGAAGGATCAAACTCGACTTGGAGTCCCTCTTTTCTTCTTGGCCGAGAGCTTCACTGCACAAGGGAGGAATTTCGCATCATCTTAGCATCCATTTTCAAGTATTGTGAGTATGATTCCGCCATACTTCAATTTATTCATTCATGTATTTATATATTTTGCTTGTTCTTGTTGATCTTGGGGCTTGGTTATTTTTTCCAACAATGGTATCATTGAGCTTAAAGAGCATGCAAATATATTAGGATGTTATTTGGGGAAAATTGTATGAAGCATGATTTGATGAGTTTGCTTGATTAAATATGCTTAGATGTATTTATTTAGATTATACATCATCAATTTCATGGAAAATAAATTGTATTAATTTTTCCAACCCAAATGAGGCTTGGCCGAATACATGCAAGCATATGGACTAGATGATTTTTTAATTTTAAGACATTAGATGACTTGAAACAATATGGAATGATGATTTGTAACTCGATTGGATTGAAAACGAAATCGGAACCATTTTAATCACCTTGGCCGAATGCTTGATGGAGGATTAGGGACTTGATTTTTTGATTAAATAATGTTGGACATATATTTAGAGATAAAATATGATTAATGGATTAATTTGATATTTTTGGCAATATTGATTTAAAGGATTAATCATGATAATACACTTTAATTAATTAAGTTATAAAATTTTGAATTTTAAAATTTGGTTAGTTGGGCTTAATTTTGAATTGGGCCTAAAACTATTATATTTGGACATAATGGGCTTGGTTGGGCCAAGTAGATTTGGACCATTTGGATTGGATCCAAAATGGGCCTAAATCACACCACTTAAAGCCCAAATGTAATAAATGGGCTTTTATGTTTAATTGGGCCTTATGGGCTTGATATTGATTTTATGGCATATGAGGGTGATTCCTTATTGGGCTTGGTAATTGGGTTTGACCCATACATTGACCAAAACCCAAGCCTAAAGAAATCAATTGAAAGCCCATCGGACTTTAATTAAACGGACATTAGATGTTAGTTGGGCTTTGAGACCCGATTGTATTAGATTTGGAATCTAAGTTATAAAAGCACAATAAAAGTGTAAATATTTAATTTAGAATTAAATAATAGGATTAGTATTGAATACGACTTAAATTGGATTTAACGAGTAGTTCGATATAATTCGTGAATTCATACTATAAGTATTTATTCTCAAATTGAGTTGGACTCGCGCAAATGCAAACAATTGTTTGAACATTGTATTGTCACCTAATTAAAGACTAATTAATTGGATTTGATTGGTTGTATAACATGCCTTGAATGAATGAATGTGGATGTGATGTATGAATAGTGTATATCGGATGGATATTAGAAGGGAAGGGTAATTTTAGAAATTATTGTAAATTTAGAATTTATAAATTGGACCTGCGTGTCCAGCCTTTCTCTTATTGTCTCTTTGTATTCTCTTCTCACCTAATTCCCCTCAATGTAAATGAGGTTTCTCTTATTGTATTATGTAATTGGGTAAGAGTAGAATAGTGCTAGCGGGGAGAGGAAAGGGAGTGATTTGTTCTAGGAACAAGTTGTTGTTCATATCCATCCGTATATCGCTATTACTTTACTTTACGCGCTTTATGATGTTTTAGAAGCATGCTTAAGGGTGTATGATGATGAGACCTAACAAAGATAAATTAATTGGTTGCCAATTACGCGAAAAATCCCTCAAACAATATTAAGCGATTTTCCTTCCGTTGAATGATTCTTTCTCAAGATCCGAAATTGGCATTGGTTTGTTGGCCAAAGTCAAGACCTTTGTCAATTGAGGATGTGTTTGAATCATGAGAGTTTTGTTCCACATCGGTGTCCTGTCCAAGTTGTGATTTGTTGGCCAAAGTCAAGATCACTTCTTGTCCATCGACATTGATTACGAAACTTTCGTCAATGGGTCCCGCTTAACTGGAATCATTAGGTTTGTTGTGCCAAAGCCAAGGCTTAGTTGATTCAGAGGAAATGGTTAGGAAAATGTATTGGATGCATTGACATATGTATATGTTTCGGACTTAGATGTCCACCTACCGGATCTAGGAATTGGATGGGATCCAATTGATCTTCGAGATCTACCTAGTTAAATATCATACAATTTGTTGGCCAAAGTCAAGGTTGTGTGTTATTTAACGGGATCCTAGCCCACTAGGAAATTGGATTTCCCGAGTACTCAACAGAGGGTTAGAGACTTGCAGAAAATAGTGGGAGGCTAGTATTGAATTTGCAATTATCGTTCAGATACTTAGCTTTACGCGCTTACACAACTTATTTCGTCAATATTTACACATTAGTTGGACTAATACAATGTTATTTTTTTTATGTAACAGTTTGACTGTACCCACATATCGTTAACTAGATAATTAGATTATCGTAGTTAAGATGGCAAACAAAGGAAATGTCCGTGACATAATCATGGGTGATAATGTTTCAAGGGCACCAACTTCGCCGACTGGGAAATGAACCTAAGGATAGTCCTTGGGGCGGAGAGGATACTGTATACGATACAAACCTCCTCGGGCCTAAGCCCACTGAGCCACTTGAGCTGGAGTTATGGAAAACTCACAGTGATGATTGTGACACGGCTCAGTCGATCATGCTTGCTTCAATGACTCAACACTTTCGCCGCCAGAATAGGGACTTGGATCCTTATAATATGATGGCAAGATTGCAAGATCTTCACCGCACTAATAAGCGGATGGCGAGGTACGAGTTAGTGAAGAAAATCTTTCGCTCCCGTATGACTGATGGTAGTTCTGTTGAGGTCCATGGGACTCAAATGATAGCCGATATTGATGAATTGGCTAATATGGGTATAGTCTTGGAGGCTGAGCTGTCTATAGATGTACTTCTACAGTCACTACCCGATACTTGGAAACAGATTGTCATCAACTACAAATTGATGAATTCGGATGATACTCTTGGAGAGTTATTATCGATTCTCAAGGAGTCAGAGAAAGAGCTTCTGAAAGGCAACAAGCGCGAGGCGCACTTTGCATCAACATCTCAAACGCCGAAAGCTGGGCTCAAGGCAACTGGGGGTGTTAAGAAGAAAAAGCATAGAAACAAAGGCAAGGCCAAGTCAACAAAGGCTTCTGGGAAGCCAAGGGACAAGTCTCAAGATGTTTGCCTGAAATGCGGCAAGAAAGGTCACTGGAAGCGTGACTGCCGCATGAACAAGGGACACAAGGAGGACATACAGGCGGGCAAGGCACCGGCCTCAGGTATGTTTGTTATTGAGATAAATATGACTACTTCTAGTCTTAATAAAAATTGGATTTTTGATTCTGGCTGTGGTTCTCATATTTGTACTGATGTGCAGGATCTGCATGATAGCAGGAGACTGGCTTCGGGGGAGGTAGATCTACGAGTTGGAAATGGAACTTCTGTTGCTGTTTTGGCCGTAGGCACTTTTGTTTTGGAACTGCCCTCGGGGCATGTACTTAAACTAAATGACTGTTATTTTGTTCCTAGTTTAACTAGGAATATTATTTCTGTATCTTTGTTAACCCAGTATGGGTACACTTTTGTATTTAAAAACACCAGGTGTTATTTATATAAATGATGCAGAAATTTGCACTGCCGATGCAAATAATGGTCTTTATATTTTGAATATAAATAAATCTCCAAAACGTAAAATAACAAACAAAAGGCTCAAAGAGTAATCCAAAGGAAGAAACTTATTTGTGGCATTGTCGTCTGGGACACATCAACAAGACTCGCATATCCACACTTTCGAAGAGTGGGTACTTGGACGGATTTGATCCAAATTCATATGACGTCTGCGAATCTTGTTTATTAGGCAAAATGCCTAAATCACCTTTTAGTGGTAAAGGTGAACGCGCCACTGAACTGTTAGCCCTCGTTCATAGTGACGTTTGTGGGCCCATGTCTAGCCAGGCTAGAGGTGGATATCGATACTTCGTAACCTTTACGGATGATGCATCGCGTTATGGTTATGTGTATCTAATGATGCACAAGTCGGAAACTTTTGAGAAATTCAAAGAGTTTCGACACGAAGTTGAAAAACAAACAGGCAAGAGTATTAAGACATTACGGTCGGACCGTGGTGGCGAATACTTAAGTAATGAGTTTCAAGATTACTTGAAAGAATATGGTATTCTTTCACAATGGACTCCTCCTGGAACACCACAATTAAATGGTGTGTCTGAACGGAGAAACCGTACCTTGCTTGACATGGTAAGGTCGATGATGAGTCGCACTGAGCTACCTATATCCTTCTGGGGACATGCATTAGAAAGTGCAATTCTTATTTTGAATAGGGTTCCGTCAAAGTCTGTTGAACAGACTCCGTATGAGATATGGACAGGAAAGAAACCAGGTTTCTCATTCCTGAAGATTTGGGGTTGCTGGGCATACGTCAAACGTTTGGAAGGTACCAAACTTGAACCCAAATCAGATAAATGCCTATTTGTTGGATATCCTAGGAAACCAAAGGATATTACTTCTATTACCCACAAGAGAACAAAGTATTTGTTGCTCTACATGCGGTTTTCCTTGAGAAGGAATTCCTAAATGCAGTGTTTAGTGGGAGGAAAGTAGAACTCGATGAAAGTCGTAGTGATACTGTTCCTGGCAATGAATCGAGAACGGAACATGAACAGTCCATCCAGGATGAGACTGAACCACAATCTTCAATTACACAAGGACTACGTAGGTCGGAGAGAGTCAGGGTAATACCTGAGAGGTATGGATTCCTGATCTCACCTCATGTAGATATTAATCTTATTGAGGATACTGAACCGGCTACGTATGAGGAAGCGATACAAGGTATCGAATCCACTTTATGGCAAGAGGCCATGAAGGCCGAAATGGATTCCATGTATACCAACCAAGTTTGGACACTAGTTGATGCACCAGAAGGCGTAAAGCCTATTGGATGCAAATGGGTCTTCAAGAAGAAGACCGACATGGATGGCAACGTACAAACGTACAAAGCTAGGCTCGTAGCGAAGGGGTATCGTCAACAACTTGGAGTTGATTATGACGAAACTTTCTCTCACCCGTTGCCATGATTAAATCCATTCGGATAATGCTTGCGATAGCTGCATATTACGATTACGAAATATGGCAGATGGACGTTAAAACCGCTTTCCTTAACGGAAACCTGTTGGAGGATGTTTATATGCAACAACCTGACGGTTTTATCGCACCAAGACTTGCAAACAAGGTTTGTAAGTTAAATCGGTCCATTTATGGACTGAAGCAAGCATCGAGGTCATGGAACCAACGTTTTGATGAGGTCATAAAAGAATATGATTTCATTCAAAACGTAGATGATCCTTGTGTATATAAGAAGGTTAGTGGGAGTGCACTGACTTTTATTGTCCTTTATGTCGACGATGTATTGCTTATAGGCAATGACATTCCCATGTTAACGTCGGTGAAAGCTTGGCTTTCATTGAAATTCTCCATGAAAGATCTGGGAGAAGCAGCTTTTATTCTAGGAATAAAGATCTACAGGGATAGATCTAGAAGGCTACTTGGACTCTCCCAGAGTACATATATTGATAAAGTGTTGAAGAGATTCAACATGGATCAGTCCAAGAGGGGACTGTTGCCAACATCACATGGCGT
This sequence comes from Zanthoxylum bungeanum, assembly GCA_019454045.1. Lineage (NCBI taxonomy): Eukaryota > Viridiplantae > Streptophyta > Magnoliopsida > Sapindales > Rutaceae > Zanthoxylum > Zanthoxylum bungeanum. Next base: position 193,194 of record SKCR01024307.1, read on the forward strand.
CTATCTATCTAGGGACATGTGTCCTAAAACACAAGATGAGAGAGACAACATGAGTCGGACTCCGTTCGCCTCGGCAGTTGGATCGATCATGTATGCCATGATATGTACACGACCTGATGTGTCCTATGCTTTGAGCATGTGTAGTCGATATCAGGCCGATCCAGGAAAGGATCACTGGATGGCGGTTAAGAGTATCCTTAGGTATCTTAAGAGAACTAAGGATGTTTTCTTAATCTATGGAGATGGAGAACTTGAGGTATCTGGGTATACCGATGCAAGTTTCCAAACCGACAGAGACGACTTCAAGTCGCAAACCGGGTACATATTTTGCTTGAATAACGGAGCAGTGAGCTGGAAATCTTCCAAGCAAGACACTGTTGCCGATTCAACAACTGAAGCGGTTTGGATCCGAAAATTCCTAGTTGGATTAGGAGTAGTTCCATTAGCAGCTGAGCCCGTTTTATTGTATTGTGACAATAGCGGGGCCATAGCGCAGGCTAAGGAACCAAGGTCTCATCAACGATCCAAACATGTTCTTCGACGATTCCATCTGATTCGAGAGATCATACATCGTGGCGATGTGAAGATCGAAAAGATCGCATCAGAGGACAACATTGCAGATCCGCTGACGAAAATAATTCCTCGGAAAAGTTTGAGCGACACATACATAGTTCAGGTATTAGATGCTTGAGTGACTGGCTATAGGCCAAGTGGGAGATTGTTAGACAGTTATGACCCATAGCGTCACTATTTTGTAAATGATATTGTATTATTGTACAAAATTAACTATGTAGTAATGAAATTGCCTTTTACCGTTTTGTAATTTATTTACTTTGATATAAATGGTAAGAGTCCCTATGATTAGTTCCGGATTGTGATGATATGAGACGGTATCAATCCATAAAGGTTTAATCATTAAATATCCCTAGTCGTAGTATTATCGAGATTGGACATCGATAATGCGGAATAGACTAGTACTGACTACTGCACTTGTGCATGTTGTGAGGGCACAACGGCATAGTTCTCATATATTTAAGTATAGGATACTTATGCAAGTGCGGTAGGAGGTTGTGTTTTACCGATGGTACGGAAAACAGCTTCGCTCTGGATAGACCCCGCGGAATCCCATTGGTAGTATGTCTGCGTGTCTAGGGAGTCCGCTTCAGGGTAGGTGCATATGATCTTAACCTGAGACTTGCATCGCTAGTACTTACGACAATCGGTAAACTTAGTTTTGGTGGTCCAGGGCTTTAACGGGTTCTGTGTACACCTCTTCTGGGTTTATCGAGAATCGTAGTGTATTGGGTGTGATGTCAAGATGGAAGTATCACTTCAGACATATGGAGATGATGATCGCGAGGGATACAGAACTAGTACTCTATAATGGTTGCAACCATCGGGATAATATGACTAGGTCAGGATTATCCGATTCAAAGAGACTGGTTGCTTGATGTCCGATATGTGTATCGTACGGGGCAGACACATCTCCAGCCCCAGGCCTTACATGTGATCATCCGATACTGGTTCGATATACACTATACATACTACGGTATACTACGCCTGTTATAGATCTTATATTCCAATAAGAATATTTCTGGAGAATTGGGTAGGCATGGCGTTTTGCTAGAGGCTAACCTTGTCTTGTAAATCGGTAAAAACGTAGTACTTGGTACGTACGTGTTCGGATAATCTGACGGCCGTATTTACTGCCAACATATCCAGAGATCTCTTGGGTCGCTTCCCGAAGATTCACCAATGACGTATGATTCAAACTCGATTAATCTTGGATTAATTACGGAGAGACTTTATCTTGGATAAAGTACTATAATAGAGAGAGAACGATTAATTTGGAATTAATCGTAAAAATATTATATTCGATATAATAATCGAAATTCGATTTCGACGCGAAATTAAAATTAGATTTTAATTCGGGCAAACGAATTAATTTAGAATTAATTCGTTAGCGACGTAAATAATAATTTCGCTAGGCGCAATTATTTATTTAAATTCGATTTAATTAACGTCGCGACGTAAGTTCGGTATTTCGGAAATATCGAACCCGAACGCGTGAGTGCACGTGGGCCCACTTTCATTTGGGTTGTGTGGGGCCCACATGACACATGTCATTTTATGCATTATTTAATTGTTAATACATTGCATGGTGATAGTGTACAATACACTCAATGGTTTTGCATGGAGTTTGAGTGTTTGACACTCTAAGCCATTGCATGATTTGTGTCATAAGTTTATTATTAATTTAATAAATATTATGGCATAAATATAAATTGATTTTTTGTAACAAAAATCATTCAACTCTCCTCTCTCTCACATTGCCGAAACTACATGCAGTTTTGGCTCTCCATTTCTTCAATTTTTGTGGCAAGATTTGAAGAAGTGTGCATTCAAAATCACAACAAAGGCTAGCACCTTCAAGGGATCATACATAGGTGATATGGGAAACTAATCCTTGAGCTTGGAAGGATCAAACTCGACTTGGAGTCCCTCTTTTCTTCTTGGCCGAGAGCTTCACTGCACAAGGGAGAATTTCGCATCATCTTAGCATCCATTTTCAAGTATTGTGAGTATGATTCCGCCATACTTCAATTTATTCATTCATGTATTTATATATTTTGCTTGTTCTTGTTGATCTTGGGGCTTGGTTATTTTTTCCAACAAAAGGTATTTTAGGTACTTTACCTAATAAAAACTAGATTCGTAGAAAAGACATCATTGAATGGATTCAAATCCGTCCTAGTTCCACTCTCAAAAGTGGGGATTTACGAGTCTTGTTTAATGTGTCCCAGACAACACTGCCACGAATAAGTCTTATCTGGTCAAATCAGTTTGAGGTTTTGTTTCGTCATATATATGTTGGATTTATTTATATTCAAAATATAAATACTGTTATTCACATCTAATGTGTTATATCTCGAATATCATCTTTAAAATAAAACACTTTAGGGTTCTAGAATATAAAGTATACTCGCAACGAGTTATACTCGATATAGAGATAATGTTTCTAGTTAAACTAGTTACATTATAACGGTTTCCTAATTTAAGTACTCACACCGAAGGGTAGTTCCTAAACTTAGGTATCTTGGTAAAATAGCGACTTTCGTCCCGTTTCTGATTGCAGATTAATCTTAATTGAAGTCAGTATCCTGCTCATAGCAGATTCTGCACATCAATGCATATTTATGTATCACACTTAGTATTTAAAATCCAATTTTAATACTAGTAGTGAACATATTTATGAAAAAACATATTTGAATCAGAGCCTTGCTCGTCTTCATTCCTTCATGTCTGTTTTGCCCATACGGCAGTCATGCTTCAGTGATCCCATTTGCCACAGTTTAAGCAACATCTTGGGATATGTCATTGTCTTCCTAGAAGACAGTAATGATTTTGCCTTAACCTCTTTTTTATATCCCAGGAAGCCTTTGGCCAAGCCTGGGTTTCTAGAATTCGAAGTAAGGTGGCGCTTGCGCTACTTGCCTTATTGCAAACTTTGGCTTTATCTCCTTGAGAATAGCCATTAACTCTCCAAGAGTTATTAATTGTAATTTATACTTCTAAGATCTAAGAATAGATCTATGAAGATCCTTCAATTTCTTCATCATACTTTAAGGATCTAATCCTTAGTTCTGATTAGGAAATTAAGGAGTCCTTTGACAGTATAATGGATTAAGCACTAAAGTTATCATCACATGAATCTTCCAAGATCATGCTCTACTATTTGCTTAACTCTGGGCTTAGGCCAATATGTTTTTTTATCAAATAAAGTAACTTATTAGTTTCCAGGACCATCCTGAAATTTTATTCCAATTGGAAAATTAAAGTCGTTTAAAACACATTTTCAACCAGGATTATGTTTTAAACACTATCTTTCAGTTATCTTGATTCCAATAGTCTAACTATCCAATCAACGATTTCGGGTACAATCTAATGTAATGATTACTATAGTCTAACAATATAACTAATTACAATTTTATTGGTTAAAATCAAAATATATATTGATTGCTATAATCCAATTATATAATCAACTATAAATGATCGGTAATTCAAATATATGATTACTATAATCCAATTATATAATCAACTATAAATGAAGGGTAATTCAAATATATGATTACTATAATCCAATTATATAATCAACTATAAAGGAGTAGTTTGAATACAGTCCAACTGTTTAATTAAAACAACAATTAAATATTAGTCCAACTAATATTAAGTTATTGACGAAATATTGAAATGAGCGTGTATGGCAAGTATCTAAACGAAATTGCAAATCTAATACTTGCCTCCCACTATTTTTCGGCAAGTCTCTAACCCTCTATTGAGTACTCGGGAAACCTTGTTTCCTAGTGGGCTAGGATCCCGTTAAATAACACACAATCTTGACTTTGGCCAACAAATTGTATGATACTTACTAGGTAGATCTCTAAGAACAATTGGATCTCATCCAATTCCTAGATCCAGTAGGTGGACATCCAAGTCCGAAACATATATACAATATATATGCCCAATATATCCAATATATTTTCCTAATCTTTTTCCTCTGAATCAACTAGCCTTGGCTTTGGCACAACAGCTTAATAATTCCAGTTAAGCGGGACCCATTGACATGGAAAGCTTCGTAATCAATGTCGATGGACAAGACATGATCTTGACTTTGGCAAACAGATCACGACTTGGACAAGACACCGATATGGAACAAAACTCTCATGATTCAAACACATCCCCAATTGACAAAGGTCTTGACTTTGGCCAACAACCAATGCCAAATTTGGATCTTGAGTAAGAATCACTCAACGAAGGAAAAACGCTTAATATGTTTTGAGGGTTTTTTGCGTAAATGGAAACCAATTTATTATCTTTGATTAGGTCTCATCATACACCCTTAAGCATGCATTCTAAAAGCATAATAAGGCGCTATAAATAAATTAATAATGATATGCGGATGGATATGTCACAATTGTTCCTAGAACAAATTACTCCCTTTCCTTTCCTCAGCTAGAACTATTCTAAACTTCTAACCAATTACATAATACAATAAAGAAACGTCATTTACATTGAGGGGAATTGTGAGAAGAGAAATACAAAGAATAAGGAGATAAAAGGCTGGACACGCAGGTCCAATTTAATAAATTCTAAATTTATTA